>BSBN01001636.1:0-366923 GCA_027924645.1 Cunninghamia lanceolata | reverse complement strand
TGGTGTCATCTAAATGTTCATATGTTATTAATAACAATTGCATGTCTACATGTTGTTAGAATTTTTTGGAAATGGATTTATATATATCATTAAATTATTTTTAGCAAGTGCCACCAATGGATTTCTATTGTCATATAACATGAAATAATTAAAATAAGATAAGGGATTTTGATACCTAGCACATATTAAGTTGAACATGATACATCTAAACTGCATATAGTAGTTACAAATTTTGAATTGTTTCTTTGCCTTCAGGTGTAAAAAGAGAGATTGGTTGTGTGGCTATAAACGGTCCTAGTTTGTCAAACTAGTGTTTGACAAACCCTAGTTTAGGGTTTGTCAAATTAGGGTGAAACTAAATTCATCTTTTCAAATTTGACAAGATGAATTTAGTTTCACCCTAATTTCTTTTGAAACTAGGGTTTCATAGTTCTTTCATTGTCTCAAGCAAATTATTTGTTTTTTATGGAATTTTTCTTATTAACTGTAATGACAAACCCTAGTTTGCCAAACTAGGGTTTAATCTAGTTCTTTAACTATCTCAAGCAAAGTTCCTGCATTTTATTGAATTTTTCTATATTTTATTAACTGTAATGACAAACACTAGTTTGCCAAACTAGGGTTTGATAGTAGCAAATTTTATGTATTTTATTGACCAGGCAATGAAATGACATTTTTTTCTAATCGAAGCCCCTGTCGGCAAGCATATGGGGGCCTTGAAATGTTGGCGAGCATATATGTAAGAGTTCATAGCAAGCATCCATTTCAAAGAAAACTTGCATATACATAGAAACGGAGGCAAATTTATGCACCTGTGCCTACTCGACGTGTATGCTGATGTGGGCTCTTCACCTGTCGCAGAGCTCCCACTTGTCCCCTTCAAACCTGTTGCCTTCATCCAGGTTTCCTGTTACCTTCGTCTGGGTTCCCTGTCACCTTTGTCTACGGGTGCCTTTCATTATTGCAATCTCAAATGACAAAAAAACTGTCATTGAGAGTTTTAACCTATTTTATAAAAAAACAATAAAATAATTCCTTCTATCGAAGGCCCTCTTCGATCAAAGGCATTATTTTATTGTTTTTATCTGGCGCTCAACCACCTTCGTTTGCAACACCCCTTCGAATGAAGGTCATGTTGATTTAAGATTTGAATTGGCCAATAAGACCTTCATTAGAAGGAAAGACCTTCGAATGAAGGGGCAAAGGAAAGACCTTCGAATGAAGGGGCCTATTAGAGATTTTTTGGCACCTTCAATTTTTCTTCGTCCACAAAAGTGTAACCCACTATTGTGGGATCACCCCCAAAAGTCATGGCATTTGGTCCAACGATGCACATTCACAAATGAATAGGGAAACTACACATCTTGCAATTTAAAAATCACATAATTAAGGATTTAATTCAAATTTCAAATTTTAAAAAGGTTCTAAAACTATGAAAATACCTAATTCCGCCATCAACCCTGGGATTCATGGAACCTTCAAAATTTTCAAACTTCAAACATACCCTTTGGTGTACAAAATGCACATCATCAGTCTTTCCTATTCATATTATTTTTTAGGAAAAATTTTCCATGACATTGGCTCGTTTTGCATATTTTCAAATTTAAATAAATCTATAACAAAATAGAATTCATTTACTACTCTATGAATTCAATCTGTCGTAACAAATCCTATTTAAGAGAAGCCATATGCCTCCACCTTTGAGGCCATAATGATGAAAAGTTTCATTCAAAATTGCATAAATAATAAAGGAAATTACATCTTCACACAAATTGCCAAAAGTGAGAGATCTCTCCTTGAGGAGAAACAACACCACAATCAAATCTTTTATCAACTTGCAAGCAATCTAAATCCAAGCTCAAGCAATTCCAATCACTTCTTTTTCCAAAAGAAAATTCTTCTCAAAGGAAGAGGAGAGAGGTTTTCAATAATACCAAAGATAAGTTTAAAAATGCCTTCCCTTTTCCCTTTTGTCTAAAATCCTCTAAACCCCCCTTACACATTTTTCTCCTTTTTCACATTTGATATATATTTCAAAAATGACTTCTTCTTTTTTGAGAAAATAGATATTTATAAGATATTCCACTTAAAACACTTGTATTATTTATTTTCTTTCAAACACTTAATAATTAACATCTTTTAAAGATATTTTCATCCCAATATATCAAAAAAGTTATTTCCAATCAAACAATAAATAATTAATATATTTATACTAATCTTTGCAATTAAATTTAAATTCTAATTATGCAACATATTTTATTTCACAAATGCAAATGAACTTATTTCAATTTTATTTTCACGTGTAATGAAATAATGCATAAGATCTTTTAAGGCATTATTAATTATCTTTTCCACTCAAAGCATATTAAATATTCCATGTAAACATGACAACCATGTACTTTGAAATTAATTTAAATGCAATGCAATAAGATAAAATAACCACATGCAAAGGATCCACTCACTTTACGAGTTTAAACATAACACATGGATTCTTGAATCACCACCTATTCAGAACTAGATTTTCATAGGATTTACAAGACTCATCTTGTACTCAAATCGAGTGAGATGGAGGTTAAGAAAACATGTTTTACCCAAAATAAGCATCTCTCATTAAAGACCGTTGGGGGAAACCTATACCTACACACTCAAGTGAGACATGAGGCATATCGATACCATATAGGATTTGTTGAAGCAATGCATAAAACACCAAATGTGGCATAATATCCAATGAAATAACAATAACTAATCACATAGATAATTGGAAATCATCTACGACTAGCATGAGCTACAAAATAAGATGCATTAATCAATAATAATCTACAATGTTGATCCAGATATAAAAATCAACACATATGATGGTCCAAACATATAAAGGCACAACATATGCATCTCATAATACATAGTCAGGAACTCTAGATGCCAATACAAAACCTCATCAATAAAGTACATCAATGGAAATCCAAAACATCACATAGAGTGATAAAACATAAAAATCATAGCATAGTATCCATGGTACAAAATTAGAACTCCTCGATCGACAATGAAAATACAAAGCTTCATCATAAAGTTAAGTACCAAAGATTGCAGCATATATGTCCCATAATACACTATGAGATCATTGGATACAACATAAAATATTCAAACCAAATAACACACAAGGCACACACGCTAGTGGGCATTACAATCTCTTGAAGGTCAAGGTTATTCTTAGGAGGATCAAGGTTATTCTCATCGCATCAATCTAGATCTTTGCAAAACTCCAATTTTCACATAGCACAATTGTCATAGCATCCTAATTCTATATTTAATTTCAGATTCTAGACATCTATTTCTATCATAGTCAAGTGAGTCTCCCTCTATCTAATTTTAAGTTATACACTTATTTAAATTATTCTATCTATTTTTTTAGTTCCAAATTCATCAATTACAACTATATGCCTATACTCAAATCCTTTGTCTCAATTAATTGTAATAACAATTCCCTAATATAAAGAATATTTATTTCTGTACAATATTTAAAATCTCCTCCAATAAATATTTTTAAAAAATAGTTCTGAGAATCATCCCACAAGGAGAGAGGGAACGCAAATCACTCCACATTATTGGAATTGTAGTAACACCCCCATTGTGCAATCAAAATAATAATAGAGTATAAGACGGAGTTGAATAGAACTGTACATGGGGCAGACTAATTCCAATAATGTACACTGCCTTGATTAGAGACTTTATCCGTTGGATATCAGCTCTCGGGATTCTTTCCTATAGATTTGGAGAAAGCCTCCACCGTTGATCTGTAGATATTTTTCATGTTGCAAACGGCTACCTTAATTATGGTAAAGTTTAAAGAGCCAGTAGGGCAGTTGAAATTTCAAATTGACCAGAACTAAAAATAGAACTGAAACAAGTCGAAGAGATCATATGAACATGTTGAACAAAGCAGTCAAAATCAGAGGAGTAAACAGCCGACCAGAACTAAAAACAGGACTCAAACAAGTCGAAGAGATTAGATAAATATGTCAAACAAAGCAATCAAAATCAGGGGAGTAAACAGCCGACACGACAACATGCTGAAACTTTGGAATGTTGTCCTCTCCGAAGCTTTGCAGAAGATGATGTGGGCCACCCCTATGTTAGGAAGTCTACACGGAAGAGAAGATAGGAATCCAAATTTGAAATGGAAAATGTTTTATATCAAAGTTTAGCTACACACGTCTTAGAAAGAAAGAATCCAATTTTGAAACGAAGAATAGAAGATGATGGGTGGCCAGCCCTAGGTATGTCAGAAATCCAATTTTGAAATACCCAGAAGCAAATGGTAAAAGATTCTGAGTTACGTGGAGAGCGATGCACCACTTGTTTTTTGGTTGGTAGAACAGGCTTGTGTATAATACTGAAAGCATTTCTCTTCATAGACACCTTAACAGGGTTGGATTATCAGGTGTAATACTGTTTCATTTCTATTCCTAAGATTTGAGAGGAGATGGCAAATTGTATGATTAGTTGGGTAGAGCCTCACTGGATAGCAAAACATATGCATAGGGATCATGAGATGGAAAATCTTGAAAGATATCTGGAGCGATAACGACCTGAAAGAAGTGGTTATGGAATATTTCTCTTGCAGTCGAGCGACTTCAAAAGCCATCACTGAGCTGCAGGATTCCCTAACAAAGGCGAAGGACCACCAGTTTCAAGTTAAGCTCACATTACATTACATAGCGCCTGAAAAGGACGAGGCGCAGCGCAAGAAGGGTATGGAAAAGCTCCTGGAATTGAAGATGACTGAGGATCCCCTTAACGAATTTATCCCGCTGTTAAAGTCCATCATCGAACGGCACGACCAGATGCTGAAGAAACTCAAGGACAAAAGATGCAAACTTGAGAGACAGCTCCAGCACGTGAAGGTGTGGTAGATTGTTTCCAACACTTTTTTTGCAGTGGCGTCTGTGACGGTGTTGATTTGTTCTGTGGTGGCAGCGGCCATGATGGCACCGCCTGTAAATGATAGAAGAGCAAACTAGAATTACAGAAAAATAGAGTAACAAACAGATAAGAAAAACACAAACAAAACGAGACACCAGATTTATCGTGGTTCACCAAATCTGGCTACATCCACACTGAGCAGAGGAATTTTATTATTGCTAAAGAATGTTTTTACAATGAGATGAGCAACATATATATTGTGTTAAACCACACCACAAGATGAATGTGAAGAGTCAACAATTGGAGGGAAAACGGAATGTGTCCGTTGGTCTTCATTTCTGAACAATCTCCCACTTGAAGGTCAACGGATGCTACAACTCTCCAAACATTCCCCTGCTCTAAGCTTATGGTCACTTCTTCTTAACTAGACCAAGAGAAGTCCTGGCACATTTGAACTTATCTTTGGGAACAACCTTGGTCAAAATATCTGCTGGATTGACCTTTGTATCAATTTGTGCAACTTGTAACTTGCCCTCTTCAACCACATGACGAATGAAATGAGCATGTATGTCGATATGTTTAGAACGACACTGAGATGAATGATTGTGAGCCATAAAAATGGCACTGTGACTATCAAAAAACAAAATATAATCACTTTGTTGACATTTCAAATCACTAAACAATCGCTGTAACCAAAGCATCTCCCTAGCACCTTCAGAGAGAGCCATATACTCAGCTTCGGCAGAAGAAAGAGCAATGGAATGTTGCATCCTTGAGACCCAACTAATGGAAGCTCCAACAAACATGAAAACATAGCCAGTAGTAGATCTTCATTTATCTAAATCTCCGGCAAGATCAAAATCCATGAAGCCTTGCAGTTGTACCTTATTGCCACCAAAACATAAAGAATAATCGGAAGTACCTTTGAGATACCTTAATATCCATTTGACGACTTCCCAATGAGGCTTACCGGGATTGCTCATGAACCTACTCACAACTCCCATTGCATGAGCAATATCGGGACAAGTGGAGACCATAGCATACATAATGCTACCAACCGCTGATGTATAAGGAATAACTTGCATAAATTCCTTATCCTCTTGTGTTTTTGGACACAAATCAAAAGATAAACGAAAATGGGCAGCAAGAGGAGTAGAAACAACCTTCGCATCAGCCATACCAAATCTGTCTACAATTTTGTCAATGTATGCCTTTTGTGACAACATGATCTCCTTCTTTTGTCTATCCCTAGTGATGGTCATTCCAAGAATTTTCTTGGCTGGGCCTAAGTCTTTCATAGCAAATCTCTTAGCTAATTGAGCCTTCAATTCAAAAACAATCCTTATACTTGTACCGGCTACCAACATGTCATCAACGTAGAGCAAGAGAATAACAAACTCACCATTAGGAAGCTTCTTCTAATAGACACAAGGATCTGATTCACATCTTAAAAAGTTTTGCTCAATCATGAAGCGATCAAACTTGAGATACCATTGTCGCGAGGCTTGCTTGAGACCATACAAGCTACGCTTCAACCTGCAATAAAGATGTTCTTGTCCCTATTTTTTAAATCCTTCCATCTGCTCCATGTACAGCTCTTCATCAACATCACCATGTAGAAAGGTTGTCTTGACATCCAACTGATCAAGTTCAAGATCCCAAACTGCAACCAATCCCAAAACTGCCCGGATTGTGGTCATTCTCACAATTGGTGAGAAAATCTCATTAAAATCTATACCTTTCTGTTAATCATACCCTTTAACAACCAGTCTAGCATGATAACGTTTGTTGCCCCCATCTTCCTCTTTTAACTTGTATACCCAACAATTCTTCAAGGGTCTTCGATTAGG
Organism: Cunninghamia lanceolata; assembly: GCA_027924645.1. Taxonomy (NCBI): domain Eukaryota; kingdom Viridiplantae; phylum Streptophyta; class Pinopsida; order Cupressales; family Cupressaceae; genus Cunninghamia; species Cunninghamia lanceolata. The sequence continues at coordinate 360,153 of BSBN01001636.1, read as the reverse complement.
CAGAAGAGGCACTAAATCCCAAGTGTTATTAGCCTGCAACGAAGTCATTTCATCTTGCATCGCCTCTTGCCATTTAAAAGAATCAATTGCCTTGCAGACCTGTTTATAAGTAGCTAGTTCAGGTTGATCAGAAATCAAAAGTTCAGGCTCTACCTCCTCTGAATACAATAATTCATAATCTGAGAATTTGGAAGGATGCCTCCTCTCCCGGGTAGACCTCCTTAAGTGAGGACCCTCCTGTTGCAAATTATTATCCAGACTTAGTCTCTGTAGTTGATTCTAGACATCAGCTATATCAAATTGTAAATTTTGTTCAATAGCTTGAGTATGCACCTCAAAGCTCCCCTAATCCTGCACATTTCCTTGTGCTTGTGCAAATTCTCCAATGTTCTGCCTTTGCACATGAAAACTCCCCTGTCTCTGGAAACTGCCTTGGTCCGGCATAGTCACTTGTAGATGTAAACGCCTCTCATTGGAGGCTTCAACATGAGGTTGGGAAATGACAATAGGAGACAACGATGACACTTCTAGAGGCTATGTTGCATCTGGCAGAGGCAACGATGGTGTTAGAGGAATCTACATATATGTAAGAGGAGGTTGCGTGGCATTTTGGGAGGGTAGCATAGACTGCGTTGGAGTATTTGAAGGAGGTTGCATGTGAGTTTGACTAGGCTGCGAATGAAGATTAAGAGGCAGCAAATATGTTTGAAGAGGCAGCATGGGAGCTAGGAAAGTCAAATTACCTCCAATGTTATCATTAATTCTTCCTTCTAGCAATTGACTGGACTACGTTTGAACTAAGGAAGGTTGGGTTTCAAATAAAGGCAGTGAATTCACATTTGGGGGCAGTGATCTATCCAAAGGAGGCTGCATTGACACCATAGATGGCTATGTAAAATATGCAGGGGTCTGGGAGCCTATTAAAGGCTGTGTGGAGGTGTGAGGAGGCAGCAAGCAAGTGGTAAGAGGCTGTATAGAAACACAACAAGGATGGAAACTAACAGAAGAAGTATTTCCTTGTTTATGAACCATATCATTTCCATTATCAAACAAATCAACTAATATGTAATCTTTTGAAGATGTATTTTCTTTGTGCAAACCTAGGAAAACTTTTTTCTTGAAGATGACATCCTGACTGCGAGTGATCTTTTTGGCGACGGGATCCCACAGCCTGAATCCATACTAATCCTCACCATACCCAACAAAAATACACTTCTGCGATTTGGGATCCAATTTGGATCGTTTCTCTTGGGGAATAAGAGCAAATGCTTCACATCCAAACACCCGTAGATGATTATAAGAAATACATTTGCCCAACCACCTCTCCTCTAGAATGTCCAGATTTAATCGAGATGAAGGAGCTCGATTAATGAGATAAACCGTTGTATTGCAAGCTTCTATCCAGAATTCTTCTCTCAGTCCAGCATTGGAAAGCATACATCATGCTTTTTCCAAAATCGTTCTATTTAACCTCTCCGCAACCCCATTTTCTTGCGGTGTAAAAGGAACAATTTTGATTCTTTGAATACCATTTTCAGCACAAAAATTATCAAACTCTAGTGAACAAAATTTGCCACCATTATCCATTTGCAGACATTTAATGTTATGCCCACTCTGATTTTCAACTAGAGCTTTAAAAATTCTGAATTTACTAAACACTTCAGATTTTCTATTAAGCATAAAAATCCAAACTTTCCTAGTGCAGTCATCAAGGAAAGTCACAAAATAATTAGAACCTCCAAGAGAAGTTACCTCGGTTGGCCCAAAGACATCCGAATAAACAAGCTCCAAAGGTGAGGTATTCTTCTCATGACCCATCTTCAAGAAGCTCATCCACTTCTTCTTTTCATAAAGACAATGTTGGCAAAAATCCAAATCCACGAATTTCAATCCCAGTAATTGTTCTCTTTTGATCATCACTTCAAGACCTTTCCTACTCATATGTCCAAGCCATTGATGCCAAAGCTCAGTTTCACTGTCTGTCACTGTCATAGCAGCTCCAACTTGAGAGTCATTCTCGAAAACATATAAACTACCCTCTCTATTTCCTTTGGCAATCTGTAGGACACCTTTAGTAACCTTCCATGAATCTGGAAAGAAAGAAGTATTGCAGCCTTGTGAAAAAAGTTGGGTTATAGAAATCAAATTCTTTTTAAGTTTTGGGACATGTCTAACATCTTGTTTTATCAGAGCTGTACGGTGACGGCATAGTTGATTGTGAAAATCGGTGTTGGATTTTCGAATCATGGAGGAACCAAAGATTGAGAAATTCTCCGGTCAGAATTTTGGTCTATGGAAGGTGCAAATGGAGTCATTGCTGATAAAACAAGACTTCTCACTTGCACTTGATGGGAAAGCAAAGAATCCAAGTTCGATGATGGATAAACAGTGGGAAAAGATGGATAGGAAGGCAAGAGCTACGATATTCCTCTCGATGTCCAGCAATGTATTGTTTAATGTTTCAGCGGAGAAGACTTCGAAGGAGTTGTGGGATAAACTTTCTACAATATATGAGATGGCTTCAGCATCTAATAAGGTATTCATTATGAAAAAGATTTATAACCTGAAAATAAAAGAAGGCATAATTATGTCAAACCATCTGAATGAGTTTAATACATTGGTTACCCAATTGACTTCAGTGGGTATAAAGTTAGATGATGAAATTAAAGCAATCTTGCTGCTATGTTCTTTACCTAATAGCTGGGAAGGTGTCGTGATGGCCGTGAGCACTTCGATTGTAGCCAAAACTAAATTAGTTTTTGATGACGTAGTAGCTACACTCGCTGCAAAGAAAGAACCAAGAAACATCTTCTGGCGAAGCCTTAACTACTGTCAGTAGAGGAAGGCCTCAGAATAGAGACAAAGATAACAACAGATAAAGAATCAAACACACAGATAAAAATAGAGACACAAATTTAACGTGGTTCACCATCAAAATGGCTACATCCACCAAGGAAAGCAGGACACACTATTTCATTAATCAACCCAATTACAATAGTCTTCATCTCTACCAAAAAGAGAATAAGAAGGGAATTACATAAACTCTTCAGGCAAGTGAAGAGACATGGGAAGAGGAAGATGAAAGGGCAATGACGGTTGGGCTTCATTTCCAATGATCTCCCACTTGAAGTCCAAACCGCACTGCTATCCCCACTTTCCTTGAAACTCATTGTTACTTAACTACATTACCAAGTAACCACTCAATTGCTTGACCAATCTTGGTGAGAATTCCAACCAGCTCAACCAAATTAACATCTTGTTCACCTTTAATCCTCTGTCTACCACTATCAATTAATCCTTCTTTGCTGCAATTAGGACCAAGAGGGCCTGCAATACTGTTAGGAATAGGCGTCCATGGTGTGATGTCAATTAAAGTTTCAAGAATTGTACTTTGTTTGTCATGGTGACCAGATGGTTGACTCTCCAATCTCTGAGGCACAACATTCAAAGATAGACTCTTCTCTGTATTCACATCTTGAGAAAATACCAAAATTTTACCCACACCTGTAGCACTAGACCCACTTCCAGATTTCTCTTTCTCTATCATAAATTATCTCCATAGAGACTTACATTGTACCAATGTAATTAATCTATTAGAAGGAGAAACCTCATCCCAAGTACTTGAAGCAAGAGGGGTCACTGTAGAAGAAATGCTTCTCTCCTAGATAGCACTAGATTTATCACTGCTATCTAGTAGAGAGGATGATAGAACAGATTCAATTTTATCTATTTTCTCTTCCAGACGTAAGGCAGCCATAACAAAAAGAAGCTTTAGAGACCTAGATCAAGCATCCTTTGTAATAGCTTGGATGTCTTCTTTGCCAGTCCAGACTCTTGGCATTGATTCAGAATCTTGACTAAACACATTTGAAAACCTCTCCTTCACATGAATCAGCACTTGCCCAGCTTCCTCCCTGGCGTTCTTATCAACCACACTCCTTGCATAATTTCTCAAATTGAAAATCATCTTACTAGCAGTTTTATCATCCATTCAAACCCGCTTATGGCAGACAAAAAATCTGTTATTGCTGCCTCAGTTTCATGGTTGAGGAGCGTTCTAATGGATGGCCAAGTGTCTTTGGAAGTAGCATCAAGAAGAGATGCCACTGGCTCAGCAAGCCTTTCAGTAAGATGCTTCTCTTCACACTTAGGATTGGAAATCTTTGGTGCTTCCCACTCTCCACCTTTGTCATCATCCCAATCATCTGGCTTTGTAGATTCAGGATCATTAATTTCCTCAAGCTCGTCATCCAACCAACCTTGAGGCTTTTCAGCTTCCAAATCTTCAATTTCCATTGGAGCCTCCTCATCCCAATCTTCAAGCTTGGTTGCATCAAGATCTAGGATCTTGGCTTTCTCATCCTAGTCTTCAAGCTTCTTATCGTCTGGATCAGGAATGGTTTTAGGTGGAATGAGGGCAGGCTCAAAGTCATCAGATAGAAGATTTGCCTTTTTCTTCTCCTCTCCATCTATCAAAATCCTCAATTCATTATCGGGTTTGATAATCATCGTATAAACATGGCTTAGCTTGTCAGATGGAACAGAGGGAGGGTACTTGAGATGGTGCTCAACATACTCCCTAGACTTTGGATTCTTATGCTTACAAATGAAGTGCACTTTATTGGTAGCTCCACATTTGTCTAGTCCAAACATGATGGAGTATGGAGCCTCATTGTCAAACTCCTTTGGCTTCCATCCAGCTTCCTAGGGATGGAAGTACTTCAAATATGCACTTCCACACTCAAGGCCATTCTGTAAGCGTACTTCGTACTGTAAGACTAGTGACCCATATTTAGGGTCAACAGCCTGTGGTATTTCTTTAACTATGGTGTACTTCCTTGCAACTTCCTTACAACTCTAGTTTTGTTGGCGGCGGTGATAATGTTTGGCACCGCTTAGCTTCAGCTTACCCCTTTTCACCTGGCACCAGGAAACCTATTGGGTTTTTCCCTGCTACATCCCAGTCCATTGTTTCTTCATCGTTGGACTAATCGACAGCAAGGGCGATGCGGCCTCAAAATAAGTTTGTTTTCCCAACTTCAACCCAATTACTGACTGTAAGAAGCTAGGACCCATGGGTGACCGTCCGCCTCCAAGACTCTTCATCTTCTTGCACTAGTGATATTGCTTCTAGAAATAAATATCCTTCTCTCTTGTGCTTCAGGCTATCACAACTTTGTTTCAGGACCTTAGAATTTATTTTAGTGATAGTTTCTACAAGAACTTCAGATTTAGCTACTCTACTCTCTGAAATGGCATTACCATTTTCTCTTTCAAAATCATCATCCCAAACCGCTATCTTTTTAATTTCTATATTTTCTGCAGAGGCTCTTACATTTTCTTGCACAAATATTTGATCAAATTCCAATAGGTTAAGAAATTTATCAATGACGGAATCAACTACATCATCTAACCTATCCATTTCACATGAAGCAAGACTCTCTACAACATACAAGGTGCCTACTTTGCTGCCTTGAGCAATTACCAAAGCCCCTTTTGTGACTTTCCATCTATTCAATTCAAAATCAACTTTACATCCTTGTGAAAACAATTGTCCAGCTGAAATGAAATTTTTCTTGAGCTGAGGGACATATATAACATCTTGCAACAACGAACTATTTCCATTTTTTAATTTTAACAAAACATCCCCTTTGCCAATAACATCACAAGATTCATTATTGCCAAGAAGAACCTTACCAAAGTCACCACTTTACAGATTAATGAAGTGCTCCTTGCACGGAGTGGCATGAAGCGGTGCTCCCGAAGCAAACACCCAAACATTTGGTGATGTTTCTTCTGAAGCTGAAACAAGAACACCAATTGTTGCACCGGCATCCTCTTCACGTACTAGATTCGCTTCATCTTCTTTTAACTAATTTTTAGCCTTCTTCAAAAACCAACAATTCTTCTTAATGTGGCCTTGCTTGCCACAATACTATCAATCAGCATATCTCTCGCTGGATATTAGCCTCCCTTGTGATTTCCTACAACTTCCTTCATCAAGCGGCATTGCTCCCACTCAAGCTCAAACCTCTCATGCAAAATGACTGAGCACCAAAGCTCTAACGCCAATTGTAAATGATAGAAGAGCAAATTAGAATTACAGAAAAATAGAGTAACAAACAGATAAGAAAAACACAAACAAAACGAGACACCAGATTTATCATGGTTCACCAAATCTGGCTACATCCACACTGAGCAGAGGAATTTTATTATTGCTAAAGAATGTTTTTTACAATGAGATAAGCAGCATATATATTGTGTTAAACCACACCACAAGATGAATGTGAAGAGTCAACAATTGGAGGGAAAATGGAATGTGTCTGTTGGTCTTCATTTCTTAACACCGTCAGTGGCAGTGATGATCCTAGTTGCCTTAAGTGTGGTTCCCCTAGGGCCATTGGGCCTGTGGATCAACTCCCTGTCTAAAACATACCAAGATAAAATGGAGGGGTAGATTAAGTTGGTAGACACTATCGACACAAGAACCAAAGTACAGATTATCGAGCTGGACGAAATTAATCTTAAGCTGATGGAGCTACAAAGCCCCATAATTTTAATTCTCCAAAACGTCAATCCATGGTTGACGGACAAGGATGCTCTGCACGATCTAGTGGAGGATATCAAGAAGAAACAGTAGCACTTTATGAACCAAGTCGAAGATCTTTCCAGTCATCTGGATAGGTGCAGTCAGGACCTACTCAATGGCAGGAACCAAGTTCTTCTTAAGATGAAAAGGCTTAACGATGAGGGGATCTTTTATCTTTCAGAGGATTCAAAACTGAGACGTTGCGATGGTCAACAGGGCTGCTCCTATATAGAGAATTGTAGTAATTGTTAGATGACTTTTTAGGAGGCAGGTTACTATACTACTTACTAGCAATCGCACCTTGGTGTGCAATGGGTGCACCGAAAATAGTTATGGAAGTTCAATTGCCATGTCTTTAAGTGAATAAGGATTGTCTTTGTATTTTTATGGACCATGTCATTTTCTGTTTTCTCTGGTGTCACTAATAAATTTGCATAATTTTAATGGATTTTAAGATCCATGTGTTTTACTTAGTAGCTACTTCAAATGTGTGAGCTTCTATGTTTGGTGTCTAGTCTCTATTTGCATGCATCCCCTTTCTATATTATTGTTCAGTTGCATTCCATTAATCATCAATTATGTATACTATTTGAAGCACGTATATTAGTTTAGCACAACCCTCATATTTGTCGTCATTTAATAGGCATTCTATTGCGAAAATAAGCATGGTCACCAGCTACATCATGTTTATTTGTCATTTAGTCTACCATCATGCATCCTCTCATGGGACGTCACATGAAGATTGATAAAACTTAGTGACCCTCGTTACTTTTATAACTTCACACATTTTCATAATTTGGAGGTCAAATGGATTAAAATTAAATTTAGACATGAGCTATAATTTTAGATTGAGAATTCTTAATTATCTAAAAATATTAAATTTGAATGGAAAAAAAAAATTATTTGTTTGAATTTGTAGATGATATGAGGATGATCTTGAGACCTAAAAATGACATGCATTCTTGGTAAGACTTTTTTAAAGGGAACATGACATAGAATGCACACCATTTTTGGCAAAATACCTATAGAGAAGGAAAAAATGTATTTTAAAAAAATTATAAATGTCCCAAAATTTGTATTTGTGTCAAATAAAAAAATGTATATAAGCATGATATATTTTAAAAAGGCAAGGGAAGTGATTTAATACTAAGCACCTCTCTCTCTCTCTCTGTATATCTCTACCTCTATATCTCTACCTATTTATTTCTCTCTCTATCTATCTATCTATCTATATATCTCTTTGTCTCCCTCTCTATTTGTCTATTTCTCTTTATCTCTCTCTTATTATGTCTCTCTCTCCATCTCTATCTTCTCTTATTCCTCTATCTATCTTTCTCTCTTCGCCCCCCTTCTCTCACTCTCTCCCCTTCTCCCTCCCAAGATGTGCATGTTTAGGGGAAAATTGGATTTGTTAATGTTTTAGATTTTAGATGTTTAAATCCGCCTCTCCACTATACATTCAAGGATCTAGGGTCGAGTGGCGAGCACTATCATACTCTATGTCACTTACAAATGTAGGGAAACTTGGATTAGGGAATTTAATTATCAATTTTTCCTTCTCCTATGCTCAATTGACTATTAAAACCCTAATTATGAAAATACGACAACAAATTGATGAATAACAGAAAAAGCTCTTGCAGACAGTAGTAAAATACCAAATCACAGAGTACTTGTTTTTCAGGGTTCTGAAGTAGAATAGTCATGGACATTGGTGTGGGCACCCTAGTCCAAGGTACCAGTTTCTATGCGGGATTCAGACCTCCTTTTGACACTGATCAGCCCTATAACTTCTATTTCCTGAAACTTAGATGCGAAGGACACTAGAGCGAGTGCCCAAGTCCTGGAAGTGCTCCTGTGTCCTATTTTTCTTCAGATCTTGAATCCTTGATGTCTGCCAATCCTTCCTGCAACTCCACTTTTCCCAAATGCGACACCTGTAACCTACAATCACAAGACTTGGTTTGGGGGTTGTGGTTTTTAGAGGCTTGCCTCAGTCAACCCCCGGAGGACACTTAAGTCTCCAAACACCGTTATTAGATAGAGAGTGCGTGCCCTTGTGAGGCAAAGGCAAAAACCAAAGGAATCAATGATGAAAAAACATTATTATGTCACCTTGTAGTGAAGCTCTCATGGGAGGAAGATGCTCTTCACTCCATGAGGAAATTGATGCTCAAATCTGCAAATATCAACACACAAGTCTGCTCTTGCAACACAATGAAAGCCTTGAATCACCTTGAGAACACTTGAACATCACAATTGCCATCTAATTGAAACCTAGTTTACAAATGAATGCCTAAACATGCTTTTATATGCAACTAGAAGCACTCTCGCCAAGATTTTAAAAATCAAAACTTACCATGTCGGCAAAAGGACCAAATAACGGTCACAAACTGACAACCAGAAATTAGGTCTGGCCTAAAATAGGATAGGACTAGGGCACAGGTGCCCAAGTCCTCCCCCTATTTTGGGTAGGGTACAACTCAAGGGGTCCGCCTAGATCCAATTTACCATGAAACCTAGGTCTCATTCCATCAGGATGCCAAAATATGAACTAAGATGTCCTAAATGCATGCTAAAGACCCGGGAGCTAAACCTTATGAGGGAAAACCCCCAAGGGGACATTTTCTGACATTACAGTGCATAATTTGAAAAAATGAAGAGTTAATGAAATGATTAATTAAATTGGAGGTTTTGATCTAATAATAGGTGGAAGCCTCTATAATAATCCAATAGGAAACGACAAGAACACAAGGGATGGGCTAGAGGGGAAGAATTTCTCTATTTTATATGGATTTTCATGAATTATGAATTATGTAAGGCATGCAATGCAATCAAGTAACTTAACAAAATAATGAAACCTTCATTTTATACCAATTTAGACTTCACTTTGGATCATTGGCATGAAACAACTAATTGGTTTGTTTGTAATTGCAGATGCTCTTTCCCTTTATATCTCTTATCTTTACCTCTCTCTCCCACTCCAGTGGAGCTAGATGATTTGGACCAAACAATATGAAGTCACTCTCTCTTTTCTTTATCTCTCTTTCCATTTCATGAGGCTCTAGTGGAGCTAGATGATCTAGACCAACCCATACCAAGCTCCACTTTTTGCATTGCAAAAGTACCATAGACTAATCATTTTAATGTAGGATTTTGCATTAGAATGCTTGACCATAGTCATAAGTGTATCACACAATGGAACACTTTTTGCCACTATGTTTATGTAGTTAAGCTTAGTTTTGTAATTCTATGATGGCCAATGATTTTATGTTTTAGGAAATGTCTCTTCAATTTTCGTGGGTGATAAAGGTAAAATTTGAAAATAATTATTCATAGGAAGGTTACGCATGTAGCCATGTTCTCTACTTGAAATTGAAAGGTACTTTGAATTCACAAATCTTAGTTCAACATCATACATAAATAAGGATATGGTTTGCACATACACCCTTTGGCATACTATACACATATTAAAAGTAAAATTCTATTGGGGCTTGATCAAACTCTTTAAGCTTCCACTACCCACCCACAAGGTGATTTGGAACTCCAAATCCAACCAATCTGTAACATGGTACCTTTGGAAGACAATTTCTTTGAGATTTATTTCTTTTGATGAGTTTCATAATAATCCTTTTCTAAATCTAAGTTCTTTCTTTTATGAAATTTAATTTTTTGCACATCCTCTAGGCTTTCACTCAACCCTTGCAAAAGGAAACCATGGTTAGCATGACTAATCAAACTAATAACCCTAGAACTGTAATTGGCAACATTAAAGCCTGCAATTAGTAGAAATAACAACATTTTAATATCTTAGAAACTAAAATTTAGAAATAGGAATAATAGAAATCATATTTGAAAATCATCATCCTACAATTTGTATTTGAGAGTTTAAACATCACCCGAAAAATAAGAAAAGATTTATTGAAAGAAAACAATACAGTGGCATACCTCTAATGTAGCACCTAATGAGAAATATTGGCAATAGTTTGGAACTATCCTAAAGTGTAGAGGAATTAGGTAGGTCAATGTATGGACGATAAAATCTTTATAGGAGTAAGCCGACAATGATTCTATTTATTGAGTTCAACATTTTTTAGCATAAAATGGAGCAATGCCTAAGGTTAATTATGAGGTTATTAAGAGAGTGTTTTTTTATGCACAACCTATGACTACATGAATAGTTGGTATCATCAAACTATTTTTTGTTTGCAAACATAAATTGTACAAATGAATGCATTACTATTTGTTTTGCATATAAATAAGGAATTAAAGTTATGCAAAAAATAAAATGAAACCAAAGTGTACAATTGGTATGCAAGGATTGTGTGGAGTGAAAAGTAAAAAGTGGTTCCTTTACAAATGCCCAAAAAATGTCCATCAATCTACCTATTTATCATTGCATAAATTTTTTGGAGGTCCATTAAGGTCTACTAGAGGTACAAGTCTATTTTAAATTAGTCTCTCTCTCTCTCTCTGACCCTCTCTATCTAGTTCTCTCTCTATTCACCCCTCTTTATTTCTCACTTTTATCTCTTCCTTCCTCTCTACCTTCTCTCTTTCTCACTCTATCTCTCTTTCTTTATTTTTATAAAAGTTCCATTTCATGAGGCTCCAATGGAGCTAGATGATTTGGACCAATCCATACCAAGCTCCACTTTTTTACATTGTAAAAGTACCATAGTCTGATCTACAATGTAGGTTTTTCCATTAGAATGCTTGCACTTTTTTCCACTATGTTTATGCAATTAATCTTAGTTTTGTAATCCCATTATAGCCAATGATATTATATTTTAGGAAATGTCTCTTTAATTGTCATGGGTGGTAAAGATAAAATATAAAAATAATTATTCATAGGAAGGTTACGCATGTAGCCATGTTTTGTATTTGAAATTGAAAAGTACTTTGAATCCATACATTTTAGTTCAACATCATACGTAAATAAGGATATGGTTTTCCCATACACCCTTTGGCATAGTATACACATATTCAAAACAATGGTGTGGTAAACAAAAAATTGTATCTTTATTTTTTGTAGACAAACCTTTGGAAGACATACTTTCTTTGAGCTTTATCTTGTGATGGGTTTCATAGTAATCCTTTACTAAATCTAAGTGCTTTCTTTTATGAAATTTTGATTTTGTACACATCCTCTAGGCTTTCACTCAATCCTTGAAAAAGGAAACTGGATAGTTAGCATGACTAATCAAACTAATAACCTATGGTTGTAATTAGCAACATCGAAGCTTGGAATTAGTTGCATGTTGATTGTGCAAACAAATTTGCTCCATATAATCCAAATAATATCCATAAATTTGAATACTTATTTTTGCTAACCACTTCAATTTGGGAGAACATTAATCATTTCATCAAGTCTTTCTTTTGTCAAATTTTGCTTCCACGGGTCAATCAATTTACCCTTTTGATGTATTTTTTTCACCCAAGTTTTGAGGATAAGCTTCATTTCTTTACATTTTTTTTGTGGATACAACATAATTGAGTAGTATACCCAAACGATGCATTGAAATTGACCTCATTTATTACTCCACTATATGCATCATACTTTTTCTTGGAAGCTCTTTATCGATGATCCTCCAATTTAGCTAGTCTATTTTAGTGAGGGAACATCTTTAGCGTAACTATTTATACATACTTCTTATTCAATTAAATGTATTATATTTATAAAATGTATAGTTACAGTATTATATTTAATGTGTTGTTATAAGCATAACTCCCCATAGACATGTGTCATCATTGGATTCTTGGTGCGAAACAACTAATTGAAATCTATTCTCTCTATATATATTTTTCCCTCCCCCTTCTTTCTCACACTTCCTCTCTCTGAGATTTATTTCTCCCTATGTTTCTTTCTCTCCTATCTTTGAGATTTCTCACTCTACCTCTCTCTTTTTCTCTCTGTTTCTCTCATCCTCTCTCTTCTCTCTATGTCTCTGTACCTCTCTATTTTTCTCTATCTCTTCTCTCTTCCTCTCTATTTTTATCTATATCTCTCTCTCCCTCTCCTCTCTCTCCTTCTCTATCTTTGTACCTCTCTCTCTTCCTCTATATTCTCTCTCTTTCCTACTTTATTTCTCTTTCTTAGTTCACCTCTCTCTCTCTCTATTTCTCTATCTCTATCTCTTTCCCCTTCTTTGTTCCTCTCTCTCTCTCTCCACATAACATCTTAAGGTTAAATTGATTGAGGTGGAAGATGTGCAGAATTTGACAAAAGAAAGTCTTAATGAAATAATTAATTCAATTGGAGGCTTTGATATAATAATATGTGGAAACTCCTATAATAATTTAATAGGAAACAACATTATCTCTCTACATATGTTTCTTTCCTCTCTCTATCTATGTCTCTCTACCTCTCTCCTTTCTATTTCTCTTTATCTCTCTCTATCTATGTATCCCTCCCCCTTCTCTCACACACTTCCTCTCTATGAGATCTCTCTCTCCCCCTATGTTTTTCTCATGTTTCTCTCTTCCTATGTTTTCAAAATGACACTCTAAAACTATTATTGGTACATTAGAGAGATTCCCAAAGAATAATTATGTACTTTTGAATGGAGTTATGATGTTCACGTATCATTTTCTTCATCACTTGTAGCCAAATCAAAATATTATTTTCAAACACAAACAAGTAAATGAAACCATTAATTATATAATTCTATTAATAACGTGTATAAATAATAATGTGTATTCTTCTAGGTTCCTTAACATGAGTGATGTGTTAGTTCTTTTCCCTTAGCTCATTTGTTACTTTATGATGTATTGGAAGTCCTAGTTAATTCATTAGTAGTCACACTTCTTTGTATTCCTAGATATTAAGAATCGCCTTTTTCTTGTGATTTAGGACATTTCTTGTTTTGCCCTGAAGTTTGTTGTTAGTTGTGTAGAATTGTTTTGATTTAGTTTCTTTTAGGAAGACAAATAGTGGAATAGAAGATAATGTAATCTACAAATGATAACCTATGTATCTAGATCCTCCATTTACAATTGGTTGGCCATAGATTTTCCTTTGTTGTTAGTGGAAAGCTATATTTCTTATAAGTTTTTTTCCATGATAATAAGTAGTTAGGAACTAAGGAGTTCTCCTTTCCTTAATCCTCTTCAACTATTTACCATTTTCAATATTTATTGTGATGGAGAATGAAGGGGTACAAATATAAATTGTATCCAATCAATCATTTGTTTTTTGAATCTAATCATTCATAGAGTCTTCAAGAGGAAGTTCAAATCATACTTGTCAAATGATTTAGATATGTCAAGCATTATAACAATCCCTAACCAATGTTATTTTTGCCGAGTGGATTTCTTGGATAAGATCATGTCCTTCATATTGCATGTATTGGTTGTTAATCCACTTACAATAACTTTATAAATTAGTGAATGTTCTACCTCTTCCTATCTCCATTTTTGTAGATACAACATAATTGAGTGGTATACCCAAATGATGTGCAAAGCACCTTCTGCACCCCAGTTCTAGAGAACAAATAAAGGATATTATTCCCCTTTAGATAAATAGGCTTCAAAATAGAAATATGGTATCCTATAATGAACAACTTTACATCTATGGTATCTCCACATAGATAGACTTAGATGCTTGCAAGCTTTAACATCATACACCAAGGACTCTTCCCATCAATTTTTAGGTAAGAAGTCATGAAGCTTTATAACGTGAAGCCTACGCTACTTAAACTACAATCAAATGGCCTACACATTGTGAACATGCATCTAATTGGTGGTGCTTGGTGGCTAAACTTAGAGTGATTGAATTTTTCTCAATCATTTCATGTCAACAATCCTAAGATTACAGTGGTCATAGGGAGCTACGTTAAGTACATGTTGTTTGCTTAAAGACCCAACAACTCACCTTTAATACCTCTTCGATGTACCCATTGCACACTAATAGAGAGAAAGAGAAAGCTAGAGAAGAGAGAATAATAGAGAGGGAGACTAATTTAGAGAGGGAAAGATTGATATTGAAAATAAATGATGTGAAGCCCTGGGTGGAAAAGGTTGTTGATTCTAGTCATGCTTTCCCTATATCTTGAGAGTGTTTACGGATAGTCTAAGGTATTGGTTGTTTATATCTTGGTCAATGGGCACGTGTCTAGTCAGTATGCGGTCTAAATATTGGTTCACCTTGCCTTGTACAATAATTAGACTTACACTATTGATGAACATCCCTTTGAAGATTCACAAAAAATTTCTCAAGAATTGTTGCTTGCACTAGAAAATTTCTCATACCTCTTAAGCACCATTACCAAACTCTTACAAGCTCAAGAAAATTCCTATCCACAAAATTCCCACAATGGCATAATTCTATAATTGTAGGGTAAAAATTTTACAACCCATTTGAAAATTATAACCCTATACCAATTCAAAGTAAACCAAGTTAATACCACTCACTATATGTCACTCCTAATTCATTAGTTTCTTTGCTCCAATTTCGCAGTTAATTCTCTTTGTTCACAAGAGAATTGGTTCCCATCAAGTAGCTATGAGTTCAATTTTTAGCTTTCAGTCTAAAAAATAAATTAGTTTATGTCCTTAAATCATACAATTTAATGTCTACTTTTTCTATTGCATTACCCTTTGGAATTTAAAACTTGCATTTTGATGTAGGCATGTCTTCTTTGAATCTAATATGAATAAATGGGTTAAGATTCATCACATAAAATATCAATGGTGTATGGTTAACCTAAGGAGTGAGAAGTGTGCATCCTACAATCTTATGATCTTCGAAGGAAAACAAAACCCTTCTCATGTGGTACAATTGTAGATCCCCCAAAAAATTAATCAATGACAAGCAGTAAATCTTAAAATAAAAGCGAGACCCACCCCGTGAGTCTTGCAAATCACTGAAACCAATAAAAAATTACCAATTGGGAGTAGATCAATGGTGATGAAAAAGGGATATTGATGATACGCAACATCTCTGAAGACCCACTATGGACTCCATAACCAGTGAGAAATTGTCAAGTGGATGGTGATTATCTCATATTAGATGAACATATAATGCTCAAACAACCTCACAAACTGCTTAAAGAGGTTCAAATTTCCCTTCAGTTCTCTAGGACGGTGTAACACACTCCAAACTCCCTATAATGAATTTGCATCATGTAATATAATAATATATAATAAGATGCATTTTATTATTATATTATATTTTAAATAATAATATAATATACAATAATAAATATAACATATTCATATGATGTTAATCATTGTTCTCTATGCCAAATCCATATATGAACATATGTACCTATCATCACAATCAAATATATTATAACTCATGTCATTTATGCAACTCATAAAATATTTTATAATATAATATTGTATTAGAAATATATAGTACTTTATATTATCTAAAAATTGCATAAAATAATAAATGTACTATAATTATATATTCCATATATAAAATAAATAATATTGAATTATAAATATAACATAACATATATAAATATATTTTAAAAATATATATGAATATATAAATAATTAAATATTAATTATCAAACTCCATTTAAAAAACCTTTAATGAAATGTTAGGACTTATGAAGAATTCATTACGGAGCTTCTTAAAATGCAAGTCCTTGTAGTTATACAATTAGAAAAGCATTTATACGATTATGATGTAGTTTTATCTATATCATATCATTTGGTCCCTTTCTCAAGAATATGCCTATGACTAAGCGGAGAAGTAAACGGGGCTCAGAGTGAACATCAATGAAGATGTACTCCATGTCCGGCCGAGGGGAACGGTGAACGAAAAGAAAATGGTGAACGAAAACATAGATGGCAAAAGAAAATGGCAAAAAAGGGAGAAAACAATAAAGATAGCAAAATAAAATGAACGTTCAAGATCCTTTTCATCATCTTACATTCCTTATGGAGGAATCCTAGTTGTTGATAGTACAAGTCAGGCCAGTTCACCTCATAGAAGGAACACCTTCGGCGTAACTAGCACTTTATCTTTAGGAGGTCCAAGGGATGAGTTGATAGAAAATCAGGGATGTATGTCAAAAGACAAATACATATAGTTTCTAGACACTGGTTAAATTTCAATGGTCAAATAGTCAATAGCAATTTTACACCTCATTCAGAATCAAAAGTGGTAGATATTTGTTCTATTTTTATTGGCCAAAATTGATTGAAGTAGATGATATTTAAGAATAGCTATTTCTAGATAGTGTTTTCTATGTAAATGTAATTGTTGTCAATGAGATTTGCACCCTGTTGAACATGAAGTTCAACAATCTATTAAAACATGGGAAGACCTCTAAAGCTATGGGTAACTTAAAAATAGAGGTCAACCTCTAGAGAAGGCCGGCTTCCTATGGTGTCACCTAGAAAACTACTTTCTATCCTACTTCTTTGACAAGGAAAAGGGTAAAGAAATGTGCATAACTTGGTAAACTAAAAATGAACAAAAGGATTAAAAAAAATTGATCCACCAAACTGAACTTGAGCATAAACTCAGATAATCAACACTTGCCTAAAATGATTGAAAAACTTGCACAACTCATTCTTGTATATTTTTGCATAAGTATTTCTTAATAAGGTTCTGATGCTTAGATTTCTAGAAGGAATATGACTTCACAACTATAAGTCATTCACAAAATTTGACACAAATTATGACCTGCATAAACAAAATCTTGCATAAAGGTGTTGAACATGGGACAAAGCTATAAGGAAATAACAGTACCTCACAAATAACTTGATCAAACCATTCAAATGCACACAATGAAGCAAGGGAAAAGAAGGCAAAGCTCCAAAATCATTGATATTCAAGGTCTCCTCTGTTATTCATATCCACAATGAGTTACAAACTATCAAAATCTAAGAAAGGATTGTAAAAATCACAAGTCTCCAAAAATTGCATAATCAGAACTAGTTACAAATGAGTCACATAAGTGACTATATCCACAACTCCAAGGCAGTTGCATCAAAATAGGGTCTCTAACTGCTTTGGGTCGGATGCCCTAAAAAAGCCTAGAATATAGCACCTAAATCTCCTCCAAAAGAGCTCACAATGAGAGAAAAAGTCCATCATGACTTGGTCTAACATGATGACACATAAAACCAACCCTAGAAAGCTCCTATTTTCTCTCCAAAGTCAATAAAACCCAGTCAATCCTCTCCTAAATTTCTTGCACATGTTAGACAACTCTCACAACTTCCTCCTATATGCTTGGCATGTGTTTGCCAATCACCTCCACTCTCCTATATGCTTAGCATAACCAAGTCATAACAAGGTCACTCAATGCTTTGAATATGTTTTTACAACTTCTTTTGCATCTAAAAATAACAATAAACTTCAAATGATTTATAATACCATCATTTAAGTTTAAATATTTTACATTTGATGTTTATGCAAAGAGAAATAAAAAGCACCTAAGTGCTGATCCTAGAGCGTAAGGGGATAAAGCATTATCAAAAAGTCTTAAAAGACTTACATGTGCATCATGGCACTAGGCATAAAGGTCTCAAGTTTTGACCATGAGCTATTAATGAAGAAAATGCAAAAAATAAAAAGAAAGCAAAAATCCCATCGGGCTCTTAGGGCTCAAACCCTAAAAGACAAAAAAGACAACTTTTAACTTTTCATTTTGCATCTTCAAGTTGCTGTGTGCACCACCATGATGGTCTTCTGTAGAGGTTTATTCGTTGTTTTGAAAGGTTTTTTGTTGCATTTTTTGGTGAATGGCTTCAAAGAGCCACAGGTGAGTAAAAAGCTTTACTTTTTTGAAGCCAAAATTGTAAATCAATGTTATTTCTGCTCTCATTTCTGCACAGTATATGATAAATGTCTCATTTTCTATAATGGTCACAGCCATACAACTGTATTTCATGCTTTATAAACTACATTTCTCTTGAAACAGTTATAGAAGTAGAAGAAAGAATTTGTTTCTATATAATATGCTTCTGTGTATGTATGATGTTTCCATGCTTCTGTCAACTTTTTCCTGCTAAAGAAGACTAAACTTTTTAAAGTTGATTTATACTAGGGTTTTATAGAAACAAACCCTTCACTGTATGCATACTTTTTATCTGTGTCTTTGAATGGTATATCCAGTATACATCATCTGTGTCTATGAATGGTATATCCAATATACATTATGAAATGTAAAATATACTAGGTTTTGTAAAGCAAAACCCTCACTATGAAGCTTGGACATATCATATATACACTGGCAGCCTATCACATTTTATCTCCTGTAGCATCAAAAAAATGTGGATATTCATTTTTCTTGACATAATATACTTTGTATTCAATGACAGCTCCCTTATAATTGTGGATACACTTTCTTTCTTGTGTACTATGCATACAATGTATAAATGTTGAACTAGACTAGGTTTTTGTAAACCAAACCCTAGCTCTCTTCTGTAAGAGCATATGCAAATCTATTGACTAAGGATACACTTAGTTTAGAATTGTTTACTTATAAAACATATGAACATCTGCCAAAGTGTTTCTCTAGACTAGATTTGCAAAACTTCTTTCTTGTAGCTCCATGCCTATTGTTGAAACTTACTCTTCTCACTATCATCATGTACTGACCATCCTATCATTAGTATCATCTTGCCATAGCTTCACAATGCATTTCACCTCTTCAAGTCTTATGTGGATGTCCTGCTGACATGACCTGATTGCAAAATGTCGCTATATCTTTTCTCATTGCAGTCCCTTCTTCATCAATGTCTTCAGTGCTTTTTTGATGAGTTTCTAGTGCTTCACATCTTGGCACCATCATGAGGCTTTGTGAGACTCAATAGTCTTTGTTTTGTTCTCATGGCCTTGCTATTCAATGTCAACCTTGTTCAATGTGGCTCACTATCCCATTTAAACTTTATGGCTAATGACTGTTCTAAAACTCCATGATATTGTAGGGTATAATCCTCAAGACAGCTCATAGTTTTCATTACCATTGTTTGCTTCAGGCTATCTCTGTAACTACTATAACAACACCACCATATGGACTGCCAAATCAAAACCTCTCTTTCCTTTGTCATGCTATCAATCATCCATTAACAAAACTCTTAGGATTGGTCTCTTGATGTTGCAGGCCTTTGATCATCATCTTGACTCTTGTAGTGCCCCTCCATTCTCACCTTGATTGTGCAGGTGGTCGGACTAAGGAACATGAAGATGAAGTTAGTATGTTTTATTGATAATCCTTATTGCGATACTGACAACTCATATGCTCTGACATTGTTTACATTCAGGTAATTATGATGTTGATCTTACTATGATTATCATATGTTAGAATTAAGTTTTATGCAATTGATTCTATATCATAGGAGGTTATGATGTTTTGTGTGGATCAATCATATTATGAGTATCGTACGACTATCTGATGATGGTTCTTACTTAGTCGTTCAGTAACTGATTGCTATGTGTGTTATGATTACATGTTTGATGTGTGGGTGAAAGGAACAATGTCGCATTACTCATGCATGACTACCCTACTACACTGCGACTTCCTTTCACTATGTGTATGACTACATGATTGCATATATATACATGTTTGACTATGTTGTTTGTTGTAGGCTGCAGGTACCAGGCATTGACTCCACCTGAATTAACAAGTCTGAGCGTGCCTTAACCAATGGAATTGTTGAATGGAAATAACATATGGTCCCTTAGCTTAGCCATCATCCTTGAAGAGGATGAGTATCCGGTTGTGCACCCTGTCAGTGTTGTCAGTTTGGTCATGATTGTCAGTCATTGTTGTGGTGGTCTTGCTTTCTGATCTTGCATAGTAGTCAGGTATGGTTTGGCAGTTGGGTTATTTTGTTTGTAACATCCACGTTCTATTAACATAGTAAAACTAGAAGATTTACCATTAAGTAATTCAACAAGGTAAAAATGAGATAGAGAAAATTTTTCTTTTATTTAACAAATAATCAAGTAACTACAATTACAATATTTCCTTTATTACAAAATACAATATACTCACATTGTATTTTTGTTTACAAATGTAAAACCATTACATATACATCTTTGGAATCAATTCTGCATCTAAATATCTGACATCTTTATCACAAGTCCTGGCATGTTTCCTACTTGGAGAGAGAGCATCTTTCCCATGATTAACCTCCAACCACAGACTGGCGGTCTCCCACACATCTTCCACATAGGAAGTGGCCCTACCCTTCATGAGGAATATAGACCTTAGGTGACCATTGGTAATTTGCCTTTTTTCTGAGTACATAGTGTTGTATTCTACTCGAGTCTATCAACCATACAACCCTAGATACCCTCTAGCTAAGTATGATTTTCGATAGGATGAGCAATCCGAATATAGTGAACTGACAATGCATGCAGAAAACAAATGCATTACTTTGGCCAAAGTTTTTAATATCAATATTGTTCATAATGAACGTAGTCGTTATGTTCCCCCACCCCTACTCGACTTGGATATTGTCATATTCTCGCAGTTTAATCTCTTTCCAACCCTATCCATGTAATAGGTGAATCTATGAGTCAAAACAATAATACTTTGACTTAAGTAAGTCCATATGACTTAACCATTTAGTTGGTTGGTAGTCAACTCTAGGGTTAGCCTAATATCCCTTTGTTAATACGATATAACAATATAACCATATCTTATATCTACGACTTTGGATTCACAAATAATCCTTGATTAACTTAACCAAGGTTGAGAATACTATAGTTCTCAAATAAGTATTGACTCCTATTCAAAGGAACATCTAACAACTTTAATAATGTTTATAAACAAAACACATTCTTGGTATAAATATTCCTACAAGGACATTCTCAGGAAATACTTAACCTATTCCATAGAATTGGATCTTTTCAAGAATAATGAAGACAATTAGCCTTAAATGGGATTCTCATAATAACCTCATTCGATCTTCCATATTATCGATAAGTTATTACCATTGATATGATACAAAGGTTTACTAACAGTTTTTATGAATCTAAAACTCTTAGTTAAATATCATTATCCACTATGCATCTATGTATATAACCTATACAAGAGAAAAATGTTAAATCATTATAACCTCATTGCTATATGGTTCAAAATGAGAGTATGGAACATGGTTCATCCTTCATGAGTCGATCACATGGTTATTCTCATACTCTGCATTAACTTGCTTCAAGCTTATTAAAGAGACTATGAGTTTAAGCTGATAACAATTTATATCTCTCCTGCTAGGATATTCATTATATCTTTCATTCCTGAATCAGGTATGAACAACAGTTTTTAAATACTAATAGACAGATCGACTCAGTCAAATAAAATAGTAACCTAACTGGCATGACCAATTATGCACCAAATAAGTAGCATTCGTTGTCTTAAACAACTACCAAAAAATAACTCTAATGACTTACTTCAAAATGTTAACTGGCATTTCTAAGTTGTTTCATAATAGATAACGGCTATCACATCATAGTTCATAAATAATCTCTTACTAGCAATCTCATTCCATCGCCTATAATACTATGATATACCATTTTTAGATGAGCTAAATGATTTACTTTTGCATATTAAAATATTTACTGAGGAATACCTGTAAGAATATAAACTTAAGCTAGCTGGAATAGCTGAATGTTTCACTGGGTCGACACCACTAGATTGTGCAATCCTCTACTAACACAGCTACTACCTTCTCCTCCCTCACCACTTCTATTTTTCCCTCTTTAATAAGTTCTAAAACCTCCTTCATAATAGAAAAGGCACAACTCCTACAGAGTTGCCTCACTAATCTCTCATCTACGTTCAGTTACTAGCTTCATTCAAAGCTTATAGTTTAAAAAATGGTTAAAACAAAATTGACGACCAATATTTATGCATAATATCCCACATGTCGATCTGTAATTAATGCTTCAAGATTCGACAGTTGTGGAGGTTAAAAACCACAGTCATCCTCATAAGGATGAGGCTGACACTTCAAAGAGATACAAACTGATCTATTAATGATCATTACATGTGGCTTGATCCACTATTGTATGTGGTTCAATCCACTACTATCGATAATAATGACTCTACTATATTATAGCCTACGGCTTCTTCAATGCAGTCGACTCAATAGAAGGTATTATCACCATTCAATGCTAAGGCATCAATTATAATTCTCATAACATTGCCTATTACATTAGATGGATATATTTTATTCAATAATAATATATAATCAAAACATGGTTTTACAGATATTTGATTGGGTTGAGCTTGTCTCCACTTCATAATCTGTCGACAATAAACACATAATAATAACTTCGACAATAACGTCTTATCATTAAAGAATCGTTTACAACACGTCAAATATCTTAATAGTTGTAATAAAACTATCATTTGATGACAAAAATGTCGTAATATTTACGTTGAACGTAAATAGTTATAAATCAAGCTCAAACGATGTCGTTAACGTTATTAATAACTAAGATGACTTAATACGACTTAGAGAGTTTTAGAAAATAATATCGACTATCTGTCGATTAGGTTAGAAGCAAACTGACAAGACAAAGCTTACCTCTTACGACACATTGGTTCACATTTTCAATAAACACTTGTAACTCGGTTGGGCAAATAAACCACTTGTAACCTGAGGTCTATATCTCTCTTCTGGAAAGATACTCTCTCTCTCTTTTCTCTGAGAGTCATCTGATAGCCTGAAATCCTATTTCGCTTGTCATCAAACAATACAAATGATCAGTGCATCATTATTCAATTGATTCATCTAATAAATCAAATCTCATAAAACATATATTACATCGATATTAGCATAATCATTCCTATAATTTCAATAATTGACATTCAATATAATCCATATTTTTCATTGCCATTAATCTAAATATCATAATGAATTTACTTATGTCCCAGTAAAAAGTAAAAGTAAAGCAAAGCCAAAATTGGGGATGTAACATTGTAGGTATTGTTTTGGTTATTGTTGCCTTAAAATAAAATAATTAGTTATGAAGCATTTTTATTAAATAAATAAATATATAAATGTCCTTATGTAAATTTAGTTTATGAAAAATATATTATTCTAAAAGTTAAATTAATAAATAATTATAATAATAATAGTAATAAATGTAATTCCAACTAAAAATAAATAAATAAATTAATATAATTTAATGTTGCGTTAATGGCAATAAAATAGATAATATTTGCAAGTTGTCATATATATATATATAGAAAATACTAAAGTAGATAAAATCATAAATGAATCTTATCTAGTTGTAAACGAAATAAATAACAAATTCTAAAATAAATAAAATCAGAGAGAAATTATTGTTTGGTTAAAAATAGCAAATTGTAAGAAAGTAATAAAGGAGAATCTTCTAGAAGAAATCA
Organism: Cunninghamia lanceolata; assembly: GCA_027924645.1. Lineage (NCBI taxonomy): Eukaryota > Viridiplantae > Streptophyta > Pinopsida > Cupressales > Cupressaceae > Cunninghamia > Cunninghamia lanceolata. Next base: position 336,240 of record BSBN01001636.1, on the reverse strand, counting down.
TAGGGGAGGTTATGCATGCTCAACTTTATTTTGAAATCTAAAAAAAAACATAATTTGGAGGAGAAGCATGCATTTCAAATAGCAGAATATGTTTTATGTTTTCATTATCTCTCTATCTCTCAGGGAGTTTTCATTTTTCTTTTGGCACCATAAAACATAGTTTCCAAAAAAAAAGACTTGGGGGGAAAATGGATGTGAGCTAGGAATTTTGTGAAGATGTGATAGAAGTAATATACCAGGTATGGATTGAAATATGAATCTGATTTATTGTTGCATTAGATTTAGTAAAATATTATGTGAATTCTCTTCTACATTTTCTGAACCCAGTCTGTTTCGTTAGTCATAACTTTAATTTTACGAACTGGGTTTCTCTCATTTTCTTATATATGGTGCATGACCTGGATATCTAAATCATATCTAAAAATTAGCCATACCCAATTGTTATTTGTGAGATATGAATATTTTGTGACTATCTACCTCTCACCCATTTTGTCTCTATTTTAGTAGTCTGTTGCGTTAGAAATAACTTTAATTTTATGAACTGGGTTTCTCTCATTTTTTTATATATAGTGTATGTCTTGGATATATAAATCATATCTAGAAATTAGCCATACCCAGTTTGTGATTTTTGAGATATGAATATTTTGTGACTGTCTACCTCTCACTCATTTGGTCTCTATTTTAGCAGTCTGTTGCGTTACTCATAATTTTATTTTTACATATTAGGTTTCTCTAATTCTTTTATATATGGTGCATGACCTGGACATATAAATCATATCCAGAAATCAGCCATACCCAGTTTGGTATTTGTGAGATATGAATATTTTGTGATTGTCTACCTTTCACTCATTTCGTCTTTGTTTTAGCAATCTATTGCATTAGCCATAACTTTAATTTTACAAACTGGGTTTCTCTAATTTTTTTATATATGGTGCATCTCCTGGATATCTAAATCATATCTAAAAATCAGTCATACCCAATATGTCAGTTTGGAGATATGAATATTTTTTGACTGTCTACCTCTCACCTGTTTCATCTATGTTAAAACAATTAGTTGCGTCACCAATAACTCTATATTTTCGAATTGGGTTTCTCTAAGATTTTTTTCAACAAATTTATTTTGTGCATATCCTACGATCATTACTTTCCATAATATGACTCTCTTTGAGGCATTCTACCAATCAGTCTGCGTGTCTTGTCTATGCTTTCACATTTTGCATTGTTGGTAGCTTCTAAAGCCTTCTCCACAAATTCATTTTGTGTTGATCATATCATATGCATGTGGTTAAAAGTGTGGTAGATTTGATGAAGATGTTAGATCTATAGGAATGTTTTGTTGTTCTGTATTCTTTTCCTCTCAAGCTAACCTTAGAACAAGGTTCTTTCATTGTAGCTTTAGGTTTTGTATCTTGTGATTCTAACTAGTATAAGATATTTATAACATTCTACTATTATAAGCTTTTAGTTTTGCTTATACAGTTATATTTAATAGTATTTACAAAATTATCTTGTTTATTAATGAAATCTACATCAGTGTAAATAGTGTAAACAACTGTTGTGTTTAATTTGTATGCCTTAGGGTTATTTGCATGTTGTTCGCAATCACTTTAATTAAATAAAATTAAAAATAAGTCTTGAGAATTATTAGTTAAAATATTGATACTCATGGATACTTATATCTTATGATCATATTATAACTGCTACTGCTAATTAGAAAGTTATAGTTCTGTATTATTGAGATAGATTCACTTTATAATTGTTAGATGATTGATCATGCTTGGATTAATGTTACATTCCTTAAAATATTGTTGAAGGGTACTAGTTTATGATGTGCTTTGAGAGTGAATGTGATGTAAAACTATTGTGTTTTTAATGGTGTCAAGTGTTGTGTCATTTCGGGAAGTTGTTTCCAAAGGCATAGGTTTTAATGTTTTGTTTTCATGTTTATGCTATGATTGTAAAAGTGTCATGATGTGGAATAAAGTCTTGCAAGGATAGTATGGTTCATTATGGTGTTGATTATGCATTAAGTAGTGTGTCAAATTTTGTGAATGGGGAAATGTTGGATAACATAAAAGAAATATGTTGGTTATGGTTTGCTTCATATGGAAGCTACGGGCAATGTTTTGTGAAAATTTTCCTTGTGATTAAGTTGGTATGCAAGAGGGTTAATGCCTTGCATGGTTCATATATACACAGGAGAGGCTACCAAGACAACCCAAGATGGGGGTCGGGGCCTAGGAAGGCCTACCAGGACAACCCATGACAAGCTATGTGATGAAACTTCTCCCTACTACAATCTAGCATTCCTTAGTTGTACTCTTCTCATTCATTGTGTGGTTGTCTCTAGAAGTGATGTTTGAGTTACTTGTGTTGTTCATATTGACCCATGTTGTATTGGAGCCATGTGTAGTCTTTGCACCTGTTAGTCTATGTCTTTCTTGATTGTTTTCTTAGTGGGACCTTATTGTTATCTCCTAGCACGGGGGATGGACCTTAGGGTGCCACATGGTCAGGTGGTTGTGCTTTTCTCTCCATTGGTTTCCCTTGCTGTTGATCGTGTGCGAGAAGGATGTACCTTGTATGGCAGATTTCAGATCTTGCTCTAGCTTGAGAAGATAGATACTTATGATCATGTTCTAGTCTTGTATATCAGTTGAATCATGTACTATTATCTTGATGTATGTACTCCAATGTAATATGGATAGCAATATTGTAAACAATGTAATGTTGTACTCTCTTGTAAAGAAACTTGTTTATGTACTTGTGATCCTATGTGCAGGATCTTGATGCTTATTATCTGATAATATAATATGGAATTATATGTGTTTATTCATCTGATGCAATTAGATATAGAATGAACCATGGTTGTTAGTTAATTCATAATGTTGGTTAGATATTGTTTTAGTTTGTTAGTAATGCAACCATGGAACCCTAGAGGATAAAGCTTAATTTAAATGTTATGAATAAATATATGATTGTTGTTATTTTTTTTACTTAATAAAAAAAATATTTGTCTTTTTTGTAAGTTTAGTTGTATTATCCTCTGGGTTCCTTGGCGGTGTGTTACATTTGGTATCAGAGCCAGGTTACAACACTGGGATCTCTGGATTGTTGTTGTTGCTCTAGGTTAAGTGTTTTTCTCCTTGTGGTGAGTTGGTAATAGTACCTCTCACCTATGTGCCTTAGTATGATGTTAGAAGGTTGATAAATTTACAGACTTGTTCTTTGATTCTGGAAGAAATAAATTCTTTATGTCTTGTTTTACTTATGTGTCTACTATGTGTTCTCCCTCCTTTTCTGAAAATGTGATGATGTATCTGACAATATGTATTTCATGTATGTTAGTGCTTGCTGATTTGTTGAGGCCTTGAGTTCCTCTTGTAGTCTCTAGTGCTTTAGAAGAAAGAAGCATGATTATTGTTAGTGCATGTAATTAGAAGTGTGATATTTGCCCCCTCTAGTGATGTGAAAGGCCAGTGGTGTTTTGTGTTCCCTGGTTTGGTGAAGTAATCATACTTGGGGGTTATGTTTATCTATGGGTGTGGAAGCACCATACCATCTTTATGTTAGTTGCATTGCTTTTGTATATGTGTAAGTATTGGAATGATTTAATCATTCTGTGGCATCATGCATCGCAAGTCATGTGGTTATGTGGTGTTTCCGTATGTGGGGCATCTTTACGTGGTTGCTTGATTATCTGATATCTATCTCCTAGTTGGCCATGACCTCATGAGGAAGTTCTGTGGTGATTTATGAAAGTTCTCATTATGTATGCATGTGTAAGAACCATGTGCAGAAGTTCAAATTGGAGCTTGTGTTGGACCCAAGAGATCATTAATGTGATAATGTAAGTCAATTAGAGTTTTGAATTATTCTTGTGTGTGACATCATACATTCCCTTTGTAAGTATTTTTTTGCATAAGGAAGTAATTGCATATGTTCATAGCTTGGTAAAAAGAAATTGTATTGCATTAAAGATAGAAAATTTTTGTAAATAAGTAGAAACTGTGTTGCCTTAAATTCATGTATAAAAGTTGTTTAGATATGAAGATGTAGAAAACTTAGTTGTCCGTGTGTTTGGTGTATATTCTCTAATGCATTCTGGACTCTGAGTCCTAGGGTGTTGTGCAGTGGATACTCCCTTTTGTGGCTTAAATTAGTCACACCGTAATGTGGATTTGTTTGTAATATTGGTTGTTTTGGAGTTTTTGATAGTTGTTTCATGTGTTGTTTGTGGACTAATAGGGAATTTGTTTTCCTTGAACTCTCTTATGATAGGAGTGGTCACCAAAACCTTTTTCTTTATACTTGATTTATTGTTGAAAATTGTCGGCATTTTGTGACTTAAGATTGAATTTGATTATTCCCCCACTTGGGTTTGCATTTTTTTTAATTTATATGGTGGCTATTCCAAATGTTTATTTTTGTTGGCTCTGTTTCATGTTAAGTGTTGTTTCTATCATGTTCATTTAGAACATCTGATAGTGTGTTCAAGGGAGGACTCCGTGGAGGATTGTACTTTTCATGTTCGCTAATTAGTTGGAACCATAGTGGAAATAAGAGATGAGATGTATTTTTCCTTTTTAATATGTGAATGCAATTCTATAAATTGTATGAAATTCTCAAAATATGAGTGATTGGGTATAAGTAGATCACATGATACATTTTAATGGTGAGGAATTGATTTCCTTCTTGTCTTTATTGAATGATTGTGCCTGTTTTACGAACAATTGCTTAATATGGATGCCTATGTTGGCAATAGAAAATTGCAATACTAATATGTTATGTTTCCGCCCTAGTCTATGACTTCCAAGAGTAAGTCAAGTTTTAGGGGGGAGGATGTAGTGCCCCTCCATTCTCACCTTGATTGTGCAAGTGGTCGGACTAAGGAACATGAAGATGAAGTGAGTATGTTTTATTGATAACCCTTATTGCGACGCTAACAACTCATATGCTCTGACATTGTTTACATTCAGGCAATTATGATGTTGATCTTACTATGATTATCATATGTTAGAATTAAGTTTTATGTGACTGATTCTATATCATAGGAGGTTATGATGTTTTGTGTGGATCAATCGTATTATGAGTATCGTGTGAATATCTGATGATGGTTCTTACTTAGTCGTTCAGTAACTAATTGCTATGTGTGTTGTGATTACATGTTTGATGTGTGGGTGAAAGGAACAGTGTCACATTACTCATGCATGAGTACCCTGCTACACTGTGACTTCCTTTCACTGTGTGTATGACTACATGATTGCATATATATATACATGTTCGACCGTACTGTTTGTTGTAGGCTGCAGGTACCAGGCATCGACTCCACCTAAATTAACAGGTCTAAGCATGCCTTAACCAATGGAACTATTGAATGGAGATAACATATGGTCCCCTAGCTTAGCCATCATCCTTGAAGAGGATGAGTATCCAGTTGTGCACCCTGTCAGTGTTGTCAGTTTGGTCATGATAGTCAGTCATTGTTGTGGTGGTCTTGCTTTCCGATCTTGCATAGGAGTCAGGTATGGTTTGGAAGTTGGGTTATTTTGTTGGTATTGTTTTGGTTATTGTTGCCTTAAAATAAAATAATTAGTTATGAAGCATTTTTGTTAAATAAGTAAATATATAAATGTCCTTATGTAAATTTAGTTTATGAAAAATATATTATTCTAGAAGTTAAGTTAATAAATAATAATAATAATAATAATAATAGTAATAAATGTAATTCCAACTAGAAATAAATTAATTAATTAATATAATTTAATGTTGCGTTAATGGCAATAAAATAGATAATATTTGCAAGTTGTCATATATATATATATATATAGAAAATACTAAAGTAGATAAAATCATAAAGGAATCTTGTCTAGTTGTAAACGAAATAAATAACAAATTCTAAAATAAATAAAATCAGAGAGAAATTATTGTTTGGTTAAAAATGGCAAATTGTAAGAAAGTAATAAAGGAGAATCTTCTAGAAGAAATCATGGGGGAGGTTATGCATGCTCAACTTTATTTTGAAATCTAAAAAAAAACATAATTTGGAGAAGCATGCATTTCAAATAGCAGAATATGTTTTATGTTTTCATTATCTCTCTATCTCTCAGGAAGTCTTCATTTTTCTTTTGGCACCATAAAACATAGTTTCCAGAAAAAAAGACTTGGGGGGAAAATGGATGCGAGCTGGGAATTTTGTGAAGATGTGATAGAAGTAATATACTAGGTATGGATTGAAATATGAATCTGATTTATTGTTGCATTAGATTTAGTAAAATATTCTGTGAATTCTCTTCTACATCTTCTAAACCCAGTCTGTTTTGTTAGCCATAACTTTAATTTTACAAACTGAGTTTCTCTCATTTTTTTATATATGGTGCATAACCTAGATATCTAAATCATATCCAAAAATTAGCCATACCCAGTTTGTTATTTATAAGATATAAATATTTTGTGACTGTCTACCTCTCACCTATTTCGTCTCTATTTTAGTAGTCTGTTGCGTTAGCAATAACTTTAATTTTACAAACTAGGTTTCTCTCATTTTTTTATATATGGTGCATGTCCTGGATATATAAATCATATCCAGAAATTAGCCAAACCCAGTTTGTCATTTTTGAGATATGAATATTTTGTGACTGTCTACCTCTCACTCATTTGGTCTCTATTTTAGCAGTCTGTTGCGTTACTCATAACTTTATTTTTACAAACTAGGTTTCTCTAATTTTGTTATATATGGTGCATGACCTGGATATATATATCATATCCAGAAATCAGCCATACCCAGTTTGTTAGTTGTGAGATATGAATATTTTGTGATTGTCTACCTCTCACTCATTTCGTCTCTGTTTTAGCAGTCTATTGCATTAGCCATAACTTCAATTTCACAAACTGGGTTTCCCTAAGTTTTTAATATATGGTGCATCTCCTGGATATCTAAATCATATCTAAAAATCAGTCATACCCAGTTTGTTAGTTTTGAGATATGAATATTTTGTGACTGTCTACCTCTCACATGTTTTGTCTCTATTAAAACAGTTAGTTGCGTCACCAATAACTCTATATTTTCGAATTGGGTTTCTCTGAGATTTTTTTCAACAAATTTTTTTTGTGCATATCCTACAATCATTACTTTCCATCATATGACTCTCTTTGAGGCATTCTACTAATCAATCTACGTGTCCTATCTATGCTTTCACATTTTGCTTTGTTGGTAGCTTCTAAAGCCTTCTCAACAAATTCATTTTGTGCTGATCCTAGCATATGCATGTGGTTAAAAGTGTGGTAGATTTGATGAAGATGTTAGATCTATAGGAATGTTTTGTTGTTCTGTATTCTTTTCCTCTCAAGCTAACCTTAGAACAAGGTTCTTTCATTGTAGCTTCAGGTTTTATATCTTGTGATTCTAACTAGTATAAGATATTTATAGCATTCTAATATTATAAGATTTTAGTCTTGCTTATACAGTTATATTTAATAGTATTTACAAAATTGTCTTGTTTATTAATGAAATCTACATCAGTGTAAATAGTGTAAACAACTGTTGTGTTTAATTTGTATGCCTTAAGGTTATTTGCATGTTGTTCGCAATCACTTTAATTAAATAAAATTAAAAATAAGTCTTGAGAATTATTCGTTAAAATATTAATACTCATGGATACTTATATCTTATGATCATATTATAACTGCAACTGGTGATTAGAAAGTTATAGTTCTGTATTATTGAGATAGATTCACTTTATAATTGTTAGATGATTGATCATGCTTGGATTAATGTTACATTCCTTAAAATATTGTTGAAGGGTATTAGTTTATGATGTGCTTTGAGAGTGAATGTGATGTGAAACTATTGTGTTTCTAATGGTGTCAAGTGTTCTGTCATTTCACGAAGTTGTTTCCAGAGGCATAGGTTTTAATGTTTTGTTTTCATGTTTATGTTATGATTGTAAAAGTGTCATGATGTGGAATAAAGTCTTGCAAGGATGATATGGTGCATTATGGTGTTGATTATGCATTAAGTAGTGTGTCAAATTTTGTGAATGGGGAAATGTTGGATAACGTAAAAGAAATATGTTGGTTATGGTTTGCTTCACATGGAAGCTATGGGCAATGTTTTGTGAAAATTATCCTTGTGATTAAGTTGGTATGCAAGAGGGTTAATTCCTTGCATGGTTCATATATACTTGTTATTATGATGATAATTGCTATGCTTGATGAGTAGGGTCTTCTAGTTGCAAGTAGGGGAGTGGCTCTCAATGGGGGCCGGAGCCCAAAGTAGCGTCCAGGACAACCCATGTGGGAGTTTCTTAACTCAGTGATAACCTAATTAATGAATTAAGGGGTTGGGTAGTTAATCACACTAAACAAGATAAGTGGATGCCTCACTTATGGGTCAAGTGCCCGTTTAGGCTTGAGATGAGATGAGAAGGCCTGGAATGGCAAGATCAACTACCTTGTCCTCATGAAAGGTATGTTGATTCCGCATGAGTTTGTATGGGGGCCAGGGTCGGGAGAGGCTACCAGGACAACCCAAGATGGAGGTCGGGGCCTAGGAAGGCCTACCAGGATAACCCATGACAAGTTATGTGATGACACTTCTCCCTACTGCAATCTAGCATTCCCTAGTTGTACTCTTCCCATTCATTGTGTGGTTGCCTCTAGAAGTGATGTTTGAGTTACTTGTGTTGTTCATATTGACTTGTGTTGTATTGGAGCCATGTGTAGTCTTTGCACCTGTTAGTCTACTATCTTTCTTGATTGTTTTCTTAGTGGGACCTTATCGTTATCTCCTAGCATGGGGGGTAGACCTTAGGGTTCCACATGGTTGGGTGGTTGTGCTTTTCTCTCCATTGGTTTCCCTTGATGTTGATCGTGTGCGAGAAGGATGTACCTTGTATGGTGGATTTCAGATCTTGCTATAGCTTGAGAAGATAGATACTTATAATCATGTTCCAGTCTTGTATATCAGTTGAATCATGTACTGTTTTCTTGATGTATGTACTCCAATGTAATCTGGATAGCGATATTGTAAACAATGTAATGTTGTACTCTCTTGTAAAGGAACTTGTTTATGTACTTGTGATCCTATGTGCAGGATCTTGATGCTTATTATATGATAATATAATATGGAATTGTATGTCTTTATTCATCTGATACAATTAGATATAGAATGAACCATGGTTGTTAGTTAATTCATAATGTTGGTTAGATCTTGTTTTAGTTCATTAGTAATGTAGCCATGGAACCCTAGAGGATAAAGTTTAATTTAAATGTTATGAATAAATATATGATTGTTGTTATTTCTTTCACTTAATAAAAAAAAATTGTCTTTTTTGTAAGTTTAGTTGTATTATCCTCTGGGTTCCTTGGTGGGGTGTTACAACTCTATTGTTCTTGCATGTGTTTATATCTCAGATATCACTGTGGTCTTTCCTTTTTTGGTGATTGTTCATTGTTACACTTTGTGGACTCTCATATCTACAATCTTCAAGTATTGTACTATTTTTACTTTCTTTTTGCATATCTCTGCCTTTTGTGACAGTAATCTTCCATGAAGAATTTAACTGTCCCTCTCACCCCTGACAGAGATAGGTCCCTCTATCTTCAGTTACAAGATCTTCTTGACTGATCCATAGCTTTTGACTGTTTGATGGATTGTCAAGGTCCTCTTGACTATTGGTTGTTGTTGGACAAGGTTTATGACTGCCTTCTTGACACATTGATGACTGTACCATCAAATGTTACAAACTTGCATAGTTAAACTATTCCATTTTATGTTTTGTGACTGCCCCATGGACAGTGATTGCTCTCTGATAGAGGAAAATGTTGTCCCTTACCTTTGTGAATTCCCATGACATGACTATCATGCAGACCTCTCTGCACTTATTCCTTTATCATTTAAGACCTCTGTATATCTTCTTCCATTTTTTTTGAATAGTCACATGATTGCTCATCTCTATATTAGGCTTTAATTGAGTAGGTATTTCACCATTTATGACAATGAAATCAGTCAAATCATTCTTATAGGTGATGAAATATATACTCGGAACTGATAAAGAGGATGCCTTTACACTCTCATCCCTCTTAAAACACAAGAGGGAAGCATGCTGGGCTCGACCCTTATGGGAGCCCATTTCACTCATGTTGAAATCAGATAAACAAGTTAGTAACATAACTTGCTCTAAACCTGCACAGGAAACAAACATGTTAGGAAAATATGTGCATGTGATTGATGTTCTTGATTATCATGTTGATTTCTTGAAGTTCCATGTGATACTGACTGGTTTATTGCATCTGAAAATTAGATTGTATGTTTGTAGATATATGTCATATGATGCTTCGTCATTGCTCTAACATCATTTTTCACTCTCCAATGCAGATAACTAGAGGCAGCAAGGAGATAACAACTGGGTGCAAGACACGCGAACAACACGGGATGACGCAAGACAAAACAAACAGGACCAAGACTCGTCATTCAGGCAATGACGATTCACCCTATACCATTTGTACATTTATTTCTTCAATTTTCTATAAATGTATAGTCTTTATTTTCATTTGCAATGAATCAGTTAGTCTCATGGCTTGTGTGAGACCTTATACATTTATTTTTCCAATAAAGATTACTTTTCCTCTAAAAGATTTGTACAATCTTTCAAATAAGTTATGCATCTAAAATGCAAATTGGCATTGTAATCTTAATTTGTTTTATTTGTGCACATGGATACAATACAACAGAAATAAAAATGTACCTTTCTCTTCTTTAAAACTTCAAAAGCTCTACCTAATTGAGCTAGTAGTGAAATTAGGTAACAGTAATTTTAACATTTATATTAGTTAATAGATATTAATATTTGAAGAATTAAGAAGTGAAATATTTTTTTAATTTGTCTACATTATTAAGATTTACAATTTATAAAATGTATTAAAAAAAAATTGATTTGTCTTTTCAATTAAGAATTGTAATGTGTAAATTTATAAGGGTATATAACACTAGCATACCTATCTTTAAAAAATCTATGTCTATGTAAAAGACACCGAGAGTTATAGTTCTCAAGGCATTTATTTCCATTCTTGAGGTACCTATTCCCACTTTAATCACACATCCAGTCAAAAATAGGCACCTCGACAATGATAATTGTCGGCATCTTTTACATAGATTTTTTAAAAGATAGGTATGCTAGTTTATTTTACTTCAGAACTATTTTATTTACTACATACATACATGGACATATGCCAAATCTGAGTAAGTAAATTTTATTTATTTATTTATTTATCCTTTTCTATATTCTTTTCATTGTTTTTCCCCTCAATGGACCATAGGCATGGTGAACCAAGTTAAATCTGAGCAAGTAGTAGATAATTTTTATTTATTTATTTATCTTCTTTTTTAGTTTGATGGTTCAAAATGTATTAGAATTTTTTTATTCTGTTTAAGAAAATGCGGTAGAGAGAAAATAAATTCTAAAAAAAAATCTTAAATAAGAACAAAACAAATTGTTTACTTCATATGTTTTTGACTCTTTCAAAAGCCACTATTGATATAGGACCAAGAGAAATAACAGGATTGACATTTGTGGTCATTTCTCATGTAAAATCAATAGAAGGCTTGAGAATAGTACCACCATTCACCTACGACTGTTATGAGAAAATAAAAAAGGGTAGACAACTTGAGAAGCAGAAAGCTGAAGAGAACATATTGAAATCTTTAGAAGATAATATGATGTAATAGATTATGTTCAAATTTGCTTCAATGGCTATTAATTGTTTTAATAAATTATGTTCAAATTAGTTTCAATGATTATTAAGTGTTTTAACATATTACGTTCAAATTTACTTCAATGACTATTAACTGTTTCAAGTATTTAGGAGTTTAGTTACATAAATGTCTACATATGAGTAATTATACTTTTAATGTTTATAATTCTCTATATTTTAATATACATCAAACAAGGTTGTAATAATTTACTAGCCTCAAATTTCCTTAATTTTAGAAACAAATAATACTTCAATTACAAATGTTCTTAGTTAGTTTTTATGACATATATTTTGTTAACATTTAGTAGCATATAAATGGTTTTCTAAAATGTGTGGCAATATATATCATTTTGTATACTAAAAATGACTAAATTAATAATTATTTTGATACAAGTGAGTAAGATGTCACACAATGCAGATATATGCGTGTCAAGTTGGTTGTCCAACTACCATTGGTATCTTCCATGGAATGTCCTTCGTATAGAAGAATTGAGTGTATGTTATTGGTTGAGAGAAAAGATGGTTAACAGAATCAAAATAAATGAACAAAGGACCAATGGAATGAAATTTAAACATTATGTTGAATACTTTAACTTCAACAATGGATCCAAGGTGACAATGAACTTGGATGTTAAATTTTATAATCTAAAAATAGACATTGGAGATTTTTGCGATTGGTCAATTGCTCTATACCATAAGCTTCGAGATCTTTACCTTTCTAGATGTATTTGGATGGTAACTATTAGACCAACAGTGATCATCAACAAGCACAATCTTTCTAATGAACTTAGTATGAGATTCATGAGATTTCTTAAAGGATTATCACAAATTAGTTATTATGTGGGCCTAGTTGAGGAATGGTTGCACGTTGTTTTAAAATTCAAGTACTCTGTTAGATTCCAGGTGCATCAATTGATTCCATCATCCAGGTTGTTACATGAACACTATGGTATACCTATCTAGTACGTTGTAAAGTCTAACATGACTATCAAAGTTTCACCTAATCATTATGAAACTTGTAACGAACAGTTATTAACAATGCATAAATGGCTCACTAGGTGAAAGTGTTTGAGAACTATTTTATTATGACAACAACTATATGAAATATTTTTAGACAAATGTTTAGAGAATATTTACATATTTCATCCATAGCTAAATTCAATTTAGAAAGATTTTTTCCTAATTTGTAAATGTTGTTCTAATGGTGCTAATGGGTATCATACATATAAAATACGCCAACATATATCCTTCTTGAGGCACCTATATAATATTAACAATTTATCAAAAAGTGTTATAGGCACCTCGAATAAGATATCTCTTGGCATACTTTAGATATATTTTTTAAATATAGGTCTACTAGTTTATCTTCTTTTTTAGTTTGATGGTTCAAAATGTATTAGAATTTTTTTACTATGTTTAAGAAAATGCAATAGAGAGAAAATAAACTTAAAAAAATCTTATTTATAAGAACAAAACAAATTGTTTACTTCATATATTTATTAATTTAAATTGAACTAATTTGTAATTGTAAAAAAACCTAATTTATAATTGCAACAAAGAAAATACTATCATTTTGCTTACAACAACCTTAAATCTTTTTTTCTATATTTTACTCGCTCTATATTCTTTTAATCCTTTATAAAGTATATAATTAATAAAATAATCAAACTAATAAATTAATAAAAAAATTAAATATATAAATATAATTAATAAAAGCATAAAATTTTAATAAATTTAAGACTACTATTATTTACTTAAGACTTATTAGAACCCTTGAAGAATTATTTTATAGTTTTAATTTTTTTAAATATACATGAGCTATTATTATTTACTTTAACACTTATTTTATTTACGAAGAGTTATTCTATTTTAGAACTATTTAAAAATTATTTTATAGTTATAGTTTTTTAAAATTTATATGTGGGCTATATTTTAGTTTTATTATTTTATAGTTTGTCTTTTAAAATACATATCGGCTATATTTTTGTCTTTTTTAATAATTTTTTAACAACGCTCACGCCACTGTAGTTACGCCTCTCGGCATAATTAAGTTGTAATACCATGTATTTTAGTATCCAAATAAATTTTCATGGGTACTTGAAACTTTCATTATTTATATAAATATATCTATTTTCTTTAAAGAAAGTAAAACACCTATTTCCCAATATCCATAATATGTGATATGATGCATTCACTAATTACTAATAGGTATTGAATGCAATTTATTATTGGTATGTTTATGAGCATTTGCAATACATGTATAGTTTTTATTATCTCAATTCTTTGAGAAAATGATACAATTTGTGTCATGAACTTCACTCCATATAAATGAGTTCTAAAATGGACAATAATGATATAAAGGATCAAATACACATAATAACCAACTTGATTTCAAAAAGAGATTATGTAACATTTAATATAAGTATAATCAAATCTAGTAAAGAAAATAATGGAAGGTAAACATAAACTTGTAACTCATTGTTCTTGTTTGGTGGCATTCAATCTCATATAGTTAGATAATGAGTTTGATGTTTTCAACATCATATTTTTTGTGAAAGGGCCCCCAAAAAATGGCGTTCAAATAAAATGATTATTTTCCTCATATTATTAAGTAGACTTGCCATTAAATAGTTATTTAGAAAATTGTGTCATATATTTTATTATAAAAGGGCATCTCTTTATACTAAAATATCTAGGAACGTGTCTAGATAATTTACATCTAAGTTGGTTGAAATCATTTTCTTATAAAAATCATTTCATTTCAAAAGCCATCTGTAAATCTTTTCTTACCATCTCAATCAAAGGAGACATGCTAATTGTATTGCATAGTTGTGTCATTGATGAATTCTAATTTAATATGAATGTAGGCATTAGAATAATATTACCATTGCTATCAGACAATTAATCCCTTAGAAATAGCTTCATTAGTCTCCAAGTGAGTAGTTCCATAAATAGGAAGCTCCTTGTGATACATGCTCATCTCATCTTCTGCCAAATTCTCCAACTCAAAGAGGTGAGAACATGAACAACTAGCATTATCATTATAATCATCTTCTTCATTTTTGTTGTTAAGCTCCCTTGCCACAACTTCCAAAATGTTGTTTTCTTTGTGATGCTTGGCATTTATGCACTTGGTTGTGGATGCTTGGCTACCCTTTACAAGAAGGCGGAGTTCCAACTTTTTATATGCATCTCCAAGATTAGCTATATTTGGGCAAAGGATGGGACTTTTAGTGTACCCACAATAGAATCATGTTAGCTAATTAATAGAACCATAGCTAAAAACGCACATGTAAAGTGAAAAAATAAAGGTTGTGCTCTAATCCACCTTAACTATTAGCAGCCTAACAATAGAACCATAGGTAAAACCTCACATGTAAAGTGAGAAAAACCTCAACTTCATGTACATAATAAATAATCCCTTAGGGAATAAATGCATTGGCCTTAAATAAAGGTTGCACTCTAATCCACCTTAACCACTATGGTTGTCCAAAGGAATTGCCACATTTGACTGAATAATAACTTTATTGTTTGAAACCCTTCTTAGCACATGCCTTGGGAAATACAACTCCATGAGGATGTAAAATGAATATTGCACATATTGTATATGATCTGGAAACAACAAAAGTGGGAAAATCCACATTTCACATGGTCTTGTTTCCTTGAATAGTATCTCTTTCCACCATTGAATTCAAAGTCATCCCATACACATGGTTTATATCTATGACCACTTGTTCAACAAGAAAGGTTAAGCTTCATACTACGCATACCTATTGGCATCCTAAGGGATCTGTTTTACATACTTTTACATGCCTTACATGTATGGGCATAGGAAGATATAGTTAAATTTTTCTAAATACAGTCATGGTATTCAACAAATCTATTTTAGACTTTAGCAATAAATAAAAGAGAAAATGATGAATGGTGGTGAATATATCAAATAGAAAGTCAACAAATGCCCTTGCTTGCTATTCAATATATCTTCTACTATTTCCATGTAAAAATATTTTTTCTTGTTGGCATTTGTCAAAGCTTCCTACTTGATATATGCACACCATCTTTTACATTAATGAACGTTGACATGAATGGGCAATGACCACTCGCTTTGAATTAAAATGTATTTTTTTTTGCGCATATGCTCTATATTTGCATGAAACAAAATCTTAGACACAAACACAAGAGCCAAATAGCAATTTCCAAGTGTTTTTTAAGAGAAATGATAAGTTGATTATGTGCAAGTTGGAGCAACATCTCAAGTGTTTTGCAATAGAATAGTCTTTGAAGATAATTAGTTCAAGTGCATCATCTCTTTCCCATATATCTTTTACATAAATAGAAAGTTTAATAATATCTTCATTATTTTTATTCTACATGGTATTTTTCAACCTTGATATTTTTAAGCATATACTAGTTGTAAAACACTATTTATTTTACAACTTGCATTTTTACTTAATCAACAATCAACAAGACATTAAAATTTGAATCAACTAAATACGGAAAATAATACTTGGAAGATTTAGACACCCTACTATGATATATATGACTACCTTTGATAGAAACACAACCTCTCACACTAGCTCTGATACCCAGTTGATGACTCAAATAACCCCCCTTTGATATCTTAATACTCAGCCTCTTACCTTTAGAACATTTACACTTCTACAAGCTTCCTGACCAAACAGTGACAGGAACTAGGACAGCTATGTAAACAATTATGTGACAAAACATCTTAACAGACAGGAACTTCCCAAGTTATTCTTAATTATAGAAACCCCAAATAAAACTATTCTCAGAGACAGGAACTCTAAACGAAGGTAATTAAATTACAGGTATCCTCCAATGACAAACTCAAGCAAATAAGTGAAACATAATCTAAGAACAACAACTTTAACATTCAAATGATAGTAAGGGACTACAAGAATTATGACAATAAGAATCTTTTGTTTATACTTTACCAATTTAGCCATGGATACATAAATCTCATGTTAACATAATCCAAGACTCTAACATCCTTATAGAATATAATTTCCATGGATTCCCACTCCTAGTCTGAGACTTCCCTATTCATATACCTTCTCTATGCTTTGATTCTCATTCCCCTACTTTTGCAGATTCTAAACTTCTCTCTCATTCAATGTTTCTTAGGTTCCACCAGCTTTCCCGCCAAACCATCATCTCCTCTATCTTTTATGAACTCAACCTTTCTAATTCAAAAAGCCCACAATCCAATTAGCTGATCAGTTTCATTCTCCATATTATCCCTTATCCTCTTAGAATCAATGTTCCTAAATCTCACAACCTTAACAGATGATCTGGTCCTCTCTCTGTCCTCTCAGACTCTACTCTCTATCCCCCTTGTCTGAGGCGTCGACCTCCATTATATAGCAAAAACCTTCTCTAATATGTCTTCGTTCTTTTCTTCCCTGGCCGTTTTGTGTCAGATTCCAACTTCCTCATGGTAGTTTGCAACTCCTTCCTATTTTTGGACAACAATAACTTAATAACTTCCCTTTTGCTGACCATTCTTAGTAGTTTTCCCTTGGTAGTTTAATGATTGAATCAACTTAACAAAAATAAATTGACAAATTAAACTAAAACTAAATGGAGAGGTGATGCTCCTACATCAAACTCCCTAGGAGACAAAAATAAACATGTGCTCCTGCACATGAGGTTTTGAAAATTGTTTGCCTCTATCATCAACCAATCATTCTTGCTCGCTCTTCTTTTCTTTCTCTTCTTCCAACATCGTTCTAGAACGATCATCCTATTCCTCCAACATTGTTGCTCACTATCTTTCTTCACACTCGTTAATATACAACCTTCACTTGTCATCCTTCTACAACAATTGCTTATCCCATCATGAAGACAAACAACAATCTAGAAATTAAAATTTCCCATGTCTTCAATCGCTTCCACCCTTTCCACAATAGCAACATCATTCATATCCTTATACAAATCTAAACTTACTATATCATACTTTGCTTGTATCATTTTCTCATCATAACACTCCACATCTTTATTCACAACTTTTTGCAATACTCCATACTCTTGCCCAAGTTTCCCATCATATAATAGAACAACTAAATTCAAAACAATTTCTTCATGGAATGTTAACAAATTTACCATTTCCTGTATGGTTGTATGAACTTCTTCATCAACTGTTGAAAGCTTTATCGTAGGAGTCTTTGTTGTCCCATATATCTTTATTTCTTCATCCACAATCTTCTCCGCCCATTCTTTTTCTATTGCCAAATATTGATCCCATAGATCTTCTCCACTGTCACAATTTGTTGTACTCTCTTCACATTTCATTTCTTCAACTTCTTCATCTAGTATTTCTTTACCTTCCTCACACTTAACTATTGCTGCTCCAACATCTATCTCTTCATTGTCTATTGCACCTCCTTGGACTCTATCATCATGCCATGTTTTCGTTGTCCACTCTTGTTTTAAGTTCTTTTCATCCCATTCCTTGTGCATTCTAATTTTCTTGTTTTTCCTTTGTTTGTTTTCCATTTTCTTCTTGTACCTCTTCTCATACTTTTTCCATCTGCAAGCTTCCAAAACTCCACCTCACATTCACCCATTTCATATTCACAATTGAGTTCAACATCCCTCTCATCTTCTTCTTTCAAATTCTCAATCTCAAAAGCATCTTTCTTATAGACATCTGAATTAATTTGCTTACCTTCCTTTGTGCTTGTATTTACTGTAACCACCAGCCAATCTGCTCTTGTAATTGTTCCATCCTCTTCAAATGCATCACCTTTTCCTTTAATAAATACTCTACTGGTTTCATCTTGGTCCTTTCCTCATTGGGCTTGACCTCTTCTTCACATCTTCTATTCTCGAAAATTGTCTCCTTATCATTATGCCTTGCAACAACACAATCTTTTGTTGCTACGTGCTTCACAACCCATACTTTACTTGTCATATTGTTGGACTGTTGTCCCTTCATTGCTGCACTTATTTTACTTAATACATGCTCTGGTTTCATCCTTAAATCATCTTCTCTAGGCCTCCTTTCTTGTCAACTTGTCCTAAAATCTAGTTTCTACTTATTCCTCAACACATATTCCCCACTTTGCACCTTCTTGTTAGTACAAACATTTTCAAAAGAACCTTCTTCTTTGCATTTAAACTGCTACCCCTCAACAATATGTTTCTTTTGCCGACTTGGAATTATATACCCATGATTTATTAATTAAATAAATTTGTTTATTCATATTCTTTCTTCTACTTGAAGGATCAAAACTAACATTTTATTTTCACTTGCATAATCAAAATCAACATTATGAATTTCTTTTACCTAATGTCCTGAATTGTTTCTATCATTGGCTTCTTTATTTTCCAACTTTTCCTCTTTGTAGACATATTGTCCTGCATCTGCAACATCCTCTAATGCATCTTGAAACCCTAGGGTTTATTCCTAATTTTCATTATCATACTGGAAATCTTCAACATAAACCTTTTCTTCATCCTTGGGTACTTTGCAATGTACCTCTGCTGCCAACTATTGCTTTATGCCTTCTTGGCAAACTACTGCAACTTATTTCTTTTCTTTCTCATCAGCATCCCTCTCTACGAGTATTCTTCTTGCCCCTTCTCTTTTCAACTCCAAGGCCTTGTCCTTGACCTTCTCCACAAGATTTATCATACCTACATACACATGCTCACATACAACATCAATAATTAAAACAAGAGACCAAAATGTCTCTATGAGTGCCTCCTTCCTAGACACCCTCCTCTCTTCTTCACCTCTTTGAAGTGCTTCTTTCTACACTTTTTCTTTCCTCCATTCTTTCTTGTCTTTCCTCATGTTCTCCACAATGAGAACTTCTTTCATCTCCTCTGGTGTACGTTGCTCACTAGGAAACTCTCTATTGTCCCACCCTCTGTGGTTTCTCTCTTCTCTTCTCAAAGCATTCATCCTTTTCCTTTTTATTCTCTCCATAATCATTTTCACAGGCCAATTTACTTTCTTTTCCATGGGCCAACACCAAAAATCTTCCTAAATTTCTTCTTCAAATCATTGTTGTATTACAATCTTGTACTTTTCTAAATTTTTTCTCAATTCTGCTATCTCTCTTTCAAAATCTACATTTTGTCTTGCCTTTTGGTCTTTTATTTGATTCTTCTCTCCAGGACTTTCTTTCTTATTTATCTTTATGTTTCCTTTCTGAATTTGCTGCTACATTTTCATATCCTTTACCTTTTTCACAATCTTCTTCACGACACTTTGCCTAGGGCCTTCTTCCCTCAGTCTTTTGGAACCTAGGCTCTTCAACAGCCTGACAATCTACAACACACTTACTTTCTCTAATATCAATAAACATAACTAATTTCCCCTGCCCATATCTTTTGGGCTCTGATACCAAATTGATAGCAACACAACCTCTCACACTAGCTCTAATACCTAGTTGATTACTCAAATAACTCCCCTTTGATATCTTAATACTCAACCTCTTACCTTTAGACAAAACATTTAGACTTCTACAGGCTTCTTGACTAAACAATGACAGGAACCAAGATAGCTATGTAAATATTTATGTGACAGAACATCTTAAGAGACAAGAACTTCCCAGGTTATTCTTAATGATAGAAACCCCAAATAAAACTATTTTCAGAGATAGGAACTCTAGACGAAGCTAATTCAATGACAGGAATCCTCCAATGACAGACTCAAGCAAATAAATGAAACATAATTTGAGAACAACTTTAACATTTGAATGATAGTAAGGGACTACAAGAATTATGACAATAAGAATCTTTTATTTATACTTTGCCAATTCAGCCATGGATACAGAAATCTCATGTTAACATAATCCAAGACTCTAACATCCTTATAGAATATAATTTCTAGGGATTCCCACTCCTAAGTCGAGACTTCCCTATTCATATACCTTCTCTATCCTTCAATTCTCATTCCCTTACTTCTGCAGATTCTAAACTTCTCTCTCATTCAATGTTTCTCAGGTTCCACCAACTTTCCCATCAAACCACCCTCTCCTCCGTCTTCTATGAACTTGGCCTTTCTAATTCAAAAAGCCCACAATCTAATTAGTTGATCAGTTTCATTCTCCATACATTCCTTTATCCTCTTGGAATCGATGTTCCTAAATCTCACGACCCTAATAAATGATCGGGTTCTCTCTCTGTCCTCTCAGACTCTACTCTCTATCCCCCGTGTCTGAGGTATCGACCTCCATTATATACCAAAAAACTTCTCTAATTTGTCTTTGTTCTTTTCGTTGCTGGCCATTTTGTGTCAGATTCCAACTTCCTCATGGTAGTTTGCAACTCCTTCCTATTTTTGGGTGACAATAACTGAATAACTTCCCTTTTGTTGATTGTTCTTAGTAGTTTTCCCTTGGTAATTTAATGACAGAATCAACTTAACAAAAAAATCATCGACAAATTAAACTGAAACTAAATGGAGAGGTGATAGTCCTACATCAACCTTTATGAATGGTAAATAGGGTAATGTTGACCTAATGAAGAAAACAATCTAGATTTTCATGCTTTAAGGAATCAAAGTTTTTGAATCAACTAAATAAGGAAAAATTTAGTTACACAATATAAACAATCCTCATTTTTGCAATATAGAAATCATAAACTTGGAAAGATAACAAATTATCTTCTTTATTATTTATGGATCCTAAACAAGAGCTCTATAGGGTGAGTTGCAACATGGTGTGTTATTCAATATGTAATTTTTCCAACAATGAAATGAGTTAGTGATCATAAAATAATTTAAACTCAACAAATTTTGTTCTTTACAATTTGGGAATTTTAAAGAAAACATGATGAAAAATAACAACTACTATTGGTTGAATAAAACAATGTGGTTTCAACATGACTTTTTGTAAGTTGAACAATCAACTAAAGACAACACATTTTGAATCAACTAAAGAGGAAAATATTTTTTAATGCAAAATAATATAGAAGGGTGACATTTTTTATTTACAATTTAGGAATCATAAACAAATGTTGATTAAGTTAAAAGACAGTGCGTTTTTCAACCTTATCTTTTATTAATGATCAACTAAAGAAGAAAACATGAAATAAACACAATTAATTATCTTTTTAACAATTTAGGAATCCTAAAGAAATGCTATCTGAAAATAGTGTCTTTTCAACCTAATGTTTTTGGTAAACTTGGGATGCTAGCATGTCTTTATTTTAGATGAACAATGAACCAAACACAAGAAATATTGAATCAACTAAACAGGGAAACATTTTGTAAAACAACAAATTATCTTTTTTACTATCTATGAGTTTTAAACAATACTTTTGCAGGTTGAAAAACAATGGATTTTTTAACCTACATTTCTTTCATGAACAATTAACTAATTAATGAACCAAAAATAACATATAAGGATTTGAATTTTGTTTTTTTCCAACTCAGGAATTCTAAACAAATCTTGACTAAAGTTGAAGAACCTAACCTAATTTTTGTTCACAAATGATCAACTAAATTAAAAAACTTGTGATGGTTGTGTTTTTCAACTATCTTTTCTTTTAGATGAACAATTAACTAAACACAAGAAATTTTCAATCAACTAAATATGTAAACATTTAGTGGAACAACAAATTGTCTTTTTTACTATCTAAGAATCTTAAGCAATACTTTTGCAAGTTGGAAAACACAACCTACATTTATTTCATGAAGAATCAACTAATCAATGAACCCAAAATAACATAGAAGGATTTAATTTTTTTCTATCTAACTCAAGAATCCTAAACAAATATTAACTAAGTTGAAGAATGCAACTCAATTTTTATTGATAAATAATCAACTAAAATAAAAAATGTGATGGTTGTGTTTTCAACCAATATTTCAATTAGATGAACAATGAACTAAACAAAAGAAATTTTCAATCAACAAAATAGGGAAATATTTAGTAAAATAATAAATTATTTTTTCTACTATCTAGAAATATTAAACAATACCTTTGTAGGTTGAAGACAACACAATGTTTTTCAACTTGTATTTCTTTTATGAACTATCAAATAATCAATGAACCAAAAATAACATAGAAGGATTTGTTTTTTTTTTTGTTTTCCAACTCAATAATCCTAAGCAAATATTGATTAAATTGAAGAACCCAACATATTTTTTGCTGATAAATGATCAACTAAACAAAAAAAACTTGTGATGTTTGTGTTTTTCAACCAACCATTCTTTTAGATGAACAATGAACTAAACATAAGAAAATTCAATCAACCAAATAGGGAAACATTTAGTAAAACAATGAATTATCTTTCTTACTATCTAGATGAAAGTGATCATGATGGAATTGTGAAAATGATGCATGAAATGAATTTGGATTGTTTAAAGTAAATGCAAAAGGCTTCACCAGAAGGTTTTGATTTTCACGTCAGGTTCACAAAAATATGTACTCTTCAAAACATGACTCGGCACACTGGTGCAGATGAGTTAGCCTTGATGCAAGCACATGGACCCTCTCCTTGCCTTGGGCAACCTCCAAGTCACTCTCACTCTCGTGAGTGGAGGCGAGACCCCAAGGTAGTTCTATTCTCTCGGGAGAAGAATGTTGTGAAGAGTGGTCGGTCGATCCTGGGTCCTATCGTTGTTTGTTATGCAATGTCCAATGACCATTGTGGTAGAAATAATAATATGACCCGAAGGGTCACTAGTTATCAATCTCTAGTTTGGGTTTCTAGTGTTCCAATGTCTAGATGGATGTTTATTGTAATTGTTGATAAGCCTAATTTGTTGTAACCTTTCTTCTATGGCTTGGACGTGCATTGTTGTATTTGTTCCTTATGTTGGATCAACCTAAGAATGTGATCTTGTTCTTCTCATGTTTGTTGTCCTAGTTGTAACCTAGGATGTAATTCCTCAATCTCCTCAAGGATTGCCCTCATCCACTTTCCTCTAATTCCAGGGCACATTTGAATGCTTGGATAGAGAGAGTAGATTCAAGTTGACCAAGAGTTGACTTTTTGACTTAATGGTGTTATCTAAGGTTTTGTTTAAGTTCTCTTGACTTTTGTTGACCTCGTGATGAAATGAAGGAGTTTTGTGAATGCTTTATTTTGTTGGATTCTACCTCATGATTGAATTAAGGGTTTCAACTTCTCTAAGTTTCTAATTTTTTTATATTTTTAGGTTTTATGTATGTATGCAAACAATTTTTTTGGTTCTTTTTTCTAGAATTGAAATTGATAATGAACTAATTAATCCAAGAAATTTAAAGATGAATGTAAACTAGTATGAAATTTACGTAATTTAATTATACTATGTTTTTGGTATTTTTGAAGAGATTTTTATACTATTCTACTAATTTAAAGTGCAAAACAAGAAATATAATCTAAGATTGCAATTTATACTATTCAAGAAAACTAATCTAATCAATTAAAAATGAACCTATAAAGGAAATTGCAACATAAAATTACCATTCCCAAGAGCAAATTGTGAACTAATTATCTAGAAAGCATAAAGAACCTAGATTGTGAAAGACACGTAAGTCTCTACATTACCCTTAGGAATCCTTGATTGGTAGGTAACCTCTTTGTCCTCTTGGCAACAATTGGGAAGAGAGAAAATGAGCTTGAGCAAGCTATGAATTGGGGTGAGCTTTTGGAAGCTATGAAGCACTTGGCTTGGGAATTTTTCTAGTGTAACAACATTGTATGAAGCCTTTGAAGACTTGGACAACAAAACAATAAAATAAAAGGCACCTATATCCTGCACAATCATAAGAATGCTAATGGAGAGAAAATCAAAGATTGAGAATTAGCTGCAAAAAATGATTTACCTCCCTTATTGCTCGAGGGAGGGGGTGTTTATAGCTTGAGAGAGCACATGAAGAGTGGGTATGATTGAAGAGTTAACTCCCTTGATTGGAGAGTTAACCAAATAGATTGGATAGAAGACTAAACTGAAAGAGGAGTGATAGGCTTGAGATAGCTTATCACAGGCTACAGAAATGGAGCTAGCATGAGTTAGAGGGATGACAAGTATAGATAATATGAGCTAATTTTGCATGATTAGAGGTGGTAGATGAGCTAAGAATAGTTCACTCTATGTTTAGGTTAAAATCTCATGCAAATTGGAGCAAAAACAAAGATTTTTCGGGCTCAAATTGGAAGAAAATCCATGGATCAAAACACGACAGGTTCACCAGTTTCACCAGGCTAGGTCGCCAAGGGAAACCCAAGTAGTCTCCAGTGGTGACCCAAGGTCTCCAATGGAAAACCACTAGTGAACCTTAGAAGAGGGTTTCTAGGTGGAAACAAAAAGTTGCAGAGGGGTCTAGGAATGAAAATAATGCCATCTATCATTGGAGCTAAGCCAAATAGGCGAGTTAAATAGGATCTGCAGTTGCATAAGTAGGGTTGCCAATAGAGATATGGAAATAACAGGTGGAGACCCAAAATCGACAAAAGCTAATTCAATTATGAAAGATGGGTTTGGTCTGGGAGGTCATTCTAAGGCCTCCTAGGAGTGGAGTGAGATGAAATGAACATGGGAAAGATGTAATTAGCTCAACAAGATGAAAAATGGATATTTAGGTAAGGTCAACAATGCAAAAGAAGGATGCTCGACAAGGGCGGAAGTGGGGAAAATTTAGGAATGAGAAGAATTGATGGAGCAAGAAATTGATGTTGATGTGTCGCCAAGGGGAGCACTGCTAAGAGGGTGTTATATTCATGCTTCCATGTACATGATTAGGATTATACATCATCATAGGGTCCTCATGGAAGCTCATGCATGTTTTTAGTGCTTACATATTTTCCACCTCAGGGATAGTAGTCTACATGAAAGGTAAGTACCATTCCTGAAATAGGCCTTACATGGTGTCAATTTCCCACATTTGTACCTACAATACCTAGTATTAGTTTGATATTTCATGTATTTAAAATAAACAATGTAATTGAAATGAATGAACATACCATATATCATGTCGCAAGTTTTCCTAGTTGATTGCTTCACCAAGGAGACATGTAGAGATGCGAGCACGTAAAATGGAGGTGTAAAGAAACTACAAAAACAAGAAATTACACCTAAATACATAAAACAAAGTAAGCTAAGAGAATAATAGAGTGAAGGAATTTGAGCAAACAAAGTCGATCAGTGACAAAATCATGTATGTGAATAGTCATTGGAAAGTTATCATCGAGGGGACTGCAAGGATGGTCATGAATCTTTCTCCTACTGAGAATTAGGTATGAATCATATGAAAAACCTCTCTCTAAACCCTAGTTTTTGTTTTCTTGAATTTCTCTCAAAAGAATTCATTTTTGTCTATTTTTCTTGTCACATTGTGTTAGATTTTCCATTTTAGTGTGTATGCCTCTTTTTGTTTGTTAGAATCAGGTAAATATTGGGATTTCTATGATTATTTTTGCATGTTGGTGCATGGGATAGGGTTTCCACTTTCCCTGGGTCAAGTCCCAGTGGAGACCCAAGTGTTTCAACAAGGTCGCCAGTGGAGATCTTATTGCATAGTAGGGTCACCGATGGAGATTTGACCTGCTAAAACTAGCAACCTAGTCAGTTTGATTCTAACTAAAATTTGATGTCTTTTGATTTTTTTGTCGCTCTGTTATTCTCTAATTTGATCACTAACTTCGTCATTTTATTGCAATTTTATAAGGAATATATGACTTTTTTGGATTTTCTGAGTTTAACGAGATCTAATGTAAGGTTCTTTGTGTTTGACAGGATTCATGGATTCAATGGAACTTTGATCTCGAATAGTTATGGCTTTCTGACGCTTATGGGGCGTTATCTCCTGGTGAGGTCATACTATTCTGAAGAGAGTAGAACTTGACAAGATATGTCATGTTCTAGTTGTCCATCCCATCTCTCATGTCTATTGTGATTTCTTGACTTATTAGGATGCTGATACAAACACTTTTAGATTTCCCCATGTCTCAGTGGAGTGGAGTATTACTTTATATGATGTTTATCATATCCTGGAGGTCCCTGTGAGAGGGAAACTACTTGTTTTATTGGATAGTGAGTCATTTGTTGAGAAATAGTTGTGGGTAGCTATCATGGTAATGACTCATCCTAAGGACTAGACAGGGGTCTGACTTGTTTCCGTTCCTTTCCTACCTATCTCACCTTGAAGGAAATTCCTCATCAGTTTGATCAATTCTAGGTTATCAGCGTATAAGGGCTCCTCTTGACTGAGATGGTGTTGGGCACCCATTATTCAAGGTATATAGTAAGAACTTTACTTGCATGGGCAATCAACATTCTAGTGATGGTTTACCAAGACCTCTACCATATCACACATCGAGGGGCACTTGCATTTAGTCATTATTCTTTGATCATGATGTGGATTTATGAGCATGTTAGGTCATTTCAGAGGGAGATGCCACTTCTAGATCCTAGATTACCAAGAGCTACACACTAGGGTCGACTTGGTCATTGTGCTACTACTCTTCGTATGGTGGCTACTCTCACTAATGCTAACATGATTTGTGATCCCTCTACTAATATGGAGGGCCTTTAGCCTAATGATAGATATATTTGCATCTACTACAAGGGTGTGACTATTTTTTGGTTAGGAATGGTTTCATCAATACACACCATGTCGAGCGAGTCCTACGATAGTTTGGCGATGACTATCTAGATGAATGACCCTCTATCACTACTTGTTACAAATATGTCTAGGAGATGGGTGATGATGAGAATAGAATGATCACATGGACCCCCTTGACTCTTGGGGTCCATATCACTAGAGTAGTTCATGGTATGAATCATGGACCTAGGGGGAGGAGAGGAGCTCCTTCCTAGAGATTGATAGTCGTGGAGAACACCAACTCTTTTGATAAGGATTACAATCCTGAGAGAGAGGATCATGATGAGGATCACATTAGAGGGGATAATATTATATCTTCTAATGAGGAGGTGGCATGACAAATAACTCCTCCTACCCATAATCTTGTTCATTCTAATGATAATATCTGATTCTTTGATCCTTCTTGACAACTTAGTGATCCTTGTTTCACTACTTTTCTTTTGAATTTCTTTTTATCCATGGGACTTGAATAACTCTTCTTACTTTCTTTCTCTCTTAGGTAGCATTGATGAATGGGGCCCAACATTATTCACAATAATTTCTTGAACTTGAAATCCCTACCACTAGTTCCACCCAAGAGAGACTTCTTATAGATGGTCATGTTCTTGTTATAGTTGGTCATCATACTAATATCTTTTCTCCACTTCATCATAGTTGTTAGGAGATCGCTACTACAAGAGCCAAGATCAACATACTTGAGGGTAAGAACACAATTCTCCAAGACATGACTCAATTCAGGATTCACAGGCCTAGTTTAAGGACTAGTGGTGCTAGTCCTTCTCACTCATGGGCTCCTAGTAGGATTCCCTATTATCATAAAACTCATGGTGGCTCAGGCTCTCATAGTGTCACGTCTCATTTTTATGGACTATATTATTATTCTATATTAGTGAACATTTACCATGATTGTTTTACTTTGAGTAAGTTCCACATGTGCGAAGGTAATTATCATGAATTTGTATTTGCGTAAATTGGAAAGTTGATTTAAATATTAAATATTATTGATATGATTATGATGTTTTGCTTTGGCTATGTTTTGGGGAACTAATCTATTGACATCGACTTGAGTATGAATGAATGCAGGTACTCGTCGAAGATGAGAACATGGTTGAGGTAGAGATGTTCTAGCCACTTGGCAAGAACTATTTGGGATGGTTAATCCTAATACACTTACACACTCACATAGTCTCATATTGCATTATTTTGAATGGTTTAATCTGCATTATTTTGTGGATAACAAATGCGATTGATGTTTAGACACTTAGAAAGATATTGTATTTTAATCATTGCAGTAAGTCTATTTCAAATGTATGATTTAGTCATAATATTAATGATTCTTTTGATTTATATTTAAAATTGTGTGTTTTTGGTTAGGAATGGTTTCATCAATATATATTATAATTAGAAACCTAATTAAAGGAATTAAAATCGTATTTTTGTCATGCAATAATAGGAAATAAATAAGTTATTATATTGTATTTTATTTAGGGGCTTTTGGAATGCAAAAAGAGGCATGCAAATGTTAGTGAACTGGAGATTAATAAAAAGCAAAGGAAACCTAAAATATCCAATGCCAAAAATAAGAGGAAAAACTTTAATAAAAGAAAGGAAGTCACAGCAGAGAAGGAGACCACGATTTTGGCAGCAAAAGGTGAATTTATTAGTGATTTTCTGGGCAGTGACAGGAGGAAAGAAAGGTGGCATCAGCTATAGAGAATTCAACCTTTGGCAAGCATTTTTTATTCTGGGTATTTTCCTTGTGTAATTACATTTTAATTATGGTTGAAATACTGTTAAACTATGTTTAATATAGGCTTATGATCTGACTGTTTCCCTGACATGTGTATGGTGTGAGTGGCCAGTTTGTTGTTCTTATTTTGAGCAAATGAACTTTTTATCCCTATCTCCTACTATTTTCCTTTGTTTTTATGCTTGAAATTGACCCCTTTTTTGTGTCGTCGACCAACCCTCTCATCTACCATGACATGCCTAACAATTAAACTACAAAAACAAATTTAGACATTTACCATTATCCTTGACCGCTGATTAATTAGCTCATGCATGCATTTGCCTTGTTTGGTCTCCATTTTTAAAGTGAATCAACCTTGTTATGGAGAATGACTCTATTAAACTTAGACAGAAGAAATTAATTCCCTATTGCAGATCTGTATTGGTGATTTTCAACAGTGTAATTCATTCTTCATCATTCTTCTATAAACTTGATTCTCTACCTGAAGCATTTGTATTCTTACTGAGGAATTCATTGAGACCTCTCACAGACTTTTGTTTTGGATCTGATTTCTTTTCCTATTGTAGTGAGTCGGTTACTTTTATACCTAATATTTTATCATTGTCGTAGTCCTTGTATTATTGTTTAGACTTCTCATAAGTTCCTATAGCCTAATTATATTTCTTGTAGATTTATGTTATCCCTGTCGCCATTCCTTCTAGTTCCTGTAGTAGAAGGTGCATTGTTATCTGTAGTTGAATTAAGATCATGTAGCTTGAATGGATTGCTTATGTAGCTTTATTCAAAACTCTATAAAACAGTTATGTTATTTCATAGAACAGAGACAATTAATTATGGATTATTATTTATGCCTATTTAATGTTGAAACCTGTCTTAATCTCTTATTACAATAAAACTCTAAGAATTATTAAAATCATAAAACGACATTGGATTGGAACAAGTTAAACATAAAATCTTTACACATTTTAGACAACGAATTGTTGTTAAAGATTATAACCAGACTATAGACATTATATTTAATTTTGCATAAATGAATGATTGAGTGAGGTTCTACTTATCACTTATTGAAAGTATGTTTCCATGATTGTTGCTTTGGAAAGAGAATTACTGATGTTGATAGGTGAAATGGGTTGATATTTTTATCTTATATCTTTTATCCTTTTTATTTATTTCTTGGGGAAAGAAAGTAGATTTTTATCTAGGAATGTGATTGGGTTACTTTTGGGCTAGGATGTCGAATGTGGATTATCAGAGATGGATTTTCCTCTTTCTGAGAATTATACTGGTTACTTTATTTCAAGGTTTAGATCTAGATGAGATGTCATCAAAATAGATGATTATTTTGTCTAGCAAACTTATTGATATCTATCTCTACCACATCTTGTTGTGAGACAATCTGCATTTTATTATTTATAATTGCACATTAAGACATCAGGTTACTGTTGCAAGTATGGGCCTAACCGTTGTTGTCATTGATGTCAACATACTCATGTTGCATTAATGAGAAAGATTAGATGAGCTGTGTGCTGAGGATATTGAGAAAATTAGTCTCAACCAGGAACAGTGAAGAACAGTGATGACAAGAAGGTAAAAGTCCTCAATAAGTTGAGGATCAGAGGATGCGGTTTAAAGGGTTTGTAGATATAAGTCTTGAGATGCTCCAGTCAAGTTTTCAAAAGTCTGCATGAAGATCTGAAGAAGTTATGGTTGCTCAAGTAGAACCAGTTCCGGCAGGTGTTCAGAGGTGATAGATTGCCACAGATAGGTCCGGTGAGATTCAGAATTTCATTATCTCGTTCTGTGGATTTGAGGGAGTGTTGAGGACATCCCTATGTATCAACTAGATTGGTTTGTGGTTTGAAGGTCTGGAAGAGCCTATTCATTTGTGACAGTGATGACAGACTATGTTCTTAAAGCTCCGGATGAAGGAGAGAAGAATTCCAGTAGGATGATGAAGTGCGGATGTTCTTGGTGATTCAGGGAAGGTTATGATGATCGTTGAATCATGTCCAGTTCATGTTGGTGGTCCGCATTGAAGTTAGAGTTTGCATTTGAAGAACAACCACCAGATATTGGTGTTCTTCTTGAGACTGGCCGACCGGATGTATTACACGTCTTGCGGATGTTCTTGTAGTTGTTTGCCGACTTAGATGATTGTTCCTAAGTTGATGCCTTGTATAAATAAGGGATTGTGAAGTTATTTTCAAATGTGTCTTGTGGTGATGAGTGTGTGGTAGCGAGGAGAAGTGCGAAAGGCAGAGCAGAAGTATTGGGCTTAAATGGAACTGATTCAAGCATGGTGAAGATGTTATTCTCCAGTTCATGAAGGTGATACTTATTTCTTTGTAGACAGTGTCTCTTGTAGGCAGTGAGCCTCTTGTGAGCAGTGTGCTCGGGCAGTGAGCCCTAATTGGCATGTGCCATTTTGTTCTTTCTATTCTTCTAACAGAGAATACATTCTTGGGTTAATCACCCCATGGTTTTTCCCTTAACCGGGTTTTCTATGTCAAAATCTTGGTGTCTTATGTGTTGATATGTTTCTTCTTTTGATTTGAATGCATTATGGTTCATGATTAATATTCTGCTAATCACTAAAGAAAATTTAAGTGTTTAATTTGACAAAGTTTCGCACAACTGATTCACCCCCCCTCTCAGTTGTGTGCCCTAAGTCTAACAATTGGTATCAGAGCTAAGTTCCTCTAAAAGGAGCTTAACCGCTTGAGGAGATCTAGGATGTCGTCATATAAGAAGGATAGTCAGAAGTTTGATGGAACCAAATTTGCTCTTTGGAAAGGTCACATGAAATGTCACTTGCAATGTATGGGAATGGCGTACTGGTCCATGGTCACAAAAGCATATGTACCTCCACAGGGTGGTCCGACAACCCTAAATGAAATCACATATGCTGAAAACAATCTGTGGACCAAAGAGGCTCTTCTAAGCGAATTAACTGACTTAGAGCTCTCAAATGTTATTGACCTACCAACTGCCTATGAGATCTAGATTAAACTGGAACTTTTGCATGAAGGAGACGAGTATGTTAAATGTGCAAGGATACAGAGTCTAAAAGGGAAATTTGAAAAACTAAAGATGAGAGATGATGAAAATATTACCACTTTTATGCCAAGAGTGAATGAGCTGGTTTGTGGAATTAGAAATTCTGGTGGAGTCTTGGATGAAAATGAGATTATTGGTAAAATTCTCAAATCCCTTCCTGCCTCTTACAAAATCAAGGTTGTTGCCATTGATGAATTCAGATCCCATACAACTGTCACAAGAGACCAATTGACTAGCAAACTGGCTACTTTTGAAATGACCAAGTTTGGAGATGATCCCCCCAAAACTGAATCTGCATTCAAAACCAGTGCCTCTGTGAAAGGTAAACAAGGATTTGATCTAGGAGAGCACTCATCAAGGAAACTGTCATGGTATGAAAAAGCAAGAAAACACCTGGAAGAAGAAGAAGTAGAAATTACCCAACTTGAAGCCCTCATTGCAAAGAGACTGCCAAGAGGATCCAGTAAGTATGAAGGAAAATTGCCTTTTAAGTGTTTCAACTACAATAAGATTGGTCATTTTGCC
This sequence comes from Cunninghamia lanceolata, assembly GCA_027924645.1. Classification (NCBI taxonomy): domain Eukaryota; kingdom Viridiplantae; phylum Streptophyta; class Pinopsida; order Cupressales; family Cupressaceae; genus Cunninghamia; species Cunninghamia lanceolata. The sequence goes on along the minus strand of BSBN01001636.1, from coordinate 303,591 downwards.
TCAAGATGTCTGGAAAGATTTTCAAAGCCAAATCCTAACAGATCAAAGTTCCAAAAGAATTGTTACTATGTTCATGAAGAAGATGATAATGAAGGAGTAACAGATGATGAATCAGAGACAGGAAACAAATCCAGAAGTGAATGGGTGTTTATTGCCATCAAGGAAGAAGAACCAATATCCTCTATATCTATCAATCATAAAGTTGTAGAAAGAGCTCTGGCTGCCCAAGTTGAAGAAAAGAATGATTGGGTCATTGATAGTGGTTGCTCTCACCACATGACAGGTGACAAAAATAAATTCATAGACTTGGAAAGGTAGGAAGGAGTGGTGAAGTTTGGTGATAATTCTGCTGGTAGAATCAAAGGAAGAGAAACTATTTCTTTTGATGGAAGAAACAAAACTGGTAATGTACTGTATGTTGAAGGTTTGAAGCACAATCTTCTCAGTGTCGGACAGTTGGTGGACAAAGGCTATGATCTCCGATTCAAGGATGGAAAATGCAAAATCTTTGAAAGATCCAGAATAGAGATTGCATCTGGTGCTCAAACTAAAGGTAATATCTTCCACTTGGTTGGTACTGGTAAAAGTTGCTTATTTGTTCAAGTTGATCAGAGTTGGTTATGGCATAGAAAGATGTGTCATGTGAATTTTGATAATATCATCAAGATAAGAAATACTCATGTTGTAAGAGATCTTCCAAAATTGGTGAAACCTACTAACAGCTTGTGCAAGGAATGTCATTTGGGTAAGCTAAGCAGAGTCACATTCAAAAGCAAGGAACTGTCTTCTACCGGATTATTGGACTTAGTTCACACTGATCTTTGTGGTCTGGTAAGAACCAAAAGTATTCAAGGTGATAGATACTTCATGCTGCTAATAGATGACTATCCCTGGATGATGTGGGTAACCTTTCTAAAGGAGAAATCAGAAGCTCTTGAGAAATTCAAAATATTCAAGGCTGTGGTAGAGAATGAAACAGGAATAAAGTTGAAATGTCTGAGGTCTGATAGAGGTGGAGAATTCACATCCGGTGACTTCATAGAATTATGTGAGAAACATGGAATTAAGAGACAGTTGTCTACTCTAAGGACTCCACAGCAGAATGGAGTAGTGGAGAGAAAGAACTGGACCATCCAGGAAGCATCTAGGACTATGATGATGGAAGCAAATGTTCCTCAGATCTATTGGAGAGAAGTTGTCAGCACTGCAGTCTATACTCTTAATCGAGTTCAAATCAGAAGCAATACCGGTAAGACCCCTTATGAACTCTGGTTTCGCATTACTCCTACTGTAAGATATTTTAGAGTCTTTGGTAGCAAATGTTACATCAAAAGAGATGAAGATTTAGGCAAGTTTAATGCTAGAAGTGATGAAGGAATATTCTTGGGTTACTCTACTCAAAGCAAAGCATACCGGTGTTATAAAAAGAGACTAAGAAAGATGATAGAAAGTACAAATGTGAAGGTTGATGAGGGAACAAAGAAACCCTCAAGGTTTTATGAATATGGTGAAGATGATCAGAATGGTGTTCTAGTTCAAGGAGCTCAATCCTCTTCTGAAAGTCAGATTCAGACTGATCCGGTAAATCAGGAAGAAGAGATAGGTCTGAATGAGCCTGATCAAGAAGCAAAAGTGCAAGAAACTCCCAAAGTTCCAAGGTATGTAAGACTGGACCACTCTAAAGATCAGATCATAGGTGACAAAAGCAAAGGTGTGCAAACTAGAAGGAAAATTGCTCAAGATTCAAATGAATATTGTCAAATTTCAAAGATTGAACCTAAGACAATAAATGAAGCCTGCAATGATGAAAACTGGACCAAAGCAATGGAAGAAGAGTTGATGTAAATTGAGAAAAATCACACTTGGGATCTTGTTCCCAGACCTAGAAACAAGAATGTGATTGGAACCAAATGGGTCTTTCGGAACAAACTAAATTAAGTCAGTGAAGTAATCAGAAATAAAGCCAGATTGGTCTGCAAAGGCTACTCTCAAATAGAAAGAATTGATTTTGAAGAAACCTTTGCTCCTGTGGCAAGAATTGAAGCAGTCAGATTATTTCTTGCATTTGCTGCCTTCAAGGATTTCAAGGTGTATCAGATGGATGTCAAATCTGCCTTCCTAAATGGTGACTTAGAAGAAGAAGTGTACATTGAACAACCGGATGGATTTCAATTATCTGAGCATGGTGATATGGTCTGCAAATTAAAGAAGGCACTGTATGGACTAAAGCAAGCCCCAAGAGCATGGTATGAAAGATTGGACAAACATCTTTTAAAGATTGGTTTCAACAAAAGTATTGGTGACAGTAACTTATATTTCAAAATTGACCATGAAAACATCTTGATTGTTGAAGTATTTGTTGATGATATCATCTTTAGAGGAAGAGACAGTATGTGTAAAACCTTTGCAAATCAAATGAAAAGTGAGTTTGAGATGTCAATGCTTGATGAAATGAATTTCTTCTTGGGTCTGCAAATTACTCAGACAAAGAAAGGAATCTTTATTTCTCAGACCAAATATGTGAAAGAATTGTTGAGAAAATTTGGAATGGAAGATTCAAAGCCAATGAACACTCCCATGGCAACCGGATGTAAGTTGAGCAAAGATGATGCCTCCCCTAAGGCAGATCAGACAAAGTACAGATCAATGATTGGAGGATTATTGTATCTCACTCAAACTAGACCAAATATAATGCAGGTTGTTGGTCTTGTTGCAAGATTCCAGGCTGATCCCAGAGAATCTCATGTCATGGCAATCAAAAGGATTTTTAGGTACCTAAAAGGAACAGTTGAGTATGGTCTGTGGTATCCTAGAGATCATAATTTTTCCCTTCATGCATATACAGATGCAGATTGGGCAGGAGATGTGGATGACAGGAAGAGTACCAGTGGTGGAGCATTCTTTTTGGAGAAAAGATTGGTTGCTTGGCTAAGCAAGAAACAAGAGGCAATATCCCTGTCTACAACTAAAGTAGAATACATTGTAGCAGTAGGTAGTTGCACTCAAGTTTTGTGGATGAAGCAGATGCTAAGAGATATTAAAGTAGAATATGAGGAGCCTATCACAATTTTCTGTGATAATTCAAGTGCAATAAATATTTCTAAGAATCCAATGTTGCATTCTAAGACTAAGCATATATCTATCAAGTTTCACTTTCTGAGAGAGCAAGTGAACAAGGATGAAGTCAGATTGGAGTATGTGCCCTCCAATGATCAGATTGCAGATATCTTTACTAAACCTCTTCCCAAGGACTCTTTTGAGTATCTCAGGGAGAAGTTAGGGGTTATTGCCCCTCCGGTGATGAACTAGGATGCACTGATGTGCATCAATCCGGTGGATATCACAGTCATATCTTGTGATCTGGATTGATGATAGGGAGTTGCTACTCAAGGCGAGCAGCTAGTATGTTATGAAGTAATGGAGTTGCAAGTATGAGCCCTTTGCCATTGATGTCAAAGGGGGAGAGAAGACATGTGAAAAACAAGTGGTTGCTGATCAAAGGGGGAGCAATAAAGGAAGAGAAGACATGTGAATAGTTGTTGCTGTTAGGGGGAATTGTGACAGCAAGGAGAAGTTCTTGTCTTGATGGTTTTTCACATCATATGTTGCCATCAATGACAAAGGGGGAGATTATTGCAACTATGGGCCTAACCGGTGTTGTCATTGATGTTAACATACTCATGTTGCATTAATGAGAAGGATTAGATGAGCTGTGTGCTGAGGATGACTGCCTCTTCCTCAGCCGTAGAGAATCAGGTAAGTAATCAGTGAAAAACTCTTCTCTAAACCCTAGGTTGAACTTTGTGAAAAATCTCTTAAAATTGTCTGTTTTTGGTTATTTTTCCTATTGCATTGTGTTCGTCTCGTCGTTTAGAGCAATATCGATCTTTCATTTTCTAAAATCGGCTGAGAAATGAGGTTTTTAGACTGATTTTTTCTCGAGGGGGCCGCTCTTAGGGTCTCCCCTTTTGGCAGGCAGGGTCGTCCAGGGGGGTCCTAACTGATAACTGGGTCACCCAAGGGGATCCTAACTGACAATTGGGTCACCTGGGGGGATCCTGACTGACAACTGGGTCGCCCGAGGGGATCCTGACTGACAACTGGGTCGCTCGGGGGGCGACCCTATTGGATTGATTTTTGGCTTCTTCTGAAGTTGTTTAACGCTTCTTTCACTCTAAACTGACATGATTTGGTCACTTAATCTGCCTGTTTATTACAATTTTTTATGGTTTATATAATTTTTTTGTGTTTTTATGAGTTTACAAGATCTAATCTAAACTTCTCTTTTGATTTTGCAGGAGATGCGCATTCAATGGAATGCTAGCTGAGAGCAAGGGTGGCTCTCTGGGATGTTCACGTCACTAACAATAGAGCACATCATTCTCACAGGTCTCATGGAGCGACGAGTGGTACTCATAGACAGAGGAGCTAAAGCCCTGAGGGTTCCATTGGAGGGAACCAACCTTGACTTGCTTTTCTCAAACTCATGCCCCCTTGCATGGGGAGCCTCTACTTCTCTTGAGAGTGTTTTGTCTTAGCTCTTTGATACCTATTGTAGATGTAAACTCCAGATGTATCCATGAAAGTTTATCCTTTTCTATGGTTTTTCTCTTTGTTGAATTCTGTACTCATCTCTTGTGCATGTTTGGAAGTTTTTAGGAATTTTTTGACCTTTTCAACTCTTTTAACAAATGCAAGTATGACAATGATGACATGTCTTTGTAATTTTTTAGAACACATATATGATATGCAGTATACGATATGATAATGCAAGAACACAAGAAATGCTATAAATGAGTCTATAACACTTTATTGAACGTCATGAGATATGACACTTTGACTTTATTGCTTTGAGACTCTTTTTCTGATTTTGATAGGAATGTGATGTGGAACAAACAAAATGACTGATCTTAAATGCGATTTTTGATTCAGGGGATTGTGGGTTGTCATGATATAAGAGACCTATTCAAGGCTGTGAGATAGGATTTAGGGAAACTCAAGTGGGGAGTGAAATGAATTATGGAGTGTTTCTAATTTCTAGGCTTTGCTAAAGGCTAAACACTGATCCTTATCTAGATAAGACAATTTGGTAAGCTTTCAACTTAGATGAGTATCAAGTTTTATAGGTGTTCACTAGACTTAGATCATAGATGGCAAGCAAGATAGACCTAGGGTAAAGGATATCCGGGAAAGAACAAGGGTCCCTAGATAGAAGATGATCCTAGAGACTACTAGACTTTTTGGTTTAGATCAACTAGTGTGTGTGTCTGTGCTTAGTACCTTTCTTTCTCTGTTAGAATGTCACTCTTGACACTTTGAGCTTAGACTAATCTCCACCCAAGAGTACGAACATTCAACAATCTTCTCTCTTTCACTCTTTTTTTTGTATCTCTCTTTTTTTGCTTTTTGCTTTTTTTTTTGTATTTTCCTCACTTGATTTTCTCATTTTTTTTGGATTTTGACTTTTCAAGAAATGAATGCTTTTTGGAACTTTAATATGCAATGCTTTTATCTCTCAATTCTCACTTTTTGACTCTCTTATTTTGATCACTCATTTTTTATTCACTCAAATCTTAGATTGCTTCCTTCAGAGTTTTGATCTTCCTGATGTTTTTGGCCAAGAAAGATAAGGGGCTAAACGCCACCTAAAGTTTTTGTAATCTAGTTGGACTTCTCTACTACTAGGGAAGAATTGGGAAGGTCTACTTGTAAGCTTCCTTTCAACACTGTAGGTTTGAATACTGACTTTGCTTAGAACTAACATCTTGACTCATTAAGATTGTGATTAGTGTAAAGCTAAGAGCTAGACTTTGATTTAGAATCACTGGGAGTGAAGGGGGATAATGGCAATTGTAGAAAGATGAGGAATCTCTAGGTCCTGAAAGGATGGCATATATCTAGGAAGCTTTAGACTCCTTACTAAAAGGAAAATAGTATAAGAGCAAGTCAAACAGTAATGCAAGATGAATAGAATGAAATTGAAATGCAAGAAACAAATTGTTTTTTGACATTTTTTGAGTTTTATAAAAAAAAATTGTATTTTTATGTTTTCTATTTTTTTTTTGTTTTTTAGACATACTATTTCTTGAGGTGAAAGGCATTGACTGTTTCTCCAAATTCCTCTCCCTCCATTGTGCACAAGAGATAAGCACCATTTCTGATATCTTCTTTAACCATGTAGGGGCCTTTCCAATCTTCTGAAAAGACTCTTTTTCGTCTCTTTTTCTTGTTTTTTGTGCTACCTCTTCTTAGGACAAGTTCTTCTATTTAGTAAGGTTTATCAATCGAGTCTATTGTTTCCAATTTAGTGATTTCTCTCAGCATTGTGAGATGCAATAAACCCTGTAAGGCATGCTGGTGGGAGGGAGTCCAATACAGGACTCCTTCGCAATTGAGTAATTCTGTCAACAGATCAAATTGTTCTTGCATGTAGATTTTTATTTCAGGTCTCTCTTGGATTCTTTGTAACAATTGGAATAGTTCAAGAGGAGTTTGTGGCTCCCTTTGTTTGTCAGGAGGGACAAAGCTGATACTTGTCCTCCCATTGGGTTCTGGTCTCAAGTCCATGGCATACCCAATATAACTCTTTGGTAGTTCAAAGATGACAGGGTCGTTGATACCAACTGTCACTCTCATCTCCATTCTTTGTGAAAGATTCGGGTTCACTTTCTTCGTCTTCGTCAGGCAAGCTCTCCAACATTTCTATTTATACCTGAGGTGCTTCCCATTCACTGAGTTCATTTGATTGAACCGAGGCAAAAGTGGTTGGTTTCTCTTGTGGTTTGGACACTACAAACATCCTAGGTAACACCCCTATAGCATTGGTTGATTTGTTATTCAGGGAATATGCCTCTTCCATTGGTAATATTGGTTGATGCGAGTCCCCCATTGGTGTGAGGGGCTCATACGATTCTGTTTCTTCAGGTGTATTAGGGAGATGCGAATTACATAGTGGTGACAGTGGGGTTTAACCCTTTGTTATGTCTTCCTCTGCATCTGAGAAAGTATGTGGGTCTGCATATCTCAGATCTAATGTGGTGGTCTGAAATACTAGCCCTTCAGTTCTATGAGATTTTTCCCCTATGCATGGGAAGAGTTTATAGACCTCTTCGATGCTAATGGTGAGTATCTCTAGGGGGAATTGGAGTGGTCCATCCCTTTCGATCAACTTCATGATCTTGATTGTTTTGTCTTTGGCGACCACTTCTTTTTTCTTTAGTGGTGGCCCATTCTCCAAAGTTTTGATGTCTGTTGTATTTACATTTTTTTCTAGGGTTCCCATCCTTTTGACACATATTGATTGCGGTGTTGGACTTGGCATGGTTAACTTGTTGGTAGGGAGTTCGTAGTCTATTGGAATTCGTATGCGTTTGTTTGGGGTCTTAGACTTTAACATGCTAAAAGGTTCTGGATCTCCCTACGCAACATATACCTTCCCTAAGTGTAGGAACTGAACTTTTTGAAATAGCATGGATGGCACAACTTTCATCCTGTGTATCCATGGCCTTCCAAGAATCAAGTTATATCTCGTGTCCTTGTCTATGACATAAAAAGTGGTTGGAATGGTTTTGGGACCCAAGGTCACTAGAAGGGTGATTTTCCCTATGGTGGTTGCCTTCAGATTGTCATATCCATTTAGAATATCCCTTGAAGCGGTGATGTTGGTGTGTCCATAGCCCATTCTTTCCAAGAGGGAAAAAGGAACTATATTCACAGCAACTCTGTCATCAATCAACATTCATTTGATACATGTGTCGTAGACCCATACTTGAAGATATAGTGCGGGGTCCCCTTTTTTAGTTAATTCTACCTTGGAGGGCATCTGTTGTAAATCAAAGATGAACCCTAGATATTTAAGTTCTGAGTTTGGTGGGGTAAGGTCGTAGTCCACATGATTGATTTGTTCACTAGGCGGTGGAATGATTTGGTCAAGATATCTTAGGCCTATGGCTTTCAGCAAAGATGAGCGATGTGAAGGGGAGTTTATGAGCAAATTAATGAATGAGATGTGGGCATATGTTTTCTTTAGGTCTTCTATGAGTTCGTAACGTCCGATCAAAGTTGGTGTTGGCTCAACTATCGAAACGGTACCTTCACATGCTTCGACTTGCTCATTCTCTTCCTTATGATCGTCTTCTTTTTCTTCATTATGCATGATCTCAACCAATCCCATCAACTTAGTTTCTCCTTTTTGTCCCAGTTGCGGTGGGACTTCGGGGTTACTACTTTGAGTTGCCTTATCTTGATTTGTCATTTCTGTATTCTTGTGTGCAGGGAACGGGTCCTAATAAATCCTCATATTTGCGTTTTGTGGTGCTATGGGAGCTTGATTTTGTCTTGTATCTTTGATATATGGTGTGACCTTTTGTGGGTTCAAGAACATTTCTATGAACAAACGTTGTTGGTCCTCTAGAAGTTTTTCTATGAATCTGTTGTACTCCTTACAAGATTCTCTGCTATGGCCCTTTGTTCTATGAAAAGAACAATACTGGTTGTATTCATAAGAGGGTCTCTCATATCTCTCATCATTTTTGTTCCCATTTTTGTCGCAGTTCCAGCTTTGATAGCTGTCCTGAGGATAGTACCCATTGTTTCTAGGTTGATCTATGTCATTTACGTTAGGAGGATAGCAATCTCTCCCACTGTAATCATCTCTTACCCTTTTGACTGGAGGTTGATCTGTCACCTTGTATGTGGTTGCATTCCTATTATTTTTGAGGATTTTAACAACAGAGGTATTGTTTCCCATGTCTTCCTTTGTTAATTTTCCATTTGAACCATAAACTTTTCGTCCACTATCGATAGCGGCTTGGTCAATTCTTAAAGCACTTTCCAATGCTTCCTTGTAGGACTTGTATGGTAGTTTCTGAATGTCTTCTCTCATGTCTTTGTTAAGGCCATGCAAGAAGAGGTCACATGATTCTCGGTGGTCCATGTTCGGAGCACTGGTTGAAGAATAGAGCACTTGCCTCCACCAGGTGACAAAATGTGCTATGGATTCATTTGGTTCTTGTTTCATTGTAAGGAATTCTCTAATCCCTATTTTCACGAATTTGTTCATGTCAAATGCCATGACAAACTCTCTAATTAGTTGTTTGAATGAATAGATAAAAGCCTTTGGAAGACAATAATACCAATCCAAGGTGATGCCTTTAAGTGTTTTCAGGAAAATTTTTGCGATAACTCCATCCCAAGGAAGGAGTTCTCTTATGGCTATAGTGTAGGCTTTGATGTGGGAGTTCAGATCTCCCTCTCCTTTGAACTTCAGGAGATCTGGTAAAGGCCGGGGTAGTTGAACACTCCTTATATTCTGGTCTAGAGGCTCTTTCAGATATTCAAGATATGTTCCTAAGAAAGCCCTTTGAGATTGTGGGGTTGTTAGTAATAACCCTGTAGGTGGGATTTTGGTAACCCATTGTTGGATTTGTTGGATTGTTCTGAATAGGAGGATTTTTGTTTAGACAAGTGTCATTACTAGCATGTCGCAAATAGTAATTAAGGTAGGGGGATTTTGAGATGCCCCCTGGTCTTGTTTGTGAGACTTTGGTCTTCTTTCTGGAGCAGCTTGTTCTGCTTCTAGTATCCCAATTCTTTGCACTAGAGTTGCAATTAAATCTGCAGGAGTTGTAGCTCTAGGGGTTTCTTCATTTCTACAATCTCTTTGACTAGTTTCATAGTGACGGGCTTCCTCTCGTGCAACATTTTCTTTTTGTTCTTCTTCTAAGGCAATCCTCAATGCCTCTTGAGCATCTTTGGTTTCTTGTAGACACATTTCCAACCTTCTAACCTCTTCATCAAGGTGGGTATTCGATGTACTTGTGGAAGGTTGTCCGGGTTGATGTATTTCTGACCTCACCCTCCTTGCTTTATGTGGTGCATTGGGTATGACTAGATTGTTCTCCCAAGTATGGTTGTTGAATGATAGGGAGCGCTTGGATTCCCTTGGATCTTGCTCATAGTCAAAGTCTTCATAGTCATAACAATTGGTAATAGGTGCATCAGGATGAGGTGGCACATACCTATCAAAAGAAGGGATTTTAGGTTCAATTGAGGGAATGTTTCCCTGGTTCAAGTCTGGTTCCGTCATATTCGAGGGTGTCATAGACATCACAAAATAAATGGAATGGATGGTGGCACAGACGATGGAAGTCGAAGTGGCTATGAAAAGCAACGAAAGAATGTTTGAATGATTTTGAAATGTTTTTGCAATGGGAACGCAAACTACAAGATCAGAAGATCCTGTAATTCACATTGGGTTCACCAAAATATGTACGCTCAAAATCGTGACTCTAGTTGCCTGGGGTTGTCAGGTCAGATTTTGGCATGCACATAGACCCTTTCCCTCCTTGCCACGGGGCTATCCACCACGTCACTCTCACTCACGTGGAAGTATCCAATCAAGAGGAGGTGAGACATGGTAGGGGTCTGGCTTGTTGTAGAGCTGGACTTCACGAAGGGGGCTCGGCAAGTTCTGTGGCCTTTGTTGTTGTGTGTTTTGTTAAATGTTTTGCTCAATGGTTGTGGTACTTGAGAAAACCCTATGACCCGAAGGGTCACTAGTTTCTCTTCTATTTGGATTCCTTAAATTCCACCTTTGTGTGTGCAGGACATTGTTTTCGTTGATGGCCTCTGCTATTTCTATGTCCCTAAGAAATGCTCTATGTAATTGTAATTGCCTAATTTCTTCTAACAATAGGAGATCAAATGGGTCTCCTTGTGGCAGAATAAATGTCTATTGTAGCGGTTGCGGATGCAACTCCTCGATCTCGCTACGGATAGTTCTCACCCACTCTCCTCTCACCCCTAAACACATCTGTGAATCAGGGCAATAGGGGATATGTGATTACTAACCTTCACCAAATCTAGGGTTTTGACCTAGGGTTTGACTTTGTTTAACTGTGGTTACCTTATGATGGAATCGAGGGTTTGCAATGTTGTCTATTCTAACAGATCTATATGGATGCAAGCTAAATGACATGTAAAGTATCTTTTTTGGTATTTTTTAGAGTATTTTAGAAAGGAAAATGCTTCTAATCTATGAAAGAAATATGTATGCAATCCTATATGTCTTTTCAAATGCAAAGTTTAATCTATGTTTTTGTGGGTTTTTGGTGTTTTCAATGCAATCTAATTTAATGGAAAGGGAAGTTGCTTTTTCTAACAAAGTAGATCTAGGAATGTAAAAATGATTAATCTAGCATGTAAGATCTAACCTATCAAGGAAAAGCCAAGATGTTACTATTTCGAAGAGCAATGTGATTATCTAATTACTACAAAAACAATGAAAGAACTTGAAAGAGATGAAGATTTGTTGACTCCGCTACCCTCAGTATCCTTGTGTAGGCAACCTCGAATCCTTCTGTGGCAGCAGGTGATCCTCTTGACAAAATGACCTAAAGAAGCAAAGAGAAGCTTTTGTGAAGCTTATATGAGCTGGATGTGAGCTTTGAATATAGCACAATGGCTAAGAATCAAGTAGCGTAGCGTTGCTTGATTGAACAAAGAAAGTAAAAGGCAATTACATCCTATATGAGCATATGAATGCTAGTTTGGAGAGCAAAATTGGCAAGAGCTGGTGCATAATGAATTTGCCTCCTTTTGTGCACAATGAATTTGGGTATTTATAGGTTTGAAGAATGAAATGGATTGAAGAGTTAACTCATTTGATTGATGAGTTAACAAGAATAGATTGGGAAGTTAACAAGGTTGATTACCCAGTGAACTCAGTTGATTAGGGAGTGTTGAAGCAATGATAGCTTATCATTGAAGAAGAAAAGGATTTAGAAGAATGTATGAGATTGATTAGAGATTTAATTTGAGATCAAATAGAGCTAATTATGCATGTGTGGGTGCATGAAATAGTTAACTCTATATCAAGAATCAAAAATCATGCAAACAGAAAGAAAAAAGGCAAAAACGGAGCTAAAACGAGAGAGAAACTTGAGTTTTTCCACGGGTCAAAAGATGATAGGGTCGCCACTTTCATCAGACAAGGTCGCCACTAGGGATCATGGGTCACCCAGGGAGATCCAGGATCAAAAGTGTAAAATGCAAAAATTTAGGCCGGAAAAATGTATAAGGGAGGAAAAGGATGATTTCTGCATCAAGAAACAAGTCACTCAAGTGGAAGAATCCAAATCTCCACTTGCATCTTCAGGATCCCCAATGGGGATCTGGAAATAATAGGAGATATTTGGATTGGTTGGTCAAAATTGAAAACTGACAACAGGAGATGGGTCAGGGGACCTCTAGAAGGCTTCTATGAGGTGCACTAGACGAAAAACAAAGGGGAGAGGTGAAAACTCACCTACAAGACTCTCACAAGGCTTAGGATCAAGGTCAAAAGCTAGAAATAAGTGTTGAAAAGCATCACAAATGAGGAAGGAGGGGGATTCACAAAGTGGAAATGACACAAGACAAGAAAAGAGGACATGTCATCAAGAGGCATGCTGCCCAAAGGATTTATTTTCATGCTAACATGTATGTGACAAGGATTTGAATCATCATAGGGGTCCTCATGGACACAGTGCATGATTTTTGTACTTACAGGTTTCCCCCCAAATTATTTAATGGGGGTTTGGGGGCAACGCCTCCAAGACGGGGTCAAGGGGTAGCACCCCTTGTGGGGTCCAGAGGGAGTGTAGATATAGGGCGGGGTCGAGGGGCAGTGCCCTACAAGGGGCTCGGGGGGCAGCGTCCTGAAACCTCAAACGATTTTTATTATTTTATAAAGTTATTATTATTTTTTTATTGGCCGACATAAAAAAACCCTATTTTGTAACTGACATAAGTCTTGATAAAAATGGCTAAGGGTTAGGGTTTCCGTTGACATTGTATTGTAGTATTTGCAGCGATATTGAGTTGCAAGGATTGCTAGTTGTAATCGGTTCGATTTGCTAGATAATAATATTGGACTCTCTGTTGGTGGATGTAGCTCAAGTTTGGGTGAACCACTTTAAAAATTGTCTCTCGATGTTATTATTTTTTATGTATTTTACATTCCTCTATTTAATCTTTATTTGCATTTAATTGATATCTTCTGCATGCAATTCCTAACAACTTTCATCACCTTGTCGACACCACCTTGAGCACTTTGGAACACTTTTGTCCTAAGAGTACCCTTTACCACATCCCTTTCCCAAATTAATTAAATAAATTATATTTAATTAATTAATCCATTTTCTCCACCACCTAAATTAAATAAATAAATAATATTTATTTATTTAAATCATTTATCCCTTTTTTTGTCTTGTAGCCAAAATTAATTGAATAAATCTTATTTATTTAATTAATTTATCCTCCCATCATCCCCTCTCCAATAATAAATTAAATAATTTTATTATTTAATTTAATTATTGAGAGTCTCAAGCCTAGCTTGTCCTCATCCTCAAGCACTTGCCACAATTAATAAATAAGTCTTGCCACCTTCATTAAATGAGTGTCACAAAAATTAAATTGCATTTTCATCTCAACCATTCATTTCATATTACATCTTTCAATCCTAGCCATTCACATAAGGATAAACTCTAGAAGCTTCCTTTGAAACCCTAGAAATCCTTATCCTTGCCCTAATTTACTCTCAACCAATTCTAGCCATTGATATACTCTTTTAATCCTAGCCCTTTATTCATCATATCCAACCTCTATAAATCAAGCCTCAACCAAGCCATTTGGACATCCACATTCCAAGTATCACCATGGTGTCAAAATCACTCTAGCTCTTCCATTATCATATATTTTCCATAATCTTTATCTAGTTGTTATGCTGCAAAATTAAGCAACCAACATATCAAAATCATTATCAAATATCATAGGATTGTTATCATTTTCATTATATTGCTTTGTTCTTTGATCCCTAGATGAGGTGTTGTTCAAGTATGGAATTGGTACTTTCATTGTATTGTTTCCTTGATTTCTGTATTCCACACACACATTTTTTGGCACACTTGGTGGGACCCATGTCCTTGATTTGACCTTTTTTGGGAAGAAATTTCATCATTTTACCTTGCAGGTTATAGATCCACGCCTACGACTATCAATTCATGCTCATGTTACAACTCCGTGCCTTTGTGAGTCCCTGATATGCCTCTATGAGTTCCTGACACACCCTTGTGACTTCCTGAAGCACCTTTGTGAGTTCCTGATGCACCTCTGTGGGTTCTTGACGTGCCTTTGTGAGTTCCTGATGTGCCCTTGTGAGTTCCTGTTGCCTCTATCAATTCCTGACGTTACCCTGTGAGTTCATGACACACCCCTATGAGTTCCCGATGCGTCCCTATGAGTTCTTATCGCCCTTGTGAGTTTCTGGCATGCCCTTGTGAGTTCCTAACACACCTCTATGAGTTCCTAATGCACCCCTGTGAGTTCATGTTTCCTCTGTTAGTTCCTATTGTGCCCTTACCAATTCTTGACGTGCCCCTATGAGTTCTTGATGCACCCTTGTGAGTTCCTGACATCCCTCTGTGAGTTCTTGATGTGCCCCTGTGAGTTCCTGACATGCCCTTATGAGTTCTTGTCACATCTGTGAGTTCCTGACGCGCCCCTACCAGTTCCCGTTGCCCCTGTCAGTTCTTGTCACACCCTTACTAGTTCCTGCCGCACCCTTGCCAATACGTAATGCACCTTCACTTCACAGATCTATGCCTTTACTTCACAGATATGTGCCTTTGCTTCACAAATGTGCGACTTTGCTTCACAAATCCATGTCTTTGTCAGGAGTTATCATATTTTTAATTTCCTAATTTTTTATTATCTCTAAATCCATGCCCTTGGCTGTATTTCCATGCTTTTGCTTGATTATTAGATTTTACATAACATTTTGGGGTTGTTTTGGAGCTAACACATTTGTGCAAATTATTTACGCTTGTTAATGATCATATCTCAAACTACTAACAAGTTTTTTGCAAGTTTATGCTTGTCAAAGACATTTCATTTGAAACTTTGTGGTGTGTATGCTCTTTCCTTGCACTTAGCGTGATCTTGGGAATCAAAAACATCCTTGAGCCACATTCATCTTCACACACACATGTTTTATCTAAGGGTTAATGAATCTTGTTTTGTGGATAAATTGTATGTGTATGCTCTCCTCTCACACCATTTGATGATCTTGAGGATCAAAAACATCTCTTGATTCACCTTTGTTGCTTTAAAATTTTCTTGTTTGTGTGCATACTCTTCCCTCCCGCTTCATGCAATCTTGGGGATCAAAAACACCAAGTATAATATTTCCCTTAGGAGGCCTACCTTTAGAGACACACCCACTCTAAAGGGGTGACCTCAACCACATGTTTTGGCGGGGTATATCAAAGGGGGAGAGCGAAAGCTGTACCTCAATCTAGTCACATAGTCATCGGGACAGCTCTGGGGCCCCAAATGATTCCACACACAAGGTGAAGTGGTGTTTTCTTAATCGTTTATGCCACATCCCTTCAACGGACTAGTGTTCACAAACTTGGGCCTCATTGTACCTTGTGTATTTGGAGGACTCCCCTAGAAGCTTGTATAGCCTAGTTTAAGACCTTTCAGTCTTCTAGTGTGGTGCAAGGTGATGAAATTTAACATGAAGTTACTCACCATATACCTCCTTGAAGGAGAGAGATAAATCTTCTTTAGGTAAGGCATAAAAGTCTCCAAGGAAAGGGATATTGGGTGCACCGCCCTTATCCCTAGCTATCCACTCAAGGTGAAGTATTCCTTGTTAGGTAGGAATATGGATAGGTATTCTATTGTGTGGGCCTACACTATGAAGATACACCTACTTGAATAATGTAGGTTGTTGTTGTGTATTATGTGTGTGATCATTTGCATTGGCCAAATCCTTATCATTTGAAAAACTTATGCATGTGTGTTTGAACATTGTGTTTTCCAATTTGTCAATTTGCCATTTGTCCAAGGCAAGCTTTTAAAATCATTCCAAACACTTCACAACATCATAGAGTCCATAGGTCAACATCTTGAGAGAATCCTTGTCACACTTTAGCTTAAGGTTGACTTTGTTGAGATCCATATCCATAGTCCATATTTCTTCCATCCTTGTCATCTACCTTATATTCCATCCATATCAAACCTAGTGTCCCTTTAGTGAGAAATAAAAAATTGGACTTAGTTCCTACATGACGATGGGGTTGTTATACATTATCTGATGCTTGGCTACTAGAAACACTCCGTGTGATCTAGATGGTGTCTTATCACACTTACAAAACATAACAATATTGCTACTCCGTGCACTTTGTCTATCTTGAATCTTGCATCATGCATTGTTGTTTATCATGACTATATAGATGCTAACATTTTTCTTGCAGGGATGTGTTTGTGGGAACATTTGGTGATCGTAAGGTACATGTCACCTCCGAGAGGCATGGGCCTTGCGAGAGATCGTGTTCCCTTGTGTGTTTTCTTCCTATCTTAACGTGCTTGATATCAATACCTAATATCAACCACCTTAAGGTGGGGTCATATATAAGGTAAGCTGTATGTTTTAGATGTTAGCAATGTGCTTGTTCTCAAGTGCAGTCTTAAATACTGGTGGTGATGAGTCCCTCCTGCACTTTGAGATTTGTTTGCAATCAACTTGCAATCATTTAAGCCTTCTGCGGAGGCGGGATATCAAATCCTTTTTCATCTTAAGCCGTATGCGGAGGCGGGGATGGTGTATTTCTTTTGGATAGTGCACATCCCAAGTCATTTTCAAAAAGTCCTCTACGGAGGTAGGGAGCAGTTTTGTGACTAACTCAACCCTTAAATGTGTCTTTGATGGTTGTTGTAGCGAAGCCCAATCGTCGATGTGTTCCTGTAATGTGCTTGAGATGGTGATGAATCTAGAAATAGGAACACTCCATCGCTTGTCTGTCGTGTTTTCTCTATGTCTTCTAAGTGTGTGTGTATTGCGTGTTTATTCTTAAGCATAGTTTAAAGACTGGTGGTGATGATTCCCTTTCATGCTTTGGGATTTGTATGGCGTGCTTGATTTGTATTGCATGGCTATTGCCCCATATGCAGTTTAAAGATCAAAGGTGATGAGTCCCTCCTGAATTATGGGTGGTGTGTTTACTTTCCTTGTACTTGCATCTGCATTTCATATATATGAGAAAAAGAAAAAAAAGAAAATCATCACTGTCTTTACTGCATTCACTGTATTCGTTGTGTTTTGCATGTCTTCAATGCTGTCTTCTCCATGTTTTGCGTGATTGTAACTATCTTCTCCATGTTTTAGATGCCTGTTATTGTCTTCTCTGTGATTGGTGTGTCTTCTTCATGCTTGGTGTGTTTGCTATGTTTGTTGACCGTACTTTAATGCATGCATTGGCCTTGTGTTATATATACATTAAAGTAGGGGCTAAATGTTATGTCAGAAAAAGTAACCTTGGGGGCTTTTTCCTTTTAAGGTTTAGCTCCCAGGTCTTGTTAATGCATTTAGAGCATCTTGCATGTTAATTTGACATCCCGATGAGAAAACCCTGAAGTTTCATGGCAAATGGGACCTAGGGGATGCACTTGACATAAGTCCTGCCTAAAATAGGGGGGAGGACTTGGGTGCCCGTGCCCTTGTCCTGCCCTATTTTAGGCCAGGACCAATTTTGAAGTGTCGGTTTATGATTGTTATTTAGGTCCTATGTTGACACGGTAAGTTTGAATTATGAAATTCTTAGTGGGAATGTTTGTAGTTGCATATATAAGCATGATTAGGTTCATTTGTAAACTAGAGATGGAAATTTTGATTCTTGAGCTTACGTGAAAGTGATTCAAGGAATTCGTTGTGTTACAAAGCAAAATTTGTGTTGTTATTGTGTTTGTGTTTGCAGATTTGGCATCCATCTCCTCATGGCATGATGATCATCTTCCTTCCATGAGATCTTCACTACATGGTGATATCATTTGTGTTTTCAATCATTTATCATTTGGATTTTGCCTCTATCCCACAGGGATACACACTCTTTATCTGACAACGATATTTGGAAGACTTGAATGTCTCTCTAGGATTGACTAAGACAAGCCTCTAAACACCACAACCCCCAACCCATATTTCCGTGATTGCAAGTTACAGGTTGCAGGTGTTAAACATTGTTCTAGTTTCTAAGGTTATTGGGGGAATCCACATTTATACATATTTTTGAGACTTAAACAAAGCATATCCTAAAGATGATTTTCCACTAACAAATATTGACATCATAGTTGACCTAACAGTAGAACATGAGATGCTGTCCTTAATGGATGGATTTTCTGGATACAACCAAATCAAGATTGCTAAAGAATATCAACATAAGACTGCATTCATATGTGCTTTGGGGGTTTATTGTTGGAAAGTAATGCCTTTTAGTCTTTAGAATGGAGGAGCAACATATCAAAGAATAATGATCGTAATCTTTCATGATATGCTTCATAAGATAATGGAAGAATATGTAGATGATATCCTTGGGTAAATCACACACAGGAGAAGGTCATTTGTATGTCCTTGCAAACATCTTTGACCACTTAGAGGAACACAAGGTTTGCCTTAATCCAAAAAGGTGTGTGTTTGTTGTTATATTTGGCAAACTCTTAGGCTACATTATCTCTCAAAGGGGTATCGAAGTGGATCCCGCTAAGGTCAAAGCTATATATAGTTGAGATGACACCACGACAAAATTTGAAACAATTGCGTTGCCTTCAAGGAAAACTTCAATCTATCAGGAGATTCATAGCGCAACTTATAGATAAGTGTCAACTCTTTGCACATTTTTTGAAAAAAAATGTAGAATTTCAATGGGATGAGAAGTACTGACAAGCATTTGATAAATTGAAAGAATATCTTGCAACGCCACCAGTTTTGGTACCTCCTATTCAAGGAAAACCACTCCTATACATATCAGTCACATTAGCAGCATTAGGAGCCTTGTTAGCACAAAATGATGACACTGGAAAGGAAAGAGCTATATACTGCATTAGTCATACTCTAGTGGACAATGAAATAAACTACACACCTATTGAGAAGGCATGCTTTGCTGTTGTCTTTGCTTCATAGAAAATTTGACATTATATGCTCAATCATCAAACTAAGCTAATCTCAAAGGTTAACCCACTAAAGTATCTTCTATCCAAATCTACATTGACAAGATGCATGGAAAAGTGGATTATGATTTTGAGTGAGTTTGACATTGAATATGTTGATAGAAAAGCTATAAAAGGACAAGTCATTGTTGATCAATTGAAAGAAGCACCTATTGAAGCCAATCATCAACTTATTTTCAGAATTTCCAAATGAATAAATCCTTGTCATTGACTCCCCTACAAATTGGAATTTATACTTTGATGGATCTTTCACACATCATGGTTTAGGAGAGGAATCCTTTTTGTCACACCACAAGGAGATTTCATACCAAAAGCTTATAGTATCTTGTTTCCTTGCACAAATAACATTATAGAATAGGAAGCACTTATCAAAGATCTAGAAGAATGACTATTCAATGGAATATCAAAGTACTTGAGGTCTATTGTGATTCTCAACTTGTCAAACACCAGGTTAATGATGAATATCAAACAAAAGATGACAAGATACTCCCATACAAGAAATTGGTTGACATGCATTCAAGCAATCATTTTTATGGATCTAGTTTTAAAAAATTCCAAGGATAAATAATAAAGCTATTGACGCCATGGAAACTATGGGTTCATTGATTGATATTCCATTCCACAATCAGAATTCTTGATTGAGCAACTTTACATCCCTACATTTTGTCGCATAAACTGAACTCGTATGTGAACTTGTTGGTCCTGATACACCTTGGTACAATGAGATTTACACCTTCCTTCATGACAACAGTTTACCACCTAATCTATCACATTCCTAATGCCCAACATTCATCTGTCATCCATCTCGTTATACTATTCTCTATGATACACTTTATCAGAGGACACTCAATGGGATTCTCCTTATATGTCTTAACTCAAAAGAAGCCCAAGCCACATTACATGAGGTACATGAGGGTATATGTGGTGCACACTCTAGCGGTCCTACCTTGGTCAAATTTTTTTTAAGGATTGGATATTATTGGTCAACTATGGATCATGATGCACATCAATTTGTTAAGAAATGTCTTTCTTGTCAACAACATAGTGATTTGATTCATGCACCTGCTCAAGAATTATAACCAATAGCTACACCATGGCCCTTTTCACAATGGGGGCTCGATCTTTTTTGAAACATCCATCCACCTTCATCCAATGGCCATTCATTCATTATCACTGCCACTAAGTATTTTACGAAGTGGGTCAAAGCCATTCCCCTTACCTACATAAATGGTAAACAAATTTTCAAGTTCATCTTTCATTACATCATTTGTCGATATGGTTACCCCAAGCCATTAATACTGACAATGGTAAGTCATTCAAAAATTAAGAAATCCACCACCTTTTCCATCAATTCCATATCCAACATCACTTTTTGACTCCATACTATCCCCAAAGCAATGGTCAAGCCGAGGCTTTGAACAAAACTATCCTTAAAATATTAAAGAAAACTGTCAATGAAGATGACCAGGATTAGCACTTGCAACTCAATCTGACTTTGAGGGCATATCATAGTAGCATCCGCACACCTACTGCAGCCACACCATATTCCCTTGTCTTTGGATCTGAAGCTATCTTACCAATCAAGGTCGATCTCCCCTCCCTAAGTGTGTCATTGCAACATCTTATTGATGAGGAAGACTATAGAGTTGCTCGCTTGCAAGAATTAGAAACACTACACGAAAGACATCTTAATGCTCTTAATCATCTCACGACCTATCAAAATCATCTTCATCATAGCTATAACAAGAGACTCAAAGAGTGCAAATATAAAGTTGGTGATCTTGTACTTAAGAAAGATCAAAATAACCCTCAAGATCAGGATAGAAAAGGAAAATTTGAGCCTAATTGGTTGGGCCCATTCATCATTACTAGCTGTTATGGGTCCAGAGCAAAGCAAAATAAATTTGGAGATTATGAATTAGAAATGAAAAAAAAAAACTTGATTTATTCCTTTTTGTAAATAAATTATTAGTTTTTGTTAATATTAGATTAATTTATTTTCACTTGCTTTATTAATCTTGTAATAGATGAAATTGGTAAATCTTTGTATTAGTTGATTTAGCAAATAATTTTTAATTATTCATGTTTTAAAATTAACTTGAGAATTTTAATTGATATTTAATGTAGATAAGTTATTTAGTTTTTGAATGCTTTATTAGTGTAATAATAATCAATTGATATGCTAGAAAGAATTCATTTTTCTTGAATATTTTCATTATTTTAATTACTAGTTTTTATTCAAGACTCTATAATGATTTAATAATTTTTTTAAGTTTTTACTTACAAAAGTTGGTGAATTAAGTAACAACAAGTTGTTTAATTGCTTCAATGCAAGTATTGCCTATAAGCTTTTTCCTTGAGGATTTATCTGGTCATTATGTGAAGCAATTAGATTGGTAAAGGATTTAGTTTCAAATAAAAGGATAAAATAGAAACCAATCAATGTTCTTAGCAAGTTATTATTTGTTTCTAAATTTAGTGTCGAAATCTTTAGTCAATCCTACTTTCTAAATTTATTAGATCATTATCTTTTAATGTGTCTTTTTCTAAGATTGAGTTAGATTTTATTTAGTTTCAAATTAATATATATGTATTTTAGTTCATATTGAATAATTTAACAAATGAAGTTTTATGCAAAGGAAATCTTATCTTTAATATTTCATTGTGTTATCAATTCGTCAAAATTATTTGTACTAATTAAGAATAGTGAGTAAATAGTCATGTCAAGTTATTTAGTCGAGTAAAGTCTCTACTCTAACTAATCATTTTTCCAAAATGTCAAGTAGAATTTCCATATTGTTTTAATAAAATTTAGTTGTATCTTTTTAAATCTTATCATCCAATTTAACTTCATATTATTTGAAATTGTTATTACATACAAGTTAATCATTTTTATTGATTTAGTTCAACATAATTAGAGAATATTTTCTTTAAATAAACTTTTATAAGATAAAATAGAAATTTATTTATATAGTTCTCTTCTAAGCCTAAGAGAAAATATGCATTTGTTCCAACTACGAAATTTTTAGACAAGATGATTGTATTAAATTTTTTAGAAAATGTATCATACTAAATTAACCTATATCTATTGAAACTTGTATTAGACAATTTAATGGTCATTAAAATTACCTATGGGAATGAATAAATAACCTGTATGGGTTGCATTTAACGTTCCTTATTAATTTATTATAGTCATTTAAATGTTCTTTAAGCCTTGGTGATGTTCTTATAAGGAAAAAAAATTGTAGTTACATATGTGTGTGCTCACTTGTATGTGTTTATACGGGTAGGCATTACATTTTATTAGACAATTCAATGGTCATTAAAATTACCTATAGGAATGAATAAATAAGGTATGGGTTGCATTTAAAGTTCCTTATTAATTTATTATAGTCAATTAAATGTTCTTTAACCCTTGGTAATGTTCTTCTTAGGAAAACATTTTGTAGTTATGCATGTGTGTGCTCACTTGTATGTGTTTATATAGGTGGGCATTACAATTAGAAAGGTCCTTATATGATCAAAGAAGACGTTAGAAATGACGTGTATCTTTTGTACACGATGGAAGGTGAATAATTTGGTGAGATGGTCAACATCCTTCCCCTCAATAAATACTATATCTAAAAATACAAAAAAATCATAAACATAAGAACACAAAAAAAATTCAAACATTCCAAAAATCCAAAAAAATTATAAAATCATAAAAAGATCAAAATGTTGCATTTTCTTTATCATTCTATTTTGCCATGCATTTTTGTGAGTGATATGCTTTTGTTTGATTTTTGTTTCAGTAAGGAGTCTAAGATTACTTAGGTATAGATTGACCCTCTTAGCTTATGAGATCCTTTAAATTCAGAGTTGCTATTTATCATTCCCCTATTCACATTCCCTAATGATTCTAATCAAAGCCTAGCTCTTAGATCTACATTGATCCTAGTATTAGCGATCCATCTTGTTAAGTCTAAACAAAGTCGGTCTTCAAACCTACAATACTCAATAGAAGCTTGCAAGTAGACCTCCCCCATTTTTTCTTAGTAGAAGGGAATTTTGACTGGATAGTGAAAACTTTTGGTGGCACTCAGCCCCTTATCTCTCCTGGCCAAAAAAGCCAGGAAGCTCATAACTCTAAAGGAAGCAATCTAAAATATGAGTGCAAAAAAAAGAGTGATAAGAAAGAAAAGAAAATATATATGAGAAATAATTAGAAGCAGCAAAGCATTTGAATATACAAAGCACCCAAAAAGTCTCAAATCAAAAAGCAAAAAGTAAAAAAAATACACGAAAGAAAGAAAAAAAAAGATAAAAAAAAAGAGAGTGAAAAGTGAGAAGATTGTTGATTGTTCATACTCTCGAGTGGAGATAAATATAAGCTCAAAGCTACAAGGGTGACAATCCATCAGAGAAAGTAAGAAACAAAGCAGGTCTACACATGCACTAGCTGAACAATACTAAGAGTCTATCTATCTTTAGGGCCATCTTCTATTCTAGAGCCTCTTCCATTACCCTAGGTCTATCTTATTGGCCATCTTTTGATCTAAGTCTAGTGAGTGCCAATAAAATGTTTTGTTTGTCTAAGTCAAAATCTTGTCAAAGTGTTTTATCTAGATAAGGATCAGTGTTCAACCTTTAGAAAAATTTAGAAGCATTCCATCTTCCCCCTATTCCCACTTGAGTTTTAAATCACATCTCAAAAAGTTAATAAGTCTCCTATACCAAGATAATTTGCAATCACCTGAGTCGAAAATCTTACTGAAGAGACATCACATTGTTTGTTGGACATCATGCACTCATTGTATCGAAAATCAGAAAAATTGAAAGCAATAAGTTTATGTTATAACTCATGACATTCCATAGGATTAAGATGTGTTGCATTCCTTATTGTGCCCCTACATAATTTCATACACTGCATTCATTCATATATATTCTAATAAAGACCAAAAATATTGCATAGTCACTTTTGCATTCATGTTAGAGTTTTAGAGATCAAAACATAAAAGGATAGTTTCATTTGTGCACAAGAGATCTAGACATGTGCACAAGAGATCAAAATATCGCATAATCACTTTTGCATTCATGTGCACAAGAGATCTAGACAAAGATGACAGTTAAGATCACAAGGATAGTTTCATTTCATTATCAAAAGTTTGAATACAAGTCATAATACAAAGCAAGATTCAAGAGCCTGAAGACAAAATGGTCTCATGATATACATATCTCCCCATGCAAGGGGGAAAAATAGAAAGAAACAAAAACTAGAATATCAAGGATAATTCTGACCAATGGAGCCATCAGGGCTCCTACTCCTAAGCCTCCTATGTGCAAAAGCCACTCAAATCATCACAAAATTAAAATGAAGTAAAATAATCCACTTAATACAACATCACAAGTAATGAAAGAAAAAATGATGTAATTAATCTGCTTAATTACAATATAAAAGATAAAATGGTGTAATTAATCCGCTTAATTACAATATCACAAGTAAAAGATAAGTCTCATAAATATGAATCAATAAAAGTCATTAAATCTTACAAAAGTCACGCACTCAATCTAGGTGAAAGCACTATAAAATTATAAGTTACAATAATTATGTACAATAAGTATAAAAAAATCAATACACTCTCCAATCGCCACGAACCAAATGGTCCTCCTGTGAGCTAAGAGATGAGAACATGGCTCAAGTGCTTTTCCACCCAACCATGAAGTAATTACACTTCCCCAAATCCCTTCATGACATGAAGGAAAACCAGCCCTGCACGAAATGTCTAGCTACCTGAAACAACTGGCAGGTGGGAACACCCGATGTAACTGTTAGACTTAGGGCACACAACTGAGAGGGGGGGGTGAATCAGTTGTGCAAAACTTTCTCAAATTAAACACTTAAATCTTCTTTAGTGATTAGCAGAATATTAATCATGAACCATAATGCATTCATATCAAAAGCAGAAACATATCAACACATAAGACACCAAGATTTTGACGTGGAAAACCCGGTTAAAGGAAAAACCACGGGGTGATTAACCCAAGAATGTATTCTCTATTAGATGAATAGAAAGAACAAAATGGCACATGCCAATTAGGGCTCACTTCACGAGCACACTGCTCACAAGTGGCTCACTGCCTACAAGAGACACACTGTCTACAAAGAAATAAGTATCACCTTCATGAACTAGAGAATAGCATCTTCACCATGCTTGAATCAGTTCCATTTAAGCCCAATACTTCTGCTCTGCCTTTCGTACTTCTCCTCGCTACCACACTCTCATCACCACAAGACACATTTGAAAATGACTTCACAATCCCTTATTTATACAAGGCATCAACTTAGGAACAATCATTTAAGTTGGCAAACACCTACAAGAACATCCGCAAGACGTGTAATACATCCGGTCAGCCAGTCTCAAGAAGAACACCAATATCCGGTGGTTGTTCTTCAAATGCAAACTCTAACTTCAATGCGGACCACCAACATGAACTGGACATGATTCAACGATCATCATAACCTTCCTTGAATCACCAAGAACATCCGTACTTCATCATCCTACTGGAATTCTTCTCTCCTTCATCCGGAGCTTTAAGAACACAGTCTGTCATCATTGTCACAAATGAATAGACTCTTTCGGACCTTCAAACCACTAACCAATCTAGTTGATACTTCACAGGGACGTCCTCAACACTCCCTCAAATCCACAAAACGGGATAATGAAATTCCGGATCTCACCGGACCTATCTGTGGCACTCTGTCACCTCTAAACACCTAGAAACCCATAATGAGGAAAGAAATAGAGTGTATGTATCTTAACATAATTCTTGTAGTGGCCTTTGATAGTTAGATTAGTAAAGAAATCATCATATAGAACTCAAAGATTGCCCTACATTGCAAGCCCAATTTACATACGGGGTCTTCCCTCCAAAGTTAACATAGTTGTTTACCAAGGTACAAAACAGTCTGATGTTATGAATTTGGCTTCTGAAACCACAAAGTACAGAGCCTGCCTAATAGAAAGACCAAAACCATTAAAAATATTAAATAAACAGACAAATATTCAAAGAAAAAGTACAATGTAGGAGACTAAAAGAAAAGACCTGAAAGACTTGCTTGTCATAACACCAAGAGAAATTTGCAATGCCTTTACTGTTCATCATTGAAGGCCCAATTCCTAGCCAAATTCAGACCATGGCCTGAAGCTTCTTCAAAAATATACTTCCTTGAGATGGATTTGATACTATAGACATTAGCCAATAAGAGTTAAACGCATTAACATACAAAAGATTTCCATTCACAAAATAATGTGGGTCTTGTGTTGTCACAAACCCATTTCCTGCAGCTTATTGATAGCTAATAAAAAATAGCAAACATGACACAATAGCCACAGAACTCATCATTTGAAATCATTTCCATCGCTGTGTTATGACTCCTTAGTCAAAACACTTGATAGGTTGGCTAACCTCTGTAAATTCAAGGTAATCAATTATGCATTGCAGTGAGCCTGGAAAGAGGCTCATAAATATTCGAAACTGGTTGGTCCGCCATGACACCTATTTTGAAAAATAAAACTTTATAATACCATAACTACCTCTATAAAACTTATAGAGTCCTATTTTTATTTCTATTTATCTTCATTAAGACTCTATTTGTGCTTTATTAACATTCTATATCACAAAAGTGAAAATCTATCCATATACTACATGAACATCGTATAAAAAAATTCCATCCTTCAAAATATTTATATATTTTGTTAAAAGAACACGGACTATTTTTAGATCGAAATGCATTATCACATACTACATCATATTAAAAAAAATCCATCCTTCAAAATATTTATATATTTTGTTGAAGAACATTGACTATTTTTAGATAGAAATGCACGATGGCAGGGTTTAAATTTGATGGCCTATGGCTGTATTTAGTTATTTTAGTTGTAAAATACAATTAAAATTTTAGGAAAATTATATCACTTGAAAGGGAAGATTTCAAGTAAACTGTCAAATTTTCAATGTAATTATATTTAAAATAAATAAATAAATAGAATTCAATATTTGAAAGACAACTTCAAATAGATAACGGTCACAAAAAAAATTGGGTCCACCCTCAAATTTAGGCCCTGCATGCTGATAGAAAAATTGCTTATAAATAGATGTCAGAAAAAGCATAAAAAGTATTCAGGGTCTCCCAAATTGCCACTCCAACTTTACAGATGGAGTTTTGATTGACTTTTTTAAATATTACGCAATTCTATGTAATTATTCTTAAATATATATTTGTAGTCTATATTTTTTTTTTTTAAATAGATAGACTTTAATATTTAGAAAGCAACTTCAAATAGATAACCTTCCCAAAAAAAAAATTAGGTCGACCCTCAAATTTAGGCCCGGTAGAAAAATTGCTTATAAATAGATCAACGAAAAAGCATTCAACGAAAAAGCATTCAGCGTCTCCCAAATTGCGACTCCAACTTTAGAGATAGGGTTTTTCTTAAATAAATTGGAGATTGACTTTTTGAAGTATTATTCGCTTAGTGCGGTCTGTGTTGGGGCACCATAATTATCAGTGGAAGTGCAGGGTAAAGCAGAAGGTGATGGAGATGGAGATCCCTCCTTACAAATACAGGATAATAAGCTATTTAGGTTGTGGGGCTTACGGAAGGGTGGCGATGGCTTTGGATTTTAGTGGAGGAATTATAGTGGCCATCAAAACATCTTCACACATTGGCATTGCATTTGAAGAGAGCAAGATTCTGAACTTCTTATCTCCGAGCCAATATGTGGTACAGATTCTTGGACAGGGTAACGCAGAAATAGTGGAGGGTTGTTTGTTGAAGGAAACCAGCAACAATGACTATCATCATGCAAGTCCAGGTATACATGCAAATGAAATTGCTTATATTGCTATGGAATTTATGGATATGGATCTGCAGTCATTCATCAAGAAAATCATGCATGGAGAATATGCATTTAAGAATTGTTATGTAAGTAGTAACAATAAGCCTAAGTTGGTGAGATGGCTCATGTGGGAGCTCTGCAATGGTTTGGCCTATTGCCATGACAAGGGTGTTGCACATAGAGATCTCAAGCCTTCTAATTGTCTGCTCTCCATTAACAAAGGAGGAGTCATCACAATTAAGCTCGCAGACTTTGGATTGGCTGCGATGGTGAAAGATAAAAAGAATGGTCTACTGCAGAGGAATCAGACCGAATATGTCTCATTGTGGTATAGAGCTCCAGAATTACTTATGCAGCAAAGATCATACAATTGTTTTGCTATTGATGTTTGGGCATTGGGATGCATATTTGCAGAGATGGTGATAGGAGAGCCCATATTTTGTGGGCACTCTCCAGAAGAGCAGCTAAATATTGTATTTGAGCATGTGGGAGGCTCTTCCATTGAAATGATAGACAAATACTGGGATGCTTTGTCAGATATAAGCTATGTAACTACCCTTGCCCAGCTTTTGACCAGGCCTCGTCTCTCCAATTTTGGTTCGTGGAACCGCTTTGAAAGTATAGCTCAGAAGATGGAATACTTAGCAGGCATAGATTTGCTTCTGAAGATGTTGGAGGTGGATCCCAATAAAAGATTAACAGCAAAAGAGTGTCTCAAACATCCTTATTTCTCCTGTTTTCAATCATCTTAATTCTTGGAGTGAAACATCAATTTGAGCTCAGCAGGCTATGAAACTCGTTGCTACTAGTTGTTGCTTAGAATCTAAGGTTATGAAAATTTCTAAGACAGGCCTCTGCTGCTCTAGTTATTGTGGATTTTACATAAGAAAATTCTTTGTTTGTAACGGATGAAATGAAAAGATTTTCACTGTATAGTTGTTGCTTAGAATCTAAGGTTATGAAAATTTCTAAGACAGGCCTCTGCTGCTCTAGTTATTGTGGATTTTACATAAGAAAATTCTTTGTTTGTAACGGATGAAATGAAAAGATTTTCACTGTATGTTCTTGATTAAAAGGGATAAATACAGATTTTGAAGGGAACTTAAAACCCTGTTAAAAGATTTCCACTGTATGTATCTGATGATACTCTACAAAATGTCAATTTTAAGCAAATCTCTATTTGTATACAAGTATTATTAGGTTTTATTAATTTGCATTTAATCAACCAATGAGAGAGCAAAATTAAAATAGTTTGACTAAATTCTCTAATGTATATTATTTTCTGAACTTCTTTTAAAATTAAAAAAATCATTTTATTTATCATTCTATTGGATAATAGTTGTGAATAGTGTTATTGTTTGACCTAACCTTTTTTGGAGTGTCAATGTAATGGAGCAAAAAACTTTTCTATTGATTGCTGTAGCATTCCACTATTTTATTATTTGACAACTAGTGAAGTGTCAATGTAATGGAGCAAAAAAAAATCTTCCATTAATAGTTGTAGCAATAGTAGTGCTTTGTCTCCACTCCCTAACATCATTATGATAAGAATTTGCTAATAATGTTGACCACTATTTTATGTAAGGTTTACTCTATTTTACTAGACACTTAAAACAAAATATTAAAAAAACTCTTATTATAGTAAACTCAAACAAATTACAAAATTTTCAATGGTATCTATCTCAATTAGTTCAAGCCCAATTTCAAAACTTACTTAAAACACTTGAATTACCCACACAACCACATTTATAATCATTTTTTTTTACAATTTTCACTACACGATGAAAATTTATGTAAATTACTTTTAAATTTTAAAAAAATAAACAACACAATCATAGTTCACATGCTCCAATTATCACTATCTTCACTTCCAACCATAATTTTAATCAACAACTTAATTAACATAGATATTAAATATATTAAATGTATTATATTATAAGTATTGGTATTTTTTGTTTTTATTTTAATATATTTATTAGTAGTTATATCTAAATATTAATATATATTTTTCTATAAATATTAAATATTAATATATTATATCTTTAGTATTCATATTAATATGATTATTAAATTTTTTAATTTATTTTAAATTTAAATATTAATACATATCAATTTTGAATAAATATATTTTTATTTAAATTTTAATTACTAATAAATATTTAAAAATTAAACAAAGAGACATTAAATTTAATTTTAAAATTCAAAACATTTTAATCCATAATTTTGAGGATATTTAATTTAAAAATTAACTTGGTAAAATACTTAAAATGTTAAGGTTGCATTTTTCTCGCCATTCAAATTAGGTTGTACGAACTTTTCACTTTATATTATATTACTCACACCTCTAGCCAATTTGGAGTTCATCTAGGATACCCTTAGCTCACACAAACCCAAGATATTCCCTCAAATATCCACCAAGGTGTCAAATTTGTGTATGATAATGAGATGATAATCATTATTCATCAGGACTACTAACCCCTCCCTAAGATTGGTAACTTTACCATTGATTTATTTGTTCATATGCCCACAAAACAACCATACAAGTGTCATGAAACTCTCTTCCATCTCTATAAATGCTTCAAAGAACAACAATCATGTATTCGTAAGAGTAACCCATCCCTTACTATCACTTCTCCATAGCTACTCACTATTTATGAAGACTATTTACTAATAAATAATTTCCCCATCAATATTAAACAAATATTCAATCTAAGGAATGAATTTCAACTATAAAACACATACTATTATTACGACATTACAAAGGTAGGTATTCGCCACTATGTGGCACTTGTTATTTATTTCCCTCTGTTGACCCAATGTATTGAAAGGTCTTCTAATTTAATTTTTATTATTGTTTTCCCACAACATATGTGACACTAAGATTGCAAAAAAATAGATTGTTGAAGTTAGTATATTAAAAAATTTCTTGCACAAAGGCTCAATGTGCTTAGAAATTACATGCCTAGATTATGAAATATAGATCTCATATCTTCAAAAGAATATTGATGCCACACATTTTTTCTTAAAACAAAAACCAAAGGCTTGAATAGAGGGCTTAAAAAACTTACCAAAATTTCTAGGTACAAGTGAAAAGTTCCAAAATCGAGATCTTTGATTTGATTATTAGAGATGAAATATGTCCTTAAAGAGAAGCTTGGATTGACCTATTTTTTAGTCACCACAGAATCCTTCAAGACCTACTATAATGTCGTTTCCGTCAATGGATTTGATATGGGAAACTATTTCTTCTATACATGCCTTCTTAGCCATTGCTATAATGCAACAATGCCTCATCAGAACACTCAATGCATAGATAATGAAAACCATTTGAAAGAACTTGAAAATCTACTATATATTAAATCTATATTAGATATTTGTACTAGATATAGACTATATTCTAAAAGAAAACATTATTTTCTTCGATAGTTCTTCCAGAAGTATCATTCTAATAATAAGGGCTCATTCATGAGCTCCCATACAAAAATTGTGGGTTCATCCTTATAAGTTACTCCTATAATGGTATTCACCCTATTCAAGATAGTCTGTAGGAAAAAAATAATGTGTGGTCAAAAGTTAAGTTGCTAGCATTAGAGCAAGGGAGAAAATGACATAGTGGGATTGCAAACATAGGAGCAACAAGATACTCACCATACATGCAATTCACATACACAACACCTATAGGCACAAACTCATTTATGCAGCAACACACAAAGGCTTACATGTAGGGAATTCATAGACTAACAAGAACACCTATAAACCCTTAATAAGTAAAAGAAATGTAGTGTATGTATCTTAACATAATTCTTGTAGTGTCCTTTGACAGTTAGATTAGTAAAGAAATCATCATACAAAACTCAGAGATTGCCATGCATTGCAAGCCAAATTTACATACAGGGTCTTCCCTCCAAAGTTAACATAGTTGTTTACCAAGGTACATAATAGTTTGATGTTATGAATTTGGCTTCTTAAACCACAAAGTATAGAGACTGCCTAATAGAAAGACCAAAACCATTGAAAATATTAAATAAATAGACAAATATTCAAACAAAAAGTATAATGTAGGAGACTACAAGAAAATGCCTCAAAGACTTGCTTGTCATAACACCTAGAGAAATTTGCATGCTTTATACTGGCCATCATTGAAGGCCCAAGTCCTAGCTAGAATCAGACAATGGCTTGAAGCTTCTTCAAAAATGGAGGTGACTCTACTTCTTTGTGATGGATTTGATGCTATAGACATTAGCCAATAAGAGTTAAACACACTAACATACATAGGATTTCCATTCACAAAAGAATGTGGGTCTTGTGTTGTCACAAACCCATTTCCTACAGCTTATTGATAGCTAATAAAAATACCAAACATGACACAATAGCCACAAAACTAATCATTTGAAATGTAAAGTATGCATCCCATAAGCTATAACACAGAATTAAATAAACATCTTACAATTTACATTAATATAAAATGGAAAAGATACATCTTCAATATATGTAAAAATGTTAATTTACATCTAATAATCAATCTTCACTCAGTCTTCTTCTTGTATCTTCAAATTCTCTGGATCTCGCTCCTGTAACCTACACACAAGAAGATAAGAAGGGGTTTGGGGATTATGGTGTTTAGGGACTTGCCTCAGTCAAATCCTAGGATAGCATTCAAGCTTCCCAACACCATTGATTGATTGATAGAGAGTGTGTGCCCTTGTGGGGCCAAAGGTTGAAAATAATGATAATAAAATGATTCAAATGATGATAAACAACAATGATATCACCTATGTGATGATCCCTTAGAATGATGAAGATCTCTCAACTCCTAAGGTGGATAGATGATAGCTTCATGCCTGCAACAAATACACAATAACCACACACAAATCTACTCTAGAATCACAATGAATGCTCTTGCTTGCTTCACTTCAATATCTCAAGTTGGTTGTCTCTATCTAGGTTAAAAATGAACTCATAAACACACACATATATATATGCTTTCTCGCTCATAATCGTTAAATTAAACCAAAAGAGCCAACAAGGAGAAACCTTTTGAAAGGTCGTAGGCCGACCAATACTTAAATTTACCCCGACCAATTAGGAGGGACTTGGGCGGTGGCGCCCAAGTCTTTCAACTCCTTTTGGGTTCGGGATAAGACAAGTGAAGGGGCCCTTATTCCCAATTTAACTTGGTTTCAGGCAATTTTCTGTCGAGATAAACATTTTTAATGTATAATGCAATCACGGGGACCTAGGAGCTAAACAAGGAGGTAAAAAGATAAGTGGACACTTTTTACTATATAACAATGTTATTGTTATCACTCGGAATTGCACCCGTATGCAAGGCTGGTGAAGCACTGTAATTCTGTGTAACATGGGACTAATTTCAAGTTGTGGGTGCCCTATAACGGAATTAGACCTCCAGATTATGGGCTGGTTCCCTTCAAATGTTCTATTGAGATGTATGTTTTTACTATTTTAGAAAAGGGAAGAAAGAAACTAAATGAATACTAAAGGTAAAAAATGGTGATGCACCTGATTTCGACAAAATAATGCAATATGATCCACAATGTTTATCAAGAAATCTAAATTTTACACAATCCAGTCTTAGCATAAATATCACATAAATGATTTTAAGGAAGTTTGAAAATAGGTTTTTATGAAGGAAATAGTTTTTTCACAACACAAAAGACTATTTCTGGTTAACACAACCTAAGACCTATGATGAATATATGTTTAATGTTGCAAACAAGGAAGTGAGACAATAATTTTAAAGGTTTAATGATAAAACACAGCAAAATTTCATCAAAATCACTTCAATAATCAGCACTAAAAGGAAAGGTAATTTAACTAATTTCAGAAAAACAAAGGAAAACTCTACAAAGAAGACAAAAGTATAACCTGTAACCTGTCGATCTCTCAATAAAACTGTAAAAATGAGCTACAAGAATTCTTCAATCTGTCTGAATCAGAATAAAAATCAAGAACTAGCAAAAACAAACTTTTGCTTTAGAATATATAGGTCTTCTCTCTCTAAGAGGCATGCAAAAATATGGACTTGCAGATAACTGCCTCTAAAAATAATCATTCCCGAGCAACCTCCAAAATCCTCAAAATTAGGGCCTAAAACTACCACAAATTAAGCAAAAATAGCTTCAATTTGGGCCTCTCCATATGCTTGACCAAAAAGTTGACCAAGAACCCTAAAAATCATGCAAAATCTCCTAGGTGGCCTAGTTAACTCACCTAATCAATTTGCATGATTTTGCATGAGCAAAATTGATTTTGAGTAACTAATAAAGTAATAGAATAATTACTTTATTATTGGTTACAATTTGTTCTAATTTCGATTTTACAACTTGTGGAAAATAATAAAGTAATTTGGAAAATATTACTTTATTATTTATTCACAATTAATGACTTTGTAAAATCGTGCATGATTAGAAGAAAAAAAATCACTCCTTATCACTCCAATTACATTTGCCTATTTTGCATGATATGAGCACAAATAGGACTTAGAAGAAAAAGAAAACCCTTATACCTCCATGTGAGAAAATATCCCTATTTTGCATGATAAAAATACACATTAAGGCAAAAAAATTTACCCTTATCTCTCCATGCACCATGACACTTCATGCACAAAAACAATATGCATAAACATCCTTATGACTCCCTTTGATGCCTTAGTGCACAAATATATCATTATATTTTTAAGCTACCTTATATCTCCATATGCGACTTAAAATCAAGAAAGAAAATTAACAACTCCATGACTCCATCACTGCATTATATTGTCTTTATGTATTTGTGAATAATTTTCTTTGTCACATACTCTGCCACCTTGCAAAACTTACCTTATCCACAATCCACCACCTTGTATGCATTTATTGTCTTCATATGATCTTCATTTTGATTCTTTACCTTTGAATTTGGATATGAAGATAATAACACATAAAACTCCTTGACCATATTCAGTCATCATGTATGATTTGCAAAAGAAACTTGACTTCATCATAAGCCGACCACATAGGAAAAGGTTTGCAAATTTACAAGGCACTTGGTCTTTCTTTTTCATGACAATGATCTTTGACTTTAACAAAATCAAAAAGCAAGAGAACATGTTGTTGGCCCCCACTCGAGCACTAGGGATCTCAATGTTGAAGTTTTTGACCACCGCTCACAAATTGGATAAGGCAATAATTTTCATTTGGTGAAGTCAAAAAAAAAACAAAGATGAGAAAAGATAGTTTCGGACAAAAGGTGGCCAAACCCTAATCACTTTGTCATTTCTTATTTTTTTCCTCCTCGTTGGCCGTCGCTTTGCTCTGCAACCTCTTTGATACCTAGGGTTTCTTCAGGCTTTTGGCTTCTCCTCTCAGCCTTTCTCTGTCGAACTCCATGATTTCTAGCATTTGAAAGAGGTTGGAAGCGGTAAGCTTTGTATCTTACTGGTATCACTTTCATCATTTTCTGAGGTTTCTTTCAGTTTGAATGGCCGCGACCATCTCTACATTTGTTGCTCCTTCTATAACATTCTTTAACAACACTCTCACTTTCTGTGTTTGAAATCTTCTTGTAAATTATGAGGAAAACTGAGGAAAGAAAGGATAAAATCCTTCAGGGAGTCGCTTGGCATCACATTTTTCTTCTCTTCAAATCGAAGGTAAATTCTCTTTCCTCTATAGTAGATACTTTCTTTTCCTTGCATCTTTTTTCAAAGAGAGATAAGGGTTTTGATTTTATCAGTGGGTATCTTTGTTTTCTCTTGAGAAGATGGCTTCTCTGTAGAAAACGCACATATATATGCATTATTCTCACGATTTTGACCTCATTTCTATATTTCTCTTCGACCATATGTAAAGCTGAAGCAAGGGTTGTAAAAAAAATGTGATGGGTTTTATTTCTTTTCAAAGAAATATACTCCCTGTAATGGCCATGGCATTTTATTGCCTCCTGTACATGTCCTTTATCCGTAAAATACAAACTATGTGAGGGTTTTACAAAATATTCATACCTTGAGCTTCCCTCTTTTATCAAAGAAAACCTATTTCTTTTGTAGTTTTCACCATACTATTGTTCATCATGCTCTTACCATGAAAAATTGTGAAGACCCTTGCTAGGGTTTGACTATGGAAGAATTTGTTGCTTTTGGCTCTGCATACTGTCATATCTGCTACACTTGGTGCCATGATTGTTCTTACCATGATTACTTATGGTTGAAGCAATCATGACAGCCTTTATGGATTTCTCAACTCTGTAAAAGTTGCTCCATGCTTTGCCCTAGAACAAGCTTCTGTTGTTGAAGATCATATGGTGCATGATTCCCCAAAACATTGCTTTTCTGTGTATAAAAATGATGAAACTTGTGGAACAGTGGAAAAGACCATCTAACATTTTATGGACTTTTGTTAGGGTTTTCATTCCTTGCATCTGTTACTATCCACAAGTGTGACACTTTTTATAAAAGGCATAAGA
The DNA here is from genome assembly GCA_027924645.1 of Cunninghamia lanceolata. Lineage (NCBI taxonomy): Eukaryota > Viridiplantae > Streptophyta > Pinopsida > Cupressales > Cupressaceae > Cunninghamia > Cunninghamia lanceolata. The sequence goes on along the minus strand of BSBN01001636.1, from coordinate 267,204 downwards.
CTCTTGATGATTAATGTTTCTCAAAGGCTTAAGACCTTTTGAAGGAACTAGCTCTCTGTATCTTGGTAGTCTGATGTCCTTTTTACTTATAATGTTGTCTCACTCCATTTGGCATAGAAACTCGGTCTTCTAGCTCTTTTGCTATATTTGTAGGATCCTCCTTCAACTTATTTATGTCTTATGCTCTTGTCTCTTGTTAGTCTGCCATGTTTGTTCAATTATTATCTTTTTTGATAATCTTCCTTTTGAGTTCATGGATTCTTTGTCAAACTGTCCACTTATGGCAGACCCTTATAGCCTCTTGACTCCTTGTTTTGGACTTGTCACTATATCCCTGTTTTAACTTATAGAATGACTGTCAAAGTGTTCTTCCTTTGACTGTTCTTGGCAGACCTTCTATGTGTTATGCACAAGCTTCACACTACTCATGTAGAGGTATCAAAAGATTATGAGAACGGAGGGGCAGCCATCTATCATTGTTTAAACATCAATGAGACCCTCTATTTAATGACAACGGGTCTGAAGACTTTTGTACCTGGCTATCTTGGACACAGCTTATTCATGACTATCACACTATCTATATGACCCATGGATAATCTTGCATTGGAATTTATCTGGTTTGCACAGACTCTGGACTCTTGCACAACATTTTCCTTTGATGATTTTAAAACACTTTATACTAGAGACTTATTGAAAAGATATTTAAGCCTTAGGCTTCTTCAGAGGTTTCTTTTTGAAGCTTTGCAGTTGATATGAGGTCACCAAAATCAAGACATTGTTTACCTTTCTTATGATGTGGAAGGCTGCTCCTTTGACTACCCCTTATTTGCATGGTGCAAATGTATTTACTTTTTTTTTTTACATAAAGAAACAAGGGAAGAAGGCAGCTTTTTTTTCTTTTACTGGTTTTCCATATAACTCCAAAGCATGCCAGTAGATAAATGAACAGAAATATGATGAAAAAAAAAGCAAAGGTTTTTAAAAGGCACTGTTATAGCCCTTTATCTATATGCAGATCTCTGAACACTACATCTAAACCAAACCTTTGTCTGATCATTAGACTCTCAATGGGTTTTATGAGTTTGCAAGCCAAGTGTGCTCTTGTAGGAGAAAGAAGTTCCCCTATGACATGTTTGAAATATGTATAGTACCCTTGAAAAGTGAATAGCAATTTTACACCTCATTCACAACAAAAAGTGGTAAATATTTCTTGCTAAATGCTCGCTCTATTTGTTGTTTATATAGCTGTTGTACCTTATATGACTGTTACAACTACCTTGAAACGAGATGTTGAACCTTGCTTCCTTCTTCATTTAAGGCTGATATATCTGCTTTTTAACAGTCAGAGGATGATTGTTTCCACTCCTTTATTTATCTTAAGGTAAATGGCTACTTGGTAGCTGTACATTACATAATAGTCATTAACTTTAACTTTGTGAATCAAAACCCAACACTACTGTCCCTGATGAGATGACTGTCACTATGATCTCACTGTCATATCTCACACTATTCTTCTACAAGGTATGGTTGTTCTTTTATAGCAAAAAGGTTGCTCTTAAGGTATGATATAACTATTTGTTCTTGTAGATAATATGACATCTCTCTTGGTCATTCTGAAGTGTATAGATCTCATTTGTCAACTGCTTTCTAGTTGTAGAGGCTGCCATGTATGTACCTACTTGTTTGACATGTGGCAATACTGTATTTATGTAGCAATCTATCATGTCTTTGATCATTATCTGTCCTTCATCATAGCAAATGCTTGTCATAACTATTGATGCCTTGTTGTTTGATCTCTCTTGGATTTCAGATATTTGTAGATATTTTTCCATTTTGCCAGAGGCCATGATACCTGTAAGATGCCTTTGTGCCATGAATGCACTATGTCGGTTGTTTATGTCACTTGATCATATGAGATGAAGTAAATACAATGCATTCAAAAGACTTATGTATTTCAAATGGCTCCTGTAGCCTGTATATTCTGTCTGATCTGTATATGAAATTTGATTGGCATATGTCCTTTTAAAGACAAGACTTATGTAATGCCCCTCAATTTTGGCTTGTGTCAGTTGATAGTTTTCCATTGCTTTTAGACAATTTTGAGACATTTGAGTGGTTAGATTTATGGTTTATGCTTATTATGTTCATGATGGACTATGTTTGACTGAGGTTATTATTGACTTGTGATGACATTATTGATATATTCTAGTTTATGTTGTGATTGACATGATCAGTAATGATTAGATATTATCATGCTTTATGTGATTTGTTGGTATCTGACTTATAGTTTGAGGTGCTTATATTATTGTTATGCTTTTAGAGAGGGGACAGTGTAGTATTGCTCATTCCGAGCACCCTACTGCGTTGTGAATCCCTAACTCTGTGTGTGTGCTATATGTGTATATACTCGAATGCAACATATTGTTTTGATGCAGGTTTGCAGGTACCGGGCCTCGACTCCACCTGACTTAGCAGGTCTGAGTGGGCCCTTACTCCAATGGATAATATTGATGGGAGATAACATGGGGTTTCCCTAGGTCGGTTCCCATTTTTAGTTTGTGTCATGGGTCTTGAAGTCACTCTGAGATTCTTGTCTCGATTTTTTTTGGTCGTCATGTGATTATTGGGGTATTGTCAAGTTTTGCTTGTTAAGCCTATGTGTGTTTTGGTAATGTATTATTAAATTTATATTATTATAATAATGTTATTTTGTCAAATATAATGGTATTTTCTTAGTCATATATTATTAATGAGTTGTGGTATATTATTTTTAATATAGATTAAGTTCATTATTTTAATGCTTTTATTAGAATATGTGTCATAAGTAATTAATATAGTTAAAATAGTATATAGTATTTAGTAAATTAATTTAGTCAGCAATTTAATTTTTGAGAGTTGATTTGGGAATCTCTCTAAAAAGTAAAAATTTAATTTCTTCCAAGTAGTGGGATTCTCTGTAACGGATTTGGGGATAATGGAAATTTATGAGTTTTAGCTATTTTTGCTTCCGGGATTATTATTTTTGGGGGAAAAATTGTCTGAGTAGGGGGGCAGAAAATTGGGGAGAAAATTGTTACGGGAAGTGGAAGAAGAAGGAAGCTGAGGAAAATTTGAAGTATTGATTGAAATTTCTGGGTATGTTACTTGTGTTTCTGTAGGCAAATTTTCTCTTGTGTGTGTATTTGAACAAAAATTCTTGCCTTCTTGTCTCCATTCGTAGTTCCAATTAACTCTGTGTTTGATAGTTGCTCTTCCATGCTTGAGAAATTTAGGTTTTCTCTTCCTTTGTTTTGTTGAAACTCAGTGATTCATTTGTGAGGTCTGCAAAATTCCTTTTATCAAACATCTTGCCTTTGCTGGCTTTCATCTCTTACTTGTTTAAACCTACCAGATTTCATTATTTATCCTTGGGTAGATTTATGCCAAAATCATTGTTTTTGCCAAATACTACATTTCTATCTTCTACTCCTCCCTCGCGGTCGTACGGTTGTACCCTTTTGCTAGTTTGGAATTGTTTCTTTTGTTTGATGATTAAGAAAATGTTATAACTGTTGTTTGTGGCATGAATCTATTTTAATCCTTTCACTTGCTTCCTCCCCCTCATTCTTCAAATTTTTGTTGAAAGTACGACATCTTGCTGGAAATTTCAGTCTTTAAAATATAAAATATATATATATATATTAGAAGGTAATTAAACTTGGTTCTTGCCTTCTGTGGGTTAGTTATGCCTGAAATCTTTAAAAGAAGAAGAAGAAGAAGAAGAAGAAGAAATAATTATATGAAATTTATCTTCTTGCGTGGGTTGCTTCAAATTCTTTGAATCCTCTTGCTAGTTCTCCTCTGCCAGACAATTAGAAATGCCCTGGACTTTCTGTTGAATCCTTGAATCTATTATGAAACTTCTTGAATTCTTACCTGAATGGCCATCTCTACCTGAAAATCATGCCTTTCTCTACCTGAAAATCGTGCCTTTCTCTCTTCTCTCAGCTGCCTTGATAGATCTTTAACCTTTGCAATAAATCAATTCATGTCATTCTGGCATTATTGCTTTCTCTCAACTATTTAATCTTTGTATTTTCATCCCTAAAATTTTATATTGTGTTATCAATGAATAGATTTCTAAGTTTATAAGTCTACAGTTAAAAAAAAATTAGTAAGTGAGTGGTTATGGGTAGTTTCTAAAATTCAACTCCTTGAATATCTAATACACTTGCCTTTATAAATGTTATTTTGTGATAGTTAACAATTGTTAAATTTCAAATTAACTTGCTCTTTAGTAAATTTAAAATGATGAGATCTTTGATTTGTCAAACATATATATATATATATATATAATTTTTTTTGTCAGGTTAGATTTGTATTAAATTTTTAAATAATTGTTCTTATCAAATGTAGATTAGAATTAGTAGATGAAGGATTGCATTAAATTTTATTGACCATACTAGTTTTTAAACAATGTTAGATGGTGTATCATTTTAGATTTAAATATATTAAGTAAATTATTTTTTTTTATATAAATTTGTTAGTTATGACTTAGCATTATACATTGCTTTTAATAAGTAAGTAGTGAATTAGAGTGTTACTGTTATGATGAATCAAATTCTAGATAAAATTATATTTCTAAAATAGAATAGCATTTGGATTTTATTTAATAGTGTTTTCTGGCTTAAAATTATGCTATTATATTGAGTTGATTTTAGATATGGACTTGCTTAGAAGTTCCATGGTTAGGGAGTAATGATTTCTGAGTAATAAATTCATTATTAATATAATGAATTTCTCTAGCAATAGTTTATTAAAACTGATATCAATTTAGAATGTATGCAATTGTAAGCTAAGAATTAGGAAAACTTCTATTTTGAAACTCCTTCAACAACTCATTAATCTTGCTTTGTGTTTTTAGTTTTGATTTATTAAATCTTGCTTTTTCGTTTTTTTTTTTTAGTTTATTAAAATTATTAATTTGACTTACTTTTTTATCAAGCTCATTAAAAGGCAATAGTGATAAGATAATATTAGATTATCTTAAAATATTATGATAGAGTTGTATTATTTTAAAATTAATTTTATTTAAATAAAGTTGCTTTAGTAGAATCAAGTTTGTTAAATAAATAAATTAGTTTTTTAATGTTAAGCAGTTTTTATGGTGATGCTAGTTATTAAACAAATGATAAATAATATTATAATTCTAGAATTAAATTAAGTATTAGTTATACTCTTTTTATCTTATTTAAATATAAATTTGTTTATTCATGATTTAGTAATATACTATCTTGTGGTACATTGATTTTAATTAATAAATAATAAATTAGAGATTTATTGTGAATTGAGTTATTATGGTATTGATTAAACAAATATTAGATGGATTTATAGTTGTTGAGTGGAATAATATTTGGATTTTATTTTTAAAAGAGAGCGAAAACCTTATAGTGCTTTCCGGTTTAATTTGTTCAATAGTGTAATATTGAGTTAATTTTTAGATGTGAATTTTAGTAGTAAGTTATAAAATAAATCATAGATGGAATTATAGATCTTTGAGATTTGATTAGAATATTGTTATCTTAAGTAAGTTTATGATTTAATCTAAAAAGAGAGATTTAAAGTCTTTTAGTGAATCCATGTTAAAATAGTTCAAAAAGTGTAGTAGTACTTGGGTTTTGGTTATATATATATATATATATATATATATATATATATATATATATATATATATATATATATATATATATATATATATATGTATATTGTTGTTTATTGCTAATTTTAAACCGATGTGTATTAACGATGCAATTGGGTCATTGCATTTAATTTGGTTTTGAGCCTTGATGTTATGTTTTGTCTAGCTTAATGTATTGGTGATCATGTTAGTTTTGTGAGATGTCAAGGTTGCTAAGCGTCATGCTTTGGATAATTGTCTATTGGTATTTGTGTTAAAATCTTTTAGCTCCAGAGGTTTGTTACCTTGAAATTCAGTATGATTTTGTGGCAAGGATGTTTTGGTGATGTGTCTTTTGGTATGAGGTCTTAATGTAGATTGGAAAAGATTCTTGTTTTGAATTTGAAAATTGTTGATTAAATGTTTTATTTGATTTGGGATTTTGAAATGGATAGGGGAAAGTTTCATGGTTGAAAGTTTGGATTTAAAATGATCTATGTAATGTTTTGGTTTGCGAAAAGTTTGATGCCTTTCAATCCCTTGTCCATGCATGTTATTGGTTTATGGGTGATGGTTAAGGCTTGCTAGTTGTATGTAGGAGAGTGGCTTTCATGGTGGGGCCGGTGCCCAAAGTGGCTACCTGGAAAACCCCATGGAAGTTGTAATCAATTGATAATTTAATAATTGATCTAGGTGGGTTGGGTAGTAATTCACATAACAAGATAAGTATGATGCATCACCCATGCCTTGAGTGCTTTCACAGGCTAAGGATGGGATGAGAAGGCCTGGTTGGCAAGGTTGACCTCCTTGTCTCCATGAGAGGATGTGTCAGTTCTGCATGTGTCACCCTATGGGGCCGGTGCCTATAGAGAGGTCGCCAGGAAAACCATAGATGGGGGCCGGTTTCTAGTGAGAGATAGCCTAGAAAACCCATGCTAGGACCATGCGATGACACTCTCCCTACTACAGCGTAGTTACTTCCTATTTATCTTTTGTTGTTACCTCTGGAGGGCAGACTTGTCTTGATCATTTGACTTGTCTTGAAGATTTGTCTTGATGATTTGACTTATCTGGAAGATTTGTCTTGATGATTTGACTTGTTTTGATGATTTAACTTGTCTTGATGATCTAAGTTGTCTATGCAAAGTCTGTATCTATCTACTTGTATCCCTTGACTTAGTGGAACCTCATTGTTATCTCCTAGCTCGGAGGGGTGGACCTCAAGGTTCCACATGGTTGGGTGGAAGAGCTTAATCCATTAGTTTTTCTTGGCCAATCTGGCTTGTGATCACTGCAGATGATTCTCCCGTTTCAGACTTGTACTTGCATCCTCAAGAGTTATATTATAATTTTAGTATTGTATTATATTGTTGTATATTGTAAACCGACGTGATCGGTCATGTAATCTTGTATTTAAACATTTTAATTGTTCATCTCTACAAATAAATGATGTAAATCCTCTTCTGTTGTATTATAATGTATATCACTTGTATTGTTATAATTTTATGTTTTTCTGATGCAGTTATGTTCCCTAGAGGTGTTAGCTGTTCATTTTATTTAATGTTGTTAATAGTGTAATTATATTTAATGATTAATGCATTTACTTGCTTCAAAAAAAAAATCTGTAAATTTTGCACTTGTTAGTCTAACACTCTAGGGTTGCATGACAGGGCATCACAACTTACATCACTTGTTAAAACTGTAACATGATATTTATTTGTTGTTCTTATGCACATGATCAGATAAGCTCCTTAGTGTATACTGTAATTCATATGCATGAGTACATTTTCTGAAAGCAATGACTGCACTTATCTTTATTCACTCTTCTATCATTTCTTAAGTTTAATTTCGACAAATGTGACATAAATCATGACAAAAAAGAAAATGGTATTCTGATAATAATATGAAAAGATATAATACCTTCTGTGACTGTAATCTGATTTGCTCCAATCAACTGTAATAATGTCATGGTGACATAACTTTTCTGTAAGTTGATTTGATGATGCATGGTGTAGCTTGGAATGATGCATCCTATCCTTTTTGATACTCTTTTCAAATGAAAAGAAAACATGCTAGGCTCAAACCCTTGTGGGAGCCACATTTAATCCACATGTTTATTTGTCTTCAAATTAGCAACAATACTTGTCCTATACCTGCACAGTGAACAAACAAGTTAGCATAAAAAGTACCTTATAGCATTGATTGATCTTCTTCATGATTTCTTCCTGATTTGTGGCATATATCTGATCTGATTTCTCATCTGAATGCATGATATGATAATTGGATGTTTCTGTTTGATAAAAGCATGTGATAACTTTAAACATCCGGAGTGCTAACAGGGTTGTCCCCAAAATTTTGCAGGTTCAACTGATGATGGCTTGGAGTGAAGTCAGAAAGATGAAGATTTGAAGGCTGACCACAACAACAATCTCCATCATCAGGCAATGATGGATGTTTAAATTTATCATGTGTTCATTTCTTTCCCTTTTATCAAACAGATGCATAGATTGCATGTCTATAATTGCTCAGTCTATTTACTCCCACGGTTTATGTGGGACACATTTGAACACTTCTTTTAAACATGATCAGTTAATTTCTCTTATGCATATGATGTATATGTATTTCCTTTTAAATCAATGCATGAGATAAAGTAACAGATACTTGAATGTATGTTCAAAACATGACATGAAATAATAGTGCAATACAAATATCTTTCTTTCTTTTATCCAATACTGATTAATTGAATAATCAATCTAACTTATAACTCCTGAAAGATCAAACTGTGTAGAACAATTGTACCTCCTTGAATGTTTGATTTCTTGACAACTTATTCTCTTGTCATGATAACTCATCAGTCTTGATTAGACTGATGGGTTATCTTGACAACTGGATATCCTTCTCTACTCTGTCAAGGAATCAACTATTCAATGAATGCATAACTTAAAGTTTACTTTTATTCCTTCTGAACAATTACTCTTAGGTCCAACTAATTTTAAGTGTGAACAAAAAATTAGTAACATTTCTGGTGACCTCTCAAGGGTGTTTGCCTGCTAAATAGTTTAGAACCAGTAGCCTAGCGTTTCCATTGGGCATAGAGTCATTTCTGCCCTGATCTTAGAGAAATTCTGCAACTCATTCTAACTAAAAACAACAGCAGCAACTAATTGAAAACTGAAACTAAAACTGATTTGCCTAAAACAAAGCCAGTAACATGTGCAAAAGCACTTCTTGGAAACAAAACAACAACTGAACTGAAATTCTACCTACCCTACTCTAACCAGCCAAAGGTGCTAGTCAAATGAATCCGTTAACTATTTGGTTAAAATAACTTCCCTTTCTGATTAGGAAAGGATGTTCTGCAAAGCTTTTGGCTACTGACATAACATGATTCATAAGGATATACTTCACAGAATGTTGCAAAATATTCTGAAGAATGGAAACAAGCTTATTGATTATCCAAATCTGATCATTGATACTGTTGTTATGAGGTGAATAAATGACCTCATTCTGTTGTTTTAGATCTACAATTTTCTCTTTTAGTACAACAGAAATCTGTATCTCCCTTTTTAACTCTCTGTAAACTATATCCCTGATTGGACACCCTCTTGCAATGATGAATGTTTGACTAACACTCCTAATATCTTGATTTAGATCTGCTGTCATATGATCACTTGTACTTTCAATCTGATTTGAAAAAATTAGTTGAGATGAAGTAATGTCTAACTCCTCAACTTGAATAGGCTGATCACATACTGTTGATTCACATGATATCAAACTATCATCTATGTTAGAACAAAAATCCTCAATAATACCTAAAAACAAGGTTTCATATGACTGAAAATCCTGTACTAGAATTATATGCTCATCATTTCCTGAATTAAGCTCTTGATTGTTACAAGAATCTAATAGATTGGCAAGTTCCCTATAGGTTGAACAGTCAGGATCTTGACAATCAGAAATAGAAATATCTGGAAAAGATTGTGTTTCTTCAATTAGTTCATCTGGTTGTTTTGAAAATAGATCAGATGTATTATTCTACCAGAGAATATCATTTGATTTAGTTTCAGACTCTGGTTGGTTAATCTTAAGCACATATAAAACAAGTTTGTTGGCATCCAAAATGCGACTGTCCTTTTATTCTTCTAGCTGAACTAAGACATCAACTTCATTAAAGATCAGCAGTACCTCATGTTCTGCAATATCAACTGGTTGTCTTAAATCAGCTGGTACTTGTATGATATCTTCATCTTGGTCAATAAAAGAAGGTAGTTGATCAAACAAAAAGATAGAATCCTTTTCTTTGTCAAGTCTATTCTCATCTATAACTTGGACAATATGTTTTGGCAATTGAAGATTCTGCCCTTCAAATCCTTGCTCTTGCATTATATCTGATCTTTCTTGATTGAAACCTAGAATCCTAATTGGTTCAAGTTTTATTGATACTTCTTCCCTTTTCTGAACTTGGATTAATATGGAAGAGTGAGTTTTGATAAGCTTTGGTACTCTATAGTTAGGACATTCGGTACAAGAAGGTTGCCATGGTTGCTTATAAGCCTAATGATTTGATTTAGGTACTTGATATGACAGATACTGAGAACTAATAGACTGATCCTGAATATGAATAGGTACCTGATTACAATCAGAATTCTTGAAACTTGAAAATTGATTCTTACTAACCTCAGTTTTAGAATGTTGATCTGAAAAAAATGAAGCTATCTAGACATTCTACTTTTGTATTTGTGCAAGCAAATACATCATATGTGCCTCTTTTGTTGCAATCTTTCTTGCAAAATCTTGTTCAAATTGTATCATTTGTGCCTCCAACTCTTGTTCATGGAGATAGGCCTAATAATCCATCTCCTCCTGTTGTTGTTGATACTCTTGTTGCCTCCTGACCTCTTCTAGGTTCTTTGTGACTTCTAACAATGTCTCGCTGATGTCACTCATGCTATACTTCATATCTCGAACCTCTTGGGATTGATTTTGGGTATGTAAATGCTGATATGAAGGATGAGCAGGGGTGGGTGGGAGGCAAAAATGTTGAGCCTGTTGATTTCTTTGCCAATCAAAGGAATTAGGAACGAAATCAGCAATATGGCTGATCTGAAATGGCTGATAAGCAAAATTTTCATGATATGATGGATGATATGACATATTTCCATGAAGGAAAAATATGTCTATTCATTCAAAAGGTATGATCTACCAAACCACAAAGATAGAGTCACCGTGTATTTGTAAATAAACCTCTAAAAAGGCTAAATTAACTGCTGATCATACCAAAAAATAGCAACAAAGATAAGTTCTTTTGAACTGAAAATCAATTCAAGGTCCCACGGGGCATGCCAAAAACTATTATCACTGGAAATTGCACCCATATGCAAGGATGGTGAAGCACTACAACTCCATGTAACATGGGACTAATTTCAGGATGTGGGTTCCCTATAACGAAATTAGACCTCTAGATTATGGGCTGGTTCCCTTCAAATGTTCTATTGAGATGTATGTTTTTACTATTTTGGAAAAGGGAAGAAAGAAACTAAATGAATAATAAAGGTAAAAAATGGTGATGCACCTGATTTGGATAAAATAATGCAATCTGATACACAATGTTTACCCAGAAATCTGACTTTTACACAATCTAGTCTTGGCATAAATATCACATAAATGATTCTAAGGAAGGTTTGAAAATAGGTTTTTATGAAGGAAATAGTTTTTTCACAACACAAAAGACTATTTCTAGTTAACACAACCTAAGACCTGTGATGAATATATGCTTAATGTTACAAGCAAGGAAGTGAGACAATAATTTTAAAGGTTTAATGATAAAACACAGCAAAATTTCCTCAAAATCACTTCAATAATTAGCACTAAAAGGAAAGGTAATTTAACTAATTTTAGAAAAACAAAGAAAAACTCTGTAAAGAAGACAAAAGTATATCCTGTAACCTGCCAATCTCTCAATAAAACTATAAAAATGAGCTACAAGAATTCTCCAATCTGTCTGAATTAGAATGAGAATCAAGAACTAGAAAAAACAAACTTTTGATTTACAATATATAGGTCTGCTCTCTCTAAGAGGCATGCAAAAATATGGACTTGTAGATAACTGCCTCTAAAAATAATCATTCCCGAGCAACCTCCAAAATCCTCAAAATTAGGGCCTGAAACTGCCACAAATTGAGCAAAAATAGCTTCAATTTGGGCCTCTCCATATGCTTGACCAAAAAGTTGACCAAGAACCCTAAAAATATTCCTAAAAATCATCCAAAACCTCCTAGGTGGCCTAGTTAACTCAACTAATCAATTTGCATGATTTTGCATGAGCAAAATTGATTGTGAGTAAACAATAAAGTAATAGAATAATTACTTTATTATTAGTTACAATTTGTTCTAATTTTAATTTTACAACTTGTTGAAAATAATAAAGTAATTTAAAAAATATTACTTTATTATTTATTTACAATTAATGACTTTGTAAAATCGTGCATGATTAGAAGAAAAAAATCACTCCTTATCACTCCAATTACATTTGCCTATTTTGCATGATATGAGCACAAATAGGACTTAGAAGAAAAAGAAAACCCTTATACCTCCATGTGAGAAAATATCCCTATTTTGCATGATAAAAATACACATTAAGGCAAAAAAATTTACCCTTATCTCTCCATGCACCATGACACTCCATGCACAAAAATAATATGCATAAACATCCTTATGACTCCCTTTGATGCCTTAGTGCACAAATATATCATTATATTTTTAAGCTACCTTATATCTCCATATGCGACTTAAAATCAAGAAAGAAAATTAACAACTCCATGACTCCATCGCTGCATTATATTGTCTTTATGCACTTGTCAATAATTTTCTTTGTCACATACTCTACCACCTTGCAAAACTTACCTTATCCACAATCCACCACCTTGCATGCATTTCTTGTCTCCATATGATCTTCATTTTGATTCTTTACCTTTGACTTTGGATATGAAGATAATAAGGCATAAAACTTCTTAACCATATTCAGTCATCCTGTATGATTTGCAAAAGAAACTTGACTTCATCATAAGCCGACCACATAGGAAAAGGTTTGCAAATTTACAAGGCACTTGGTCTTTCTTTTTCATGATGATGATCTTTGACTTTAACAAAATCAAAAAGCAAGAGAACATGTTGTCGGCCCCCACTCGAGCACTAGGGATCTCAATGTTTAAGTTTTTGACCCCAGCTCACAATTTGGATAAGGCAATAATTTTCATTTGGTGAAGTCAAAAAAAAAACAAAGATGAGAAAAGATAGTTTCGAACAAAAGGTGGCCAAACCCTAATCACTTTGTCATTTTCTCATTTTTCTCTCCTCATTGGCCGCCACTTTGCTCTGCAACCTCTTTGATACCTAGGGTTTCTTCAAGCTTTTGGCTTCTCCTCTCGGCCTTTCTCTGTCGAACTCCATGATTTCTGGCATTTGAAAGAGGTTGGAAGCGGTAAGCTTTGTATCTTACCGGTATCCCTTTCATCATTTTCTGAGGTTTCTTTTAGTTTGAATGGCCACGGCCATCTCTGCATTTGTTGCTCCTTCTATAACATTCTTTAACAACACTCTCGCTTTCTGTGTTTGAAATCTTCCTGTAAATTATGAGGAAAACTAAGGAAAGAAAGGATAAAATCCTTCAGGGAGTCGCTTGGCATCACATTTTTCTTCTCTTCGAATTGAAGGTAAATTCTCTTTCCTCTGCAGTAGATACTTTCTTTTCCTTGCATCTTTTTTCAAAAAGAGATAAGGGTTTTGATTTTATCAGTGGGTGCCTTTGTTTTCTCTTGAGAAGATGGCTTCTCTGTAGGAAACGCACATATATATGCATTATTCTCATGGTTTTGACCTCATTTCTATATTTCTCTTCGACCATATGCAAAGCTGAAGCAAGGGTTGTAAAAAAAATGTGATGGGTTTTATTTCTTTTCAAATAAATATACTCCCTGTAATGGCCATGGCATTTTATTGCCTCCTATACATGTCCTTTATCCGCAAAATACAAACTATGTGAGGGTTTTACAAAATATTCATACCTTGAGCTTCCCTCTTTTATCAAAGAAAACCTATTTCTTTTGTAGTTTTCACCATATTATTGTTCATCAGGCTCTTACCATGAAAAACTTTGAAGACCCTTGCTAGGGTTTGACTGTGGAAGAATTTGTTGCTTCTGGCTCTGCATACTGTCATATCTGCTACACTTGGTGCCATGACTGTTCTTACCATGATTACTTGTGGTTGAAGCACTCGTGACAGCCTTTATGGATTTCTGAACTATGTAAAGTTGCTCCATGCTTTGCCCTAGAACAAGCTTCTGTTGTTGAAGATCATATGGTGCATGATTCCCCAAAACATTGCTTTTATGTGTGTAAAAATGATGAAACTTGTGGAACAGTGGAAAAGACCCTCTAACATTTTATGGACTTTTGTTAGGGTTTTCATTCCTTGGATCTGTTACTATCCACAAGTGTGATAGTTTTTGTAAAAGGCATAAGACTCTTGATGATTAATGTTTCTAAAAGGCTTAAGACCTTTTGAAGGAACTAGCTCTCTGTATCTTGGTAGTCTGATGTCCTTTTTACTTGTAATGATGTCTAACTCCATTTGGAATAGAAACTCAGTCTTCTAGCTCTTCTGTAGGGTCCTCCTTTGGCTTATTTTTGTCTTATGCTCTTGTCTCTTGTTAGTCTGCCATGTTTGTTCAATTATTATCTTTTTTGATAATCTTCCTTTTGAGTTCATGGATTCTTTGTCAAACTGTCCACTTATGGCAGACCCTTATAGCCTCTTGACTCCTTGTTTTGGACTTGTCACTATATCCTTGTTTTAACTTATAGAATGACTGTCAAAGTGTTGTTCCTTTGACTGTTCTTGGCAGACCTTCTGTGTGTTATGCACAAGCTTCACACTACTCATGTAGAGGTATCAAAAGATTATGAGAATGGAGGGACATCCATCTATCATTGTTTAAGCATCAATGAGACCTTCTATTTAATGACAACGGGTCTGAAGACTTTTGTGCCTGGTTGTCTTGGACACAGCTTATTCATGACTGTCACACTATCTATATGACCCATGGATAATCTTGCATTGGAATTTATCTGGTTTGCACAGACTCTGGACTCTTGCACAACATTTTCCTTTGATGATTTTAAAACACATTATACTAGAGACTTATTGAAAAGATATTTAAGCCTTAGGCTTCTTCAGAGGTTTCTTTTTGAAGCTTTGCGGTTGATATAAGGTCTCCAAAATCAAGACAGTGTTTACCTTTCTTCTGATGTGGAAAATTGCTCCTTTGACTGCCCCTTATCTGCATGGTGCAAATGTATTTACTTTGTTTTTTGCATAAAGAAACAAGGGGAGAAGGCAACTTTTTTTTCTTTTACTGGTTTTCCATATAACTCCAAAGCATGCCAGTAGATAAATGAACAGAAATATGATGAAACAAAAGCAAAGGTTTTTAAAAGGCACTGTTACAACCCTTTATCTATATGCAGATCTCTGAACACTACATCTAAACCAAACCTTTGTCTAATCATTAGACTCTCAATAGGTTTTATGAGTTTGCAAGCCAAGTGTGCTCTTGTAGGAGAAAGAAGTTCCCCTGTGACATGTTTGAAATATGTATAGTACCCTTGAAAAGTGAATAGCAATTTTACACCTCATTCACAACAAAAAGTGGTAAATATTTCTTGCTAAATGCTCGCTCTATTTGCTATTTTTTATAGTTGTTGTACCTTATATGACTGTTACAACTACCTTGAAACAAGATGTTGAACCCTACTTCTTTCTTCATTTAAGGTTGATATATCTGCTTTTTAACAATCAGAGGATGATTGTTTCCACTCCTTTATTTATCTTAAGGTAAATGGCTACTTGGCAAATGTACATTACATAATAGTCATCAACTTTAACTTTGTGAATCAAAACCCAACACTACTATCCCTAATGAGATGACTGTCACTGTGATCTCACTATCATATCTCACATTGTTCTTCTGCAAGGTATGGTTGTTCTTTTATAGAAAAAAGGTTACTCTTAAGGTATGATATAACTGTTTGTTCTTGTAGGTAATATGACATCTCTCTTGGTCATCCTGAAGTATATAGATCTCATTTGTCAACTGCTTTCTGGTTGTAGAGGCTGCCCTGTCTGTAGCTGCTTCTTTGACATGTGGCAATACTGTATTTCTGTAGCAATCTATCATGTCTTTGATCATTATCTGTACTCCATCATGGAAAATGCTTGTCATAACTATTGATGCCTTGATGTTTGATCTCTCTTGGATTTCAGATATTTGTAGATATTTTTCCATTTTGCCAGAGGCCATGATACCTATAAGATGCCTTTGTGCCATGAATGCACTATGTCAGTTGTTTATGTCACTTGATCCTATGAGATGAAGTAAATACAATGCATTCAAAAGACTTATGTATTTTAGATGGCTCCTGAAGCCTGTATATTATGTCTGATCTGTATATGAAATTTGATTGGCATATGTCCTTTTAAAGACAAGACTTACATCACTTGTTAAAACTGCAACATGATATTTACTTGTTGTTCTTATCCACATGATCAGATAAGCTCCTTAGTGTATACTGTAATTCATATGCATGAGTACGTTTTCTAAAAGTAATGACTGCACTTATCTCTATTCACTCTTCTGCCATTTCTTAAGTCTGATTTTGACAAATGTGACATAAATCATGACAGAAAAGAAAATGGTATTCTGATAATAATATGAAAAGATAAAATACCTTCTGTGACTGTAATCTGATTTGCTCCAATCAACTGTAATAGTGTCATGGTGACATAACTTTTCTGCAAGTTGATTTGTTGATGCATGTTGTAGCTTGGAATGTTGCATCCTATCCTTTCTGATACTCTTTTCAAGTGAAAAGAAAACATGTTGGGCTCAAACCCTTGTGGGAGCCACATTTAATCCACATGTTTATTTGTCTTCAATTCAGCAACAATACTCATCCTATACCTGCACAGTGAACAAACAAGTTAGCATAAAAAAGTACCTTATAGCATTGATTGATCTTCTTCATGATTTCTTCCTAATTTGTGGCATATATCTGATCTGATTTCTCATCTGAATGCATGATATGATAAGTGGATGTTTCTGTTTGATAAAAGCATGTGATAACTTTAAATATCTGGAGCGCTAATAGGGTTGTCCCCAATATTTTGCAAGTTCAACTGATGATGGCTTGGAGTGAAGACTGAAAGATGAAGATTTGAAGGCCAACCACAACAGTAATCTCCATCATCAGGCAATGATGGATGTTTAAATTTATCATGTGTTCATTTCTTTCTCTTTTATCAAACAGATGCATAGCTTGCATGTCTGTAATTTCTCAGTCTAGTTACTCCAATGGCTTGTGTGGGACACATTTGAACACCTCTTTTAAACCTGATCAGTTAATTTCTCTTATGCATATGATGTATATGTATTTCCTTTTAAATCAATGCATGAGATAAAGTAACAGATACTTGAATGTATGTTCAAAACATGACATGAAATAACAGTGCAATACAAATATCTTTCTTTCTTTTATCCAAAACTGATTAATTGAATAATCAATCTAACTTATAACTCTTGAAAGATCAAACTATGTAGAACAACTGTACCTACTTGAATGTTTGATTTCTTGACAACTTATTCTCTTGTCATGATAACTCATTAGTCTTGATTAGACTGATGGGTTATCTTGACAACTGGATATCCTTCTCTACTCTGTCAAGGCATTAACTATTCAATGAATGCATAACTTCAATTTTTCTTTTATTCCTTCTGAACAATTACTCTTAGGTCCAACTAATTTTAAGTGTGAACAAAAAATTAGTAATAGTTATAACACGCTTGCATTATGGCTTGGTAGTTACCTAGCCTAGGCTCAGTAACTATCGAGCCATAACATGAGCGTGTTATAACATGAGCACATTATAACGCGCTCACCTTATGGCTTGTTTGGACCAAAAAGTGGTTTTGGCCACTTTTTGGTTCCCCACCTTTATGCACACACCCCCCTGGTTTGATTCAATCTTATCAATGAAAGGATTTCCTTGTGCCCTAGATTTTACCTCAATTTTGTTTTTGCAAACTTGTTCAACATTTCTAGCTTCAAGGGTCCTGATTCATTGGACCAAGGATTCTACAAGGTTTGTGAGTGAGGCTTCCTCAATTCTTTGAGTTTTACAACCTTGATTTGGATTACTTTGTGTCGAGGTTTGATTGACCCAACTTATTCTTTTTTATGACACTTGACATGTCATGGGTCTTTTATCATGATGTGCTACATGGAGGGATTTTTTTGTCTCCCAAGCTTCTTGTAAGTTCTTCTTTCTCTGACTCACCTTGTTGTCTATTTGGGTGGCCATTTTCATATGGATTTTTATGGGTTGGTCATGTTGATGGATCTCATCCCAAACACTCACTTGGTATGTTTTGATTTGTTCAATGTTGTGGGGATCTTTTTGGATCCCCTTTGATTCTTTCATGTTTGAATGATTTGATATTGAAGCTATTGGATCTGAACGTGTGCTAGTTTCATTGGAGGGGCAATTCCCCTTAACTTTGTGTGACTTTGTCCTAGATTGAGGGAACAAAAAACTCTTCAGGATGAATCAAATCATCATGGAAGTGAAACATGAAAGTGGAATGGAATAAATGTGCAAAAATGTGAAAGAACCCATCTCAAAGGGATTTGCTCTTCATATCGGGTTCACCAAAATATGTACTCTTTGAAACATGACTAGGCTACAAGCATGGATGAGTTAGCTTCGACACAACACATGGACCCTCTCCTTGCCTTGGGTGACCTCCAAGTCACTCTCTCTCTCATGGAAGAATCCAATCAAGTGGAGGTGAGACCCACGGGTGGTTATGTTCTTTTGAGAGTAGGACATCATAAAGAGCGGTCGGCTGGTCTTGGAGCCTATCATGGTTTGCTATGTGTTGTTCTATGACCATTGTGATGGAGATAATAATATGACCCAAAGGGTCACTAGTTATCAATCTCATGTTTGGATTTCTTATGTTCTAAGTCTAGATGTATGTTGATTGTAGTCGTTGATGAGCCTGGTATGTTGTAACCTTTCTTCTACGGCTTGAACACGTTGTAATTGTTCTCTGTGTTGAATCAACATAAGCATGTGTTCTTGTTCTTCTTGTGTTTGTTGTTCTAATTGTGGTCTAGGATATAATTCTTTAGTCTCCTCAAGGATATCCCTCACCCACTCACCTCTAATTCTAGAGCACATTCGTATGCTTGGATAGAGAGAACAGATTTGAGTTGACCAAGAGTTGGCTTTTGACTTAGTGATGTTATCTAAGGCTTTGTGTGAGTTCTCTTGACTTTGTTGACCTCATGACGAAATGAAGTAGTTTTTGAATACTTGATTTGTTGAATCCTACCTCATGATTGAATCGAGGGTTTGACTTTTTCTAAGTTCTAATGTTTTTGTATTTTTGGGTTTTCAATATGTATGTAACTAATATGTATGCAAAAGGATTTTTTTAGTTTTTTTGGAATTGAAATTTAAAATGAACTAATTAACTAGGAAATCTAAAGATGAATGCAAATTAATATGAGATTATTGACAAGGGTCGTTGTACCTTGGCATTTAATCATGTTTGATGTGTTAAATCCAGGGCTCAGTCCTTAGTTGTTTGCAATAAGGAACCTAAATATCAATAGTTCTTAGCTAATATACTGAATTGAGTTGTCCTAATAATCAATGTTGCTAATTATCTGCTTGAAAGAAAAACCTAATCTAAAGACTAAAACAATAAATTGCTGAAAGAATCTATCTAACACACACAAAAGTTGAAAACATGCATTTAAATGGAAACAAGACTACTTTGACAATAATTGATCTATCTTATGAAAATAGGAAAATTATACTTGTAATGAAAAATTGCAATAAGATAATAAAGCAGAGATACTAGCCTCCTATCCACTGGTGGGAGTGGGCCCTTGCTCCACACCTTCAGAATTGAAGGCTAAACAAGAAACTTAGAACAAAAGTATAACAGCACAACTTCCTTTAATCCAGTCTATCAAAGTATATCATATTCAAAAGTATGTGTTTCTACTATGAAATGAAATTACATAAACACGGCTATAAAATCCTGATTAGTTATTTTGTTGTTCCTATCCAATTATATATCAATCTAAGTGACATAATATTGATAGTTCAACTTGAGATATAAACATTCTCTTATTCTTAACTAAAATTTGCAACTGTCCATCTAGAGTATAATCATGCAAAGTCTGAAAAAGGACTTTAGTGATACTGAAGGTACCACTAAATCCAGAGTTTAACTTATAACAATAATAGGCAGCAAGGCCTTGATAAAAAGGAACTTAATTTCCTAAAATAGTGGACTGAGAGAAATCTTCTAATCTTATGCAAAAACTAGTGAAGGTGTATCATGTCCTTGTGGACAATTGGAGTCATCTGCTAGGACACTCAGGATTGAATGGGCGGACTCCATAGCTCTATAGTCACCCTGGAGATCTTGGTAATCAATAGCGTCGGAGACTCTGTGTAGCTCCAGAGACTCCATGTTGTTGTCAGCAGCTCTAGAGATTCTTCAAGAACCTGTTGAGACACAGCTCCAAAGATCACCATCTTCTCTGCTCTACTTCTCACTCCAGAGATCCTCCAACAATCTAGAAAATGGAGTATCATTTGGTGTCCTTCATGCCTGGCTCTGAAGATAATTAGGATTACTTGCAGAGTTCTTCAAAACTGTCTGTCACCTATGCAATAGACACCTGTGAAACCAAAAAGAGATAATTCTGCAGAATTCCATCAATTTCACTGCAACATAAGTCTTTTCATCATAACAATAATCTTCAGCAATTCATCTCTTATTAGCATAATTAAAACATGACTTTACAGTTCCTATAGTGCAATTACTAGGATAGACAGTATGAAAAGATGGGAAAAAGGAAGTAAAAAGGCATGTTTAGATAAGTGCTACCTAACACTCATCAATTATCTAATGCAATTTATACTATGTTTTTAGTATTTTTGAAGAGATTTTTGTTCTAATCTAAGAATTAAAAGTGTGAAGTATGAAATTTAATCTAGAATTGCAATTCAAACTACTTTAAGCAATTTAATCTAATCAACTTTTAAAATAAATCTATCAAGGAAATTGCAACACAAGATTACTATTCCCAAGAGCAAATTGTGATTTAATTATCTAATAAAGTATGAAAAACCTATATTATGATCAATGCATGAGTCTTTGAACTTGTTGGTTTTTTCCCAGACTGGATGCTTATTCCCAGATTTCCCTACAAGGTAGCCATCAGTGATCAACAGGATCTCTGGGCCAGGGGCCAACAGTGTAGGAGATAGACTCTATATTTTATCTCCTCTTCTTCTTCAGGCTCTGCAAGACCTAGGGGGGTATTCCCTACTCAACATCCATGAGATATGCATACAAGGATTGGGATGCTGTCAGAAAGCAGATAAGTCCTCCTGTAAGTAGACCAAAACTGAAAGATAAGAGCAAAGGGGCTAGCTTTGGGCCTATTTGCAGTTGTAGACAGAGGACTGAGGATCCTAAAACTAATTCTAATGTCCTAATGATTGTTTTAGAGTTTGATTATGATTTTGAGTTTGGATGCAAATCTGGACATGGTTGTAACACAAACACAAAGCAAGATTGGTGCCTATCCAGGGCCTGGAGTCAATAGACATACACCTGTGAATGATCAGCATGAACGGCTAAAACTAGATTTTAGGGGGATATATGTGATACCTGCCTTACAGATATCTCCCAATACAGAGTGTTAAGTTATCTCTACTTATGGCATCCCTACTACAGTATACCCTTCCCAATGTTCAACCTGAAAACAATTTAATCTACCCCTTGAGCAGAAGTTAAGAGATCATACATTCAACACAGGAATTCCATGTTCTAGAGTCTCAAATATTGCTTAAATATCCAGACTCAGAAGAAAGATACATGCAATACTGGAGACAGAATTAACAAAACACATGCAAACATAGCATTATTCATACAAGATTAACCATGAAATCAGTGGATTCATGCCAAAACATACAACAAGAGATACATAAACTCACAGGTTTAGCTGTACAGAGCAACCAAAATGAACTGTATTGTGTTACAGAGCCAAAATGTTCAACTTTCAACAACCTAAAAATGAGTAACACAGTCTGCTTATAACAGCCAGAAAGTGTACTACAGCAATTAATTACATGGCTTTGACAAAAATCCGCCAGATACAGCCCTCAGAAGGAATGGCGCTCAGAAAATATAAATGCAGTAGACAAAGAGGAGCCTCGAGCCATGCGCCATTATCTGGAGCCTCCGCTCAAAAATTGGGCAACCTGATCGCCTGTACCATCGCCCATACCCCAGCACAGCCGCCATTAAGGGTCTCAACCACCCGTTGTCGCCTAAAAAACCGTCGCTGCATACAAAAAAGATTTCCCGCCAAAACACGTTCAACCGCGGGTTCAAAAAATACAAGGGAATAATCCCACATGCATGGTGTGGAGACAACTTCGATGCTTTAAAAGCATAGTCGCATACATACCAAGTGTCGAGCGTTTTGCCGCGCTCGACACATGACCCTTCGCCCACAGCCCATGAATCCTTCGTCGACCGCTCAACTCATGCCGACGACACTTCCACCTATCACCTTCGTCGGTGTGACCAACACCATCGGAGCAACACTTCAAACCTACGCCGATGCACCAAGTCACCTCGATGGCACTCCTGATCGGGGTGACTTCCTTCCATTGGCAAACTGCAAAAAACCTCTGCCGATAAGCCAAATCTCACTGACGAACACATGACTCACCCCCCATCAAGCCATCGGCCCAACTCCTACCGATAGCCCGCCTCCATCGGCGAGACCCCAACTGTCGGGCCAACACTTCTCCGTCCACCCGATAGCCAAAATCTCATCGACGACCACTCCATACTCGCATATCGCCAAGACATGGAACAACGTCACCCTGACATGCCAAACATCAACTTCATTGTCGGCCAGACTCCCAACCATCGGAGCAACAAGAAACCCCTCCGCCGATAACAAAAGTCACGCCGACGAACGCAAACATACCTCGAATTACCATCGGCCAGACACTGCATATGTTACATCGACGAAGGCACAAAACACACCCCGTCGGGGAGACCTACCGCATCGGTAGAACTTGAAAAACTCCAACCGATAGGCCAAGCTCATGCCGATGAAGAGGAAAACCTAGGGTTTGAAAGAAGAAACCCTCCACACGCAAACTCAATCTCCAGGCCAAAATGAGCACCAACACTGGCTCCGAATGGGGACGTGCAGGTTAAAACCTGCAGTGAGAACCAGATCTCCGGGCAGACCAGGCAAAAAACCAAAAAGCACGAACCGCACAAGACATTTACACTATATACATGTTTTTACAAATGTGCACAGCGACAAGTCATCTATGCAAAATAGAACTTAAGGAATTGGCCATGCACAGGCAATTCCAGAACTTCACCATCTAGGGCCTGGAGGAAATAAGAATCCTCCCCATGAGCACTGCAAATCTGATATGGGCCCATCCATAAGGGTTCAAATTTACCATGTTTACCCTTTTCTTGACCTTTTGCATTCCAAATGAGCACCAGATCATTGACTTGAAACTTCCTTTTTATAGCTCTCCTGTCAAACTGATATTTCACATCTTGTTGTCTCTTGAGATTGATCTGGTGGGCTTTCCTTCTGTCTTCATCCAGTGCAACCAGCTGGTTCACCCTTTCTGTCATGGAGTCTTCAATCTCCTCATCATTTTCCTGGATGAATCTGTAAACTGGTAGGAGATTGTTTATGGGCAATCTGGCTGATGCACCATAGACTAGCTCAAAGGGTGACATTCCAATAGCCCTTTTCACTGTCACTCTGTCAGCCCATATTGCTAAGTTCAATTTTGAGTCCCAAGCTCTCTTGTTCTTGTCTAGTATCCTCTTGATAATTTTCATGATGCTTTTATTGCTTGATTCTGCTTGACCATTCCCTTGTGGGTGATATGGTGATGCATATGATAAATTTATCCCATACCTGTTGCAAAAATCAACAAATTCACCTGATCTGAAGCACATAGCATTATCAGTGACTATCTTGAATGGTACTCCAAACCTGATGATAATATTTTCTAGCATGAAATCTGTCACCACCTTACTTGTAGCTCTCTTAGTTGGAATGGCCTCAATCCATTTGGTAAAGTAATCAGTTGCCACCAAAATCCAACTGTGTCCCCCACTTGATTTGTCTGCAATTTCCCCTATGAAGTCAATTCCCCATTGCTGAAATGGAGCATCCACAGTTACAGTCCTGAGGGGTAAAGCACCATCATATTTCAACTTTCCTGAAAATCTTTGGCAAGGGTCACACTTCCTCACTAACCTTTGTGCATCTGAAAAGAGAGTGGGCCACCAATATCCTGCTCTGAGAATTTTATGAGTTGTTGTTTGGGTAGTATAATGTCCACCACACAATCCTTTATGCATATCATTCAAAACATTGTTAGCTACATCCTCATCCACACATCTCAGCAGCACACCATCAGGGTTTTTCCAGTATAGCTCACCTTGAACAATAACATACCTAATTGCATGTAACTTTAAAGTCCTCTTTTGACTGTCACTGAAATGGGAAGGACAATTCAGATTTTGCAAGTAGTAGATAATATCCTTGTACCATTCAGATCTTGATACATTTACATTCTCATTTTGGACTACATTGACTTGGCATGCTTCCAAGTTTGACTGTGCCATCATCTTGGCTAATCCTTGTCCCCTTACCAACTTGGTAATTTGTATGTCTATGTTAAACTCTTGCAGTTTGTTTATCCATCTGCACCTTCTTCCAGTCACCTCCTGCTAAGTGAATATGTCTTTGACTGCTACATGGGGTACATATGCAATTATATATGATCCTACCAAGTATGGTCTGAAACCTTTGATGGCTCTGAATAGTGCATATGCCTGTTTTTCCATAATATCATACTTCAACTCAGAGGCCTGCAAGGACATACTGAAGAAAGCGATGGGCTGTTCAAAACCATCTTCATTTTTTTGTAGCAAACATGCAGCAACAGTATGAAAGGAAGCAAATGAAAATACTTGGAATGGCCTAGAAAAATCAGGAGATTTAAGAACAGGGGCCATCTTGATTGCCTCTTTGATACTCTGAAATGATTCAATTGCTTCACTTTCCCAGTGGACAGTGGCATCCTTCTTCATCATCTTGGAAATGTTCCTTGTGGTTTCTGCAAAGTTGGGAACAAATCTCCTAACAAAATTTATCTGTCCAAAGAAGGACTGAACTCCTTTTACAGTTTTTGGCATTTGAATTCTGTCAATAGCAGCCACTCTCTCTGGATCTATCCTAACTCCATCCTTGGAAACAATGTGCCCTAGGAGTTTTCCTTCAACCACCCCAAAAGCACACTTCTTTGGATTTAAAGAAATACCATACTCTAATGCTCTTATGAAAATCTGCTCCAGATGCAAACAATGCTGCTCTTCTTTCTTTGAGTAAGCAGTCAAGTCATCCTGATATACAGCCAGGATTGAATCAATCAACCCTGCAAAAGCAACATCCATTGCTCTTTGAAATGTAGCACCTGCATTGGTTAGTCCGAAGGGCATTCTAACATACACATAAGTTCCCCATGGAGTGGTGAAGGCAGTCTTATACTGTTCTGATTCCTTTACCTTCACCTGATTATAACCTGAAAATCCGTCCATCATGGACAAGAGTTCACAACCAGTCACTCTCTGCAACATAGCTTCCATATTAGGCAGTGGATAGTTATCCTTTAAAGAGGATACATTCAAGTTCCTGAAGTCAACACAAAGCCTAATATCACCATTCTTTTTTCTGATTGGGACAAGGTTAGACACCCAAGTTGAATGCCTGATTGGCACAATTATTCCAGCTTCTCTCAGCCTTTTGAGTTCTTCTTGCATCTTTGGAGCTAAGGTAGGATTAATAGGTCTTTGCCTCTGTCTGAATGGCTTAGCTCCCGGCTTCAATGGGATCTCATGCTGGAATAAATCTTCCCTATAGGCTTTTAGGTCCTCATATGACCAAGCAAAAACATGTTTATACTTTTTCAGTAATGCAATCAGCATACTCCTAATGTGTGGTTTGAGCTGTTTACCAATATATACTTTCTTGGGGGTCTGAGATGTTCCCAAATTTATCTCTTCTAAATCTTCCTTATTTGTGGGAGATGTCCTTGTGACCAATTTATCTCTACTGTCAAAAGCTCTTTCCAAAGCTACCAACCCTCTAAGGATTTCATTAGTCTTCAATTGAATTATCTCTTTTCCCACAAGAGTTTCTTTTCCATCTATAGTCTCTACAAAAGCTTGGAAATCAATTTCTTGATTCTCATATTCATCTATGCAGTGCAAAAATTTTAACAAGTCCCTATCATCATTAAACACTTGCCAACTGCATATATTTTCTGGTACTGCAGGCCTAATTTTAACTTCTACATTTGTAACATCTGACAGAGTAATGTCATTTGGCCTTATTGCAACATTGGCTAAGAAATCAGCCATAACATTCTTTGACCTCTCTACCCAGTCTATTGAAAATGCATCAAATAGTTCAATGGTATCCCAAACAACATGCTTGTATTGTTTCAATCTTTTGTTTTTTGAAGCATACTTATCTCTAATTTGGGATACAATCAGCTCAGAATCCCCAAATACCCTTAGCATTTTGATTCCATGTTTGAGAGCAATATTTAGGCCTAAGAGTAAAGCCTCATATTCTGCAATGTTGTTTGTGCAAACAAACCTCAGCAAGAAAGAGAATTTGAGGAGCTTACCAGCTGGAGACAGGAAAACAACTCCAGCTCCAGAGCCTTCTTTTGCACAAGCTCCATCAAAATACATGGTCCACAAATCCTGCTGGTCCAGCTCTTTACTGCAGACATTTTTTTCTTTATTCTCTCTATCATCTGAGACAACCTTGAAGTTATCACAGTCAGTATTTACAAAGCATATCTGTTCCTCTGCTTCTTGGTCTTCCACTGTCTCTGATGATTTTTGTTCTCTGATTAGCTTAACATCCCTGCCATTCATTGGAATCATGGCATATGACAGGTCCAGCTGCATACTTCCACCAATTAGTGCTGCCCATCTTCTTGACAACAACATACCATACTGTGGCTTGATGTCAACCACTGTTATATTCATTTTATATCTCTTTTCAGGAAATGCTGCCAGTTTGAAATCTACATCCTTCATGATTCCAATAACTGGTACCTCTCTGGCATCCATAGCATAACATTTTCCACATGCCTTGTCAATTTTCAATCCAGCTTGTTGCATGATGGCCAAAGGCATGACATTTGTAGATGCTCCAGAGTCAAGCATACAATTTCTGATTATTTTTCCATTTATAACCAGGGAAACATAAAATGGTTCCACTTGTGAAGGACACTTTGTCATAGTCACTCCTAAATAGACTTCAGGAGCCTCATCTTCTTCATTACACATGACATGTTTCTCACCCTGGGTCTGAGCATTTTGTTTAGCTTGAAAAGGTACCCCTGAAATTAGGGATATTGTCCTATTCTTGATTTCTTCCACTTTCATGAGTTCCATAAGTGGAACAGAGACTTTTACCTGGGAGAGGACTTGAGCTATATCAAATGGAACATAATTTTGTATAACAGTTGTAGCTTGCTCCACAATCTTGTTTTTATCCTGAACTGATTTAGCTTTTACTTTGATAGTTCCCTGATCATCATTCTTGTCTTGGGAACCTTTACCTTGATCTTCAGCCTGAGGGATTCTATTTTCTGGTCCTTGGGATTCATGACCTGTTCTATGTCTGAAATTCTGTTTATTATTACCCCACTACCTTTTTTGTAATTCCATCCCCTTATTACCATGCACTGGCTGTCCTATAGTAACATCTTTTGGCTGATGTGGGCTGCTTACCTAATTTTTACCTCTGAGATTGTAGTTGCTCTTGACTTGAGCAACTGCTGCAGCTGTGAAGGCCCTAATTTCCTCATCAGAAGGTCGTTGTAAGTTACTCAGAAAATTGTGTGAGTTCTGAGCATAGGCATAGTTAACTTCATCATCTTCATCATATGGGAACTGTTGGCAGCCCTGAGTTCCATCATTTGTACTCTCATCAGCATCATAAAGAGTGTATCCATTGCTTATGGACATCATATTTACATCATCATCTTGCACATAATGTGGCTCATTGCATTCATTACAAGATGTAGTATTATCACACAAGGACTGAGCAATCATACACTGTGACTGTGAATGTGGCATCTGACAAATTGTACACCATGGAGCATCATCAACAATATTTACAGCTTTCTTTAGAGGATCAGGAGTTTCTTTGACATGTTGAGCTCTCTGATTTGTGTTGTTGTGTGGGAATATAGGCTTACCATTATGCCAATTGGCATTATAAGGCATATCATGCAATGATGGCCTCTTTTCCTGCCTTTGATAGACTTGCCTATCAAGACCTATCCCTTTTTCACTTCTAGCTAATCTATAGCTTAGGTCCTTAACAACATTTGCCAATTTGTCTATCTTATCTTTAGGGGCAGATGTATTACCTTGAGTGTTCTGAGGCTTGTTTGGATTCTGCAAAATTTTTATATCATCCCTTCTGTTAGTCTTGCCTGATGCTTTCCTGTTGTTTTCAATATTCACTGCAATTCTGAAAGCATCCCTGAGAGTAGCAGGACCTTTATCTCGTAATCCATATGCAGTTTTTGCATCAAAGGCATTGATATACAATATTATGCACATTGGTTCATTTGGCCTCATGTGATGTGGCAATTTGTTTAACACTTTAGTAAATCTTGCATTAAAATCTGTAACATGCTCATTTGACCCTTTAGTGATACTGGTGAACTCATTTACAAAAAAGCTAGGGTCAGTTTTGTCACCATATTGCTCCTTGAACATCCTTTTAAAATCATCCCATGATGAAATACTCCGGTCAGGCAGATTCTTGTACCATTCTCTTGCCTCATCTACTAAGGATTGCATGAATGACTTCATGAAAACATCCTCATGTTCAACCTCAAAGTTATCCATGACATTTTGAAAGGCTTTTAGATGATCTTCTCCTGACACAGTGTTGTTTCCTAAAAATTTAGGCACTTGCAGCCTCAGATGCTTATCAATGGGGTTAGGATACCTAGGACTACCATCAAATACCAGCTGTCTGAATCTATCTAGCTGCATTGGCTGTCTGTTTAACTGATTAACATTAATATTTCTGTTTGCATTCTGGTTTCTTACATTGTTCAATGGTATCCTAGCATCATTCACATTTTGTCTCTCATCATTATGCTTATGTTGCACTTCATTTCTCTGTTGATGTCTCTACACATTTGCATTCTCAAGGGTAGGAATTGAATTATTCTGGGCAGTCCTCAAAGCTTACACTTTCTTCCTCAAGTCATCTCTGATTGATATTGCCTGCTGATATTCAAACTCGGCCCTTAAGCTCCTAATTTCATCAGCTAGTTCTTCCTCGCTGGGCCTAGAGGAGGATGGTTTTATCATATTCTGATCTTCGTCTTCATCATCCCTCAGAGACTCGGCCTCTTCAAACCTTTCACTAGGGTCTAGAAATGGGCGTTCTTGGAACACCTCTGACCTCATTCTCATGTTACCACCCTGTTGGCTCTCATATGCACCCTAAATATCAGCTTCTGCATTTGAAAAGTAGGGTACTGTCTTGTCTGAAGACCTTGGATTGTCTTGCATATCATCATTTTTTCTGGGGGAACCCTCACGACTGACTGAGACAGCTCCCTTTCTTTTGTACATCATTCTTCTTGTTACTGGTAACTCTTCAAATAAAGGATTTTGTTGGGATCTTCTCCCCTGCATATAAATTTTACTTTGACCGGTTGGGAGATTACTTCGGAGTCGCCACCTATTACTAGGAACTATTTTCTTTTGAAAACCAGGGTTCTTTCACAAATTCCCCAGCAGAGTCGCCAATTTCTGTTGGTTTTTTCCCAGACTGGATGCTTAGTCCCAGATTTCCCTACAAGGTAGCCATCAGTGATCAACAGGATCTCTGGGCCAGGGGCCAACAGTGTAGGAGATAGACTCTATATTTTATCTCCTCTTTTTCTTCAGGCTCTGCAAGACCTAGGGGGGTATTCCCTACTCAACATCCCTGAGATATGCATACAAGGATTGGGATGTTGTCAGAAAGCAAATAAGTCCTCCTGTAAGTAGACCAAAACTGAAAGATAAGAGAAAAGGGGCTAGCTTTGGGCCTATTTGCAGTTGTAGACAGAGGACTGAGGATCCTAAAACTAATTCTAATGTCTTAATGATTTTTTTAGAGTTTGATTATGATTTTGAGTTTGGATGCAAAGCTGGACATGGTTGTAACACAAACACAAAGCAAGATTGGTGCCTATCCAGGGCCTGGAGTCAATAGACATACACCTGTGAATGATCAGCATGAACGGCTAAAACTGGATTTCAGGGGGATATATGTGATACCTGCCTTACAGATATCTCCCAATACAGAGTGTTAAGTTATCTCTACTTATGGCATCCCTACTGCAGTATACCCTTCCCAATGTTCAACCTGAAAATAGTTTAATCTACCCCTTGAGCAGAAGTTAAGAGATCATACATTCAACACAGGAATTCCATGTTCTAGAGTCTCAAATATTGCTTAAATATCTAGAATCAGAAGAAAGATACATGCAATACTGGAGACAGAATTAATAAAACACATGCAAACATAGCATTATTCATACAAGATTAACCATGAAATCAATGGATTCATGCCAAAACATACAACAAAAGATACATAAACTCACAGGTTTAGCTGTACAGAGCAACCAAAATGAATTGTATTGTGTTACAGAGCCAAAATGTTCAACTTTCAACAACCTAAAAATGAGTAACACAATCTGCTTATAACAGCCAGAAAGTGTACTACAGCAATTAATTACATGGCTTTGACAAAAATCTACCAGATACAGCCCTCAGAAGGAATGGCGCTCAGAAAATATAAATGCAGCAGACAAAGAGGAGCCTCGAGCCATGCGCCATTATCTGGAGCCTCCGCTCAAAAATTGGGCAACCTGATCACCTGTACCATCGCCCATACCCCAGCACAGCCGCCATTAAGGGTCTCAACCACCCGTTGTTGCCTAAAAAACCGTCGCTGCATACAAAAAAGATTTCCCGCCAAAACACGTTCAACCGCGGGTTCAAAAAATACAAGGGAATAATCCCACATGCATGGTGTGGAGACAACTTCGACGCTTTAAAAGCATAGTCGCATACATACTAAGTGTCGAGTGTTTTGCCGCGCTCGACACACGACCCTTCGCCCACAGCCCATGAATCCTTCGCCGACCGCTCAACTCATGCCGACGACACTTCCACCTATCGCCTCCGTCGGTGTGACCAACACCATCGGAGCAACACTTCAAACCTACGCCGATGCACCAAGTCACCCCGATGGCACTCCTAATCGGGGTGACTTCCCTCCATCGGCAAACTGCAAAAAACCTCTGCCGATAAGCCAAATCTCGCCGACGAACACATGACTCACCCCCCATCAAGCCATCGGCCCAACTCCTACCGATAGCCCGCCTCCATCGGCGAGACCCCAACTGTCGGGCCAACATTCTCCGTGCACCCGATAGCCAAAATCTCACCGACGACCACTCCATACTCGCATATCGCCAAGACATGGAACAACGTCACCCCGACATGCCGAACATCAACTTCATTGTCGGCCAGACTCCCAACCATCGGAGCAACAAGAAACCCCTCCGCCGATAACAAAGGTCACACCGACGAACGCAAACATACCTTGAATTACCATCGGCCAGACACTGCACATGTTACATCGACGAAGGCACAAAACACACCCCGTCGGGGAGACCTACCGCATCGGTAGAACTTGAAAAACTCCAACCGATAGGCCAAGCTCATGCCGATGAAGAGGAAAACCTAGGATTTGAAAGAAGAAACCCTCCACACGCAAACTCAATCTCCAGGCCAAAATGAGCACCAACAGAACTACCCTCAGAAATCCTTGTTTCAAAAACCTCTTCATCCTCTTGTAGCAGCAAGGTCCCCCTCTTAGCAGCAATTGGGAAGAGAGAAAATGAATGAGCTTGAGAAAGATACGAATTGGAAGAGCTTATGAAAGCTTTGAAGCACTTGGGCTTGGGAATTTTGCTAGTGTAACAATGTTGTATGAATCCTTTGAAGTTTTGGGCAACAAATACTAAAGAAAAAGGCACCTATGTCCTGTGAAGAGAATGAGAAGCTAATTGGAGAGCAATAGAAAAGTTTTAAAATTGATTGCAACAATGGTTTACCTCCTATGGGAAAGCTTTGAAGCTTTGTAATAATGAAACTAATGAAATGAAAGCCTAGAAGCTTTGAAAAACTAAATATAGAAACTAAGAGGCTCAAAGGCCTGTGAAGAAGCTTGAAAAAGCTTGTGAAAAAGGGAAGAACATTCTCCAACTTGAGAAATAATGAAGAGGTGAGCGGTATTTATAGCTTGGAAGGGCACACAAGAGGGGGAAATTGATTAAGAAGTTAACTCAATTGATTGAAGAGTTAACAGGCTCAATTGAGGAGTGAACTAGATTGATTAGGGAGTGAGCAGGCCTTGATAGCCTTTCACAGAAGAAGAAATGGAGTTAGCATGATATTGGTGGGGAGATAAGAAGAATTAATTTGTGAGTTAGAATGGAGTCATTGGGAGTCTTGAATTAGTCAAAAAGTTGATGATCAGTTAGGGGAGGTGACTCATGCAATCAAGGCTCAATTTGGAGAAAATTTGGGCCCAAACTGAAGAAGAAATCATGCTCAAAACACAGTAGGGTCACCCATGGGTCACCACATTCACTAGGTTAAATCCCCCGGGTGGATCTAGGGTCACCCAGTGGGGATCCATGGGGGATTTGGAAAGGAAGGGGTCTGGTTGAAAACTAACATTTGGAAAATGATTTTGGAGGGTCAGAGAATCCATCTATCACTAGAGCTAAGTCAAACATATGATTTAAATAGGATCCCCCTTCCATCAAGTCAAATCACCTAGGTGGACCCATGGGGGATCCAGAAAGCAAGGGGTTTGGGTGAAAACTGATAATTGGAGAATGATTTGGAGGGTCAAGGAAGCCATCTGACACTAGAGCTAAGTCAAATAGATGATTTAAACAAGATCCCCCCTTTCACTAGGTCAAATCACCTAGGGGATCCATGGTTGCCCAGTGGGGATCCATGGTTTCTCGGTGGGGATCCATGGGGGATCCAGAAAGGACAAAATTTAAGTCAATTATGAAAGTTGGGGTTGGTCTAAAAGGTCATTTAGAGGCCTCTAAAGGGTGGAGTGAGATGCAAGGGGCATGGGAAAGGTGAAATTACCTAATTAAGATGAAAATTAGCTATGTAGGCAAGGTCGAGAATGAAAAAGAAGAATGGTCAACAAGGGCGAAAGTGAAGAAATGTTAGGGTTGAGAATAATCAATGAAGCAAGAGATTGATGTCCACATGTCTCCAAGAGAAGTCTTGCTGAGAGGATGTTATATTCACACTTTTGTGTATGTTATTAGGATTATACACATCACCATAGGGTCCTCGTGCAAATTCATGAGAGTTTTGACTGCTTACAGTCACTAGCACATGATCAAGACAATACACATATCTAGTTATATTCACATTTTGTAAGAGCAACAACATATTATTCATTGAAATTAGAGAGGTAAACAATCTAATAATTTGTGGTTGTCTCAATATCCTAACAATTTCTAATGTGGAGTAAGCATCTCATAGGTACTGGGTGCATGGATAATTTGTTAGGATTAAGGTTCCATCAACCTTGTAAATCAGATTAATATAATTACTCCTAATATTTTAATTGTAAATGCAAATATAAGGGAAGTAGAATCTACCGACTACAATAATTATTTAATTATGGTGACATGTAATATTTATTTATTTTTACCTCAGAATTACTATAGGTGAAATAAGGGAGCCCAAATCTATATTTGGCTTATGACAAATGTAAGAGCATCAACTATTGTTAGTACCTTGCATGTTCTAAGGAATCAACTAATATTAGATCGTTATGATGGACCATCTTATGACAACAAATAAGAAGGTGTAAGAGGCATAATGGTGCCTATTTTTGGCATGTTAGTGAGAATCTCAAGGAGGAACATTTGGATTTTCTTATGACAGTTGTAAGACATTAAATATTGCTTATCCCAAGTTGGATGCCATGTTTTGGTGGCTTCTTCAACAAGCTTGAATTTTTATTATTTAAGAAAAGCTAGAGGAAGTGTTAAGCATGCGTTTATTTGTAGGTACACAGGTTCAGTTAGATTGGATGCAGGATTGAGGAAATTCCATGTATTTTAATCTTCTTTAAGACAATACAAATTTTTACTCTTTCCTAGTGGAGTTATTTACCCGAGAGGGTTTTCTCCACGTAAATCCATGTGTTATGTGTATGTATCTTGAGCATAGTTGTTTTCTTTGATGTTAGTTTACATCTGTTATGGAGTAAAAAGTTTCCCTGTGCCTTTTTACCTCCTAGTTTAGCTCCTAGGTCCCCGTGTTAACACTTCGGAAGTTAAATACTCATCCGAAGCAATTTCCCCCAAAATTTTGCCTTCCTGGACTACAGCGCCTGCCATAGTGTCCTCTGGGTTTTCAATCTCAAGAATCCAACTTCTAGTATGTTTCTGATCCTCCCTAAGTACTTTCATGTATGGTCTTCTGTAGCATTTTGTATGTTTATACTTGATTGCACTATAATTAGGGTTTGAGGCTTAATTAACTTAGGGTTTGGTAAATCTCTCAATCTAATATGTTCTTTCCATATCATTCTTGAGTACAAATTTGTAGTTGATTCCTCATCCATCTTGTAGTGAGTTGGCTCGGTGTTTTCCTTGAATATTATTATGAAAGGAGGGTTTGATTTGATAGACTTTAACATCATTCATCCCCTCTTCTCATTTTCACATTTAACAACATCTTCATTTGATATTCTATAGTATTATTTTAGATTTGTAAGTTTATTTCAGATTTCCATGTGGTTTCCTTCATTTCTAACAATTGGTATCATATCATGGCTAGATATGTTTATTGGGTGGAAGTGTGAAGGTTTTTTGTGTTGCAATGGGAGTTCTGGTTTTACAATTTTTTGTATGTGGGAATCATGGCTGCATCTACATATTGGTTGGACATTGAAAATTTTAATGGAACAAGCTACGAGCTGTGGAAACTAAAAATGGAGGATCTCCTTGAAAAGAAGGATCAATGTGTTACATCCCCCACTTACACTTAGACTTAATCATTAACTTGGCATGATAATCAGGAGGATTAGTCATAGTTAACTGATTTGATATTGTGGAAATATCTGATTTAATTTTTGATTATGAAGTAATGATTGATGTTAATTAGTTTTGTAAATTAAATTATTTATATTATGGGATATGATAATGATGCACTAATCATGATCTTGTGGTCCTGAATGTGAACAAGAAAATGAATGTCCCTCAAAGAAGGAAGGAGAGTATCATCCTGGAGGAAGGGTTAGGCATTGAGAAAATAAAAGGTTGATTAGCCATCTGAGTATCAGCTTCTATGTCCTTCTAAATCCCTTCGTAAGTTGTCATGTGTCATGTCTCCTTTCTTAGTATTTATGTTCTTTGTAAGTTGTTATATCATTGTTGCTATCACGACTACTTGTAATGGCTAGACGATGTTCTTGGAACATCATCTCTAGTCAAGAGACAATCGTGTTAAGAAATAAGGAGGTCTCTCGTTATCCTTTTGTTTTCAGGGATATTATTTCCTAGTCATTCGACTAAGGATGATAGTCGATTTTGGGGGAGTATTACTCAACCCCGATAATCGACAATCTTGTTGTGAATCATTTTTTTATTTCAATTTTATAGTGATAATCCTTAATATTAAATATGTATTATTTAACCCTTATCCTTAAGTAAGGATGAATATGTATATCTTTAGAGGGAACCTCTTTATAGGTTGACTTCAATAATGTTGTAATTATTTTACTTATCCTATTATTCGTTATTACCGAATAGTATTATTTGTTGATAGTTGGACTTGAGAAGCGAAGGAGAGCTTTGATCTCATCCTTCTCAGGCGCATGATGCCTTGATTGAGCCATATTTTGAGGAAATTGACCGAGTGGGGTGGTAGTTTCCACCCAAATCGGCATGCTAGAATCGGTCGGATAACAAGTTTTGTTTTCATTTTGTAAGTTAGGACTTTTGCATAGTAAGTTTTTTGTTGTTGGGGTTTTGTGGTGAAGAGGGTGGCGAAGTTTTTCTGGAAAAACATTAAGAGATAGGAAGCTCAGAGTAGCTTGAAGTAGACTCGGTCTGGGACTGCATCACTTCGAAAGTTTTGTCCATGTAAAATGGTGGACATTGTTTCCAATTACTTTCGGTTTAATACTATGTTGAACTTCCATCAGAGCACGTATGGCATTATGTTTCTTGTTTCATAGATAATACAGAGGCACAAGGCCTATGAAGCCATGCCTATGGTTTTTGATATTATCTTCATAGTTGAGGCTCAAGGCCGATACGGTCGAGCTCATATTGTATTAAAGCATTATTTCTTTTCAAAGGTTCAGAGCCTTAAGGCTGAGACTTATCATGTTAACTTTGTATTGAGACTAGGCTCGAAGTCATTATGGCTGAGCCATCAACACAGTAATCTTTTCCTGAGACTAAGCTCAGGGCCGTAAGGCTAAGTAACGAAACATAGTAATATTTTCCTGAGACTACGCTCAAGGTCGTATGGGCGAGCAGTGAAACATTGTAATTTGTTTCCTGAGATTAAGCTCGAGGCTTAAAAGTTGAGCAACAACTATATTATGTTTTTAATTTGACATAGGTTCGAGGCCATAAAGCCGAGCTATATAGAGTTATACTCTTTTCTGTGTCATAGCTCAAGGTCTTATGACCCACCTTTAATGCATTATACATCATATGATAACCGGTACTTGAACCCGTTATGGTTGAGCATGCTTTCAAAACATATCAAGCACACGTTGATTAACGATGAAGTTAGAGCCTAAGTGCTCTCGGCATGGAAATATTGAATAACTAGTAATAATTCCAGTAATGATTTTAGCCTATATTCGAATCATATAGTCACTCGACTGTGGAGACATCCGAAAAGGCACTAAAACACCATTGTGTTTGCAACACTTAAACTATTAACAAGTTTGGCAAGATTGGAAACCTGACTATGAATTATAATAAGGGTTATTTAAACTGTCAAGATTGTACTCGTTAACCCTTGACTAAGGAGGTGGTGAGATTATTTAAGATCATGGTCTCATCACGTAATAGCTTGTTTGTGCTAAAAGAATAATATGGATTTGTTCTATGTGTCTAAATTAAGACCTTTCGGTTATTGTTACGAGTTATAATTCCTTTATTTTACCCAAGTGTAAACTAATAGGATTGGTGTTTATCACCTAAATCTCATAAAGATATTAAGAGTTATTAATCATAATGAAACTAATCTATTTTACTAAGGCAATGTATGCCTAGAGTACCATGAATATGAATTCATCCTATATGATAATTTGCTATCGAAATTGTAAACCATAGAAGACCCAAGGTGGTAAAAATGGTCAATTTTTAATATGAATTGAAAGTGGAACAAGGTGAGAAGGAGTCACTAGTTCCTCATTACGAAAGTAACCTATCTAGTCTTAACCAACCTATGATGGGAGTCAAATGTCCAGGTATGGATAGTGAATCGAATTGATCCCACTCATACTAGACCTAAAGAACAAGGCCGATGAGAACTTACTGTCAGACATGATAGCTTATAAGTCGAGTTAGGGTGGTGGACATATGACGACGTTCATTGTGCAATGTGTATGTATGTAAATCTTTGGCCAAAGTAATGCATCCGTCTCGACATGCATTGTCGGTCCACAGTGTTCCAGATGGCCTAGTGTCTCCAGTAGTGTCATACATAGTTAGAGTGAATCTATAGTGTGTAATTGTGAGACATTAGGAAGGACACAACACCAGATACTTAGATGGCTAACCTAATGGTTTCTAATGTCTAACCTTTCTGTGAAGGGTAGGGCCACTTCCAGTTAGGAAGTTGAGCAGGCGACTACAGGTCCGTGGTTGGAGGAAAAACACCAGGATGATGCTCTCCTTCCCAAGCATGAGACAAGCTGAGGCTTATGGAGACATATGTCATTGGTTCTAGATACAGTATTTGAATTTATGACTAGAGGGTCTATTGTAATTTATCAATTAAACTATGATGTCTTGAACATATCTTGTACTTGATTAGTGGTGGTTACTCACTAAAGATTTGTAATTGATTATTGAAATATAAGATTTGTTATATCTTGATTAGATTGACATGCTTAATTGATGAAAAGATTATGTTTCTTTTGGTTAAAATTTGATTAGCTCAATCATCTTGTTAACTAATCGTTTGATTAAGATACATGTTTATGTTAAATCTTGAGCATTATGAATAGTGATGTTACATATGGTATTAGAGCTACTAGGTTCAATGCATGGACCTAATGAGCTCACTACTTGATGATTATTTGTATTCAACATTAAGTATGCTAATGATTGGATGTTCTATGCCAAAATGGTAAAAATTAGAACCATGCCTCGAAAGAAGGTAACCGAACATGGATGTTACCTACGCCAACAAAAGATCTTGAAGGCACGAACCTCAAGGATGAAGAAACTTGAACAGACTAGTTGTCTGGTAGGAGTATGGTTATCTGATGAGGAAACTTTCGTTGATGCCATGAAATGCATCAAGCAGGAGTTAAGGAAAGCTGAAAGGATGGCTACCCCTAACTCTACTGATGCATCAAAAACACCCTTTGCCCCTAAAGCACCAGCTGAGGGAAATAACCCTAAAGATTGTAATGTACTTAAGGAGGATGTGAAGGAATACCAGTGTGTATCCTCACCTCCTAAGACTGAAAAGAAACCATGAATATGGGAAGCTATCCCAAATTGTAAATGACTTGTAGTAGCAAGGTGTAAACACAATTTTGTAATTTTGGTGGATTATATGTAAACCAATGGAAACTGTAATGCAATGGCAAATTTTGACAATTTTTCCTTTCTTGTTAAAGATTACATGAATGTGAATAGATTTGTAAAATGAATGAATTGTATAACATGGAAAAACTAATCCGTGATTAATCTACAAACTTTAGGAAGAAGTAGATTGCAGTAAAGGTTTGAATTAGAACCAGAATGGAGGATAGCCGAGATGAAGGAGCACCTTCAGGGCAATCCAAGTCTAAATTAGACCAAATCTTGGCTTTGTTGAAAGAAATAAGGGCGAGGGTAGAAACTCTCGAACATAAAGTAGGAGGTCAGTCAAAAGACAGGCAAGATGCTTATGATGGGGGTGATGGCGAGGAATGCCATAATGACACCACCCAAACAAAGCATGGAGAAAATAACTCCACAGATAGACATGAAGGGGATAAGAGGAGCCTTATGGCTATGGAACTGTCTCATGACATGAAAAAGGTCATGCTACCTAAATTTGATGGATCCGTAAGCGGAGATGCCACGGAGGCATGGCTTACAGAAATGGAGAAGTATTTTTAAATTAGAAATTATAATGAGGTTACCAAAGCTGTGTGGGGAGCATTCCAGCTAGCAGATGAAGCATCCACATGGTGGATGAACAAAAAGATGGAACTAGGCTTGAGATCTACAAGCCTTACTTGGGATAGGTTCGTAGAACTTTTTAGGAAAAGATGGTTGCCTCAACTGTTCTTGATCAAAAACTTATAGACTTTCAGAACCTGAAACAGGTTGATATGACTGTAAATGAATGTTGGGAAAAATTCACTCGATTGTTGAAGTATGTGTCGCAGTATCAACAAGATGAGAAGTTCCGTGTACAGAAGTTTATAATGGGGTTGAACGCCCAGATTGGGGGTGAGGTTAATGTTCACAAGAGATATAACTGGTCTCAATCTTCTCAATCCTCAAGGAAAAGGGGGAAGAAACAGGAATATACTGAGAAAAATGACAAAGGGACCAAAAATAAACAAACTGAGTCTAGGGGAGAGAAAAAGGGGAATAACCACTCCAGGAAGAATGGAAACAATTACGACAAACCTCTAGAGAGGCGAGGACCAGTTGGTGGATGCTACACTTGTGGCAGAGATCACTACACCAATTAGTGTCCCAACAAATCACAAGGAGCACAACCAAGAGGAAACCCTCTACCCTCTCAGCAAGTGGCATTCCAACAACGTATCCATGCGGCCTTGGACAACTGGCAAGCTAAGTACCAAATAACTTCCGTAGAGACAATAGGTATTTTTTTGGAGTTCCAGTTTTAGTTTTGATTGATACAGGTGCTACGAAATGCTTTATTTCTCCTAAAATTGTAAATAAAATACCTAGAAAAGCAGGATTCATGGAAAACACTTGGTCTATAGAATATGCAAATCACACCAAGGCTCAGGTAGAGCAATGCTTGTTTAAGGCTAGGGTTGAACTTCTGAGCTTTTCCATGGAAGTAAATCTTTATGTAGCCCCACTTGGCTCGTATGATGTTATCCTAGGGATAAATTGGCTATGGAGATGTCGAGCCAAAGTAGATTGCTATGCCAAAATAGTATAATGTCTAGATGATTTAGGAAACAAAGTCTTTCTCCAGGGGAAACATAGATAAGTCAAACTAAGGCAAATTTCTACCTTGCAAATGAAAAGGGCACAGAGAAAGGGATGCCAACTTTTTGCTGTCAAGATGGACAAAATAGATGAATCAGAGGAAACCTACTTCCAAGATGACTTAACATTTTATGAATCCCAAAAACTTAATGAAGTTGGGATGAAGGAGTCCATAGGTCAAGAAAGATCAGATATGGACAAGTATCCTTTCCTCAAGGACTTTGAGGATGTATTTCTGGATGAGCTACCGGGGTTACCCCCTAAAAGAGCCTTTGATTTTGCAATTGATATTATTCCTGGGTCAGAACCTATTTCTAAAGCCCCCTACAGAATGACCACAACAGAACTAATGGAGTTAAAGGCTTAACTGCAAGAGCTACTAGATAAAGGGTTGATTAGACCTAGTGTGTCGCTATGGGGAGCACCAGTCATTTTTTGTGAAAAAGAAAGATGACACTTTGCGGTTGTGCATAGATTACTGCATGTTAAACAAAGGAACCATTAATAATAAATACCCTTTACCTCACATCGATGATCTTTTTGACCAGATGAGGGGT
Organism: Cunninghamia lanceolata; assembly: GCA_027924645.1. NCBI lineage: Eukaryota > Viridiplantae > Streptophyta > Pinopsida > Cupressales > Cupressaceae > Cunninghamia > Cunninghamia lanceolata. The sequence continues at coordinate 226,176 of BSBN01001636.1, read as the reverse complement.
GCAACAGTATTTTCCAAGATCGATCTTCAATCTAGATATCACCAATTGAAGTTGAAGGATGAAGACATCCATAAAATAGCCTTTAGAACCAGATATGGACATTATGAATTCACTATCCTACCTTTTGGATTGACAAATGTGCCAGCGACATTTATGAATCTTATGAACAGTGTGTTCAGAGATTGTCTAGACAAGTTTGTCTTAGTATTTCTTGATGACATTTTGATCTATTCTAAGAATGAAGAAGAGCATATGCAACATCTAAGAATTGTACTTCAGAGGTTAACAGAGCATAAGTTATATGGCAAGCTCTCTAAGTGTACTTTCTTTCAAAAAGAAGTACAGTATTTGGGTCATATAATATTAGCTAAGGGGATAGTTGTGGACCCAACTAAGATTAAGGCTATTTCGGAATGGCTAGAACCAAGAAATGTACATGAGGTCTGAAGTTTCATGGTCCGTACTGGTTATTACAGGAAGTTTCTGAAAAACTTCTCTAAAATTGCACATCCTATAACTTCCTTGCAAAGAAAGGGCAAGAAGTTTGAATGGTCAGAAAAGTACGAGGAGGCCTTTGACCTACTAAAGGAAAAATTGACTTCAGCCCCAATATTGAAAGTACCTGACCTAGAATGTTAATTTGTAGTCATTACCGATGTCTCAGGGGAAGACCTAGGTGGTGTACTAGTCTAGGATGGACGGGTCATTGCGTATGAATCATGCAAACTGAAAAACTATGAACAAAATTTTGCCCCACATGATTTAGAACTGGCAGCAGTCATTCACACACTTCAAATGTGGAGACACTACCTACTTGGAAAACCTTTTGAGTTGAAAATAGATCACCAAGGACTCAAATATTTGTTCACTCAACCCCATCTTAATGCTCGTCAAAGAAGATGGTTAGAATTCATCTCGGATTATGATTTTGAGATTAAATATATTCAAGGAAAAGAAAATTGAGTGGCAGATGCTTTAAGTAGGAGAAGGCACATCTCCTTATGATCTCTACACATTTTGATTTTAGAAATCAGGTGCTATAAAAATCTAAAGGAGATGAGTTTTACGAGAAGGTAAAACATGCCCTTGAAGAGAATCCACAGAATCTGAAATATGAGGGATTCAACCTTGAACCAGATGGGTTATTAAGGTTTAAAGGAAGGATGTATGTACCTAACTCAACAAAGTTAAGGAATATGGTATGGAAAGAGGTTCATTCTGCACCATATTATGGGCATCCTGGAGTAACCAAGTTACTCGCTCATGTGAAACCTTTATATTTTTGGAAAGGAATGAAGAGGGATGCTACAAATTTTGTAGCTACATGTATTGAATGCCAAAGAGTGAAGGCGAAACACCAACACCCAACAGGATTATTATACCCTCATGAAATTCCTAAGTGGAAATGGCAAATTATAAGCATGGACTTTGTGCAAGGGCTTCCTATGTCAAGGAACAAGCACAATGCTATCTTGGTGGTGGTGGATAGACTCACCAAAGCTGCCCATTTTATACCAGGAAACTTGACATATGGGGCACCCGTCATTGCTCAAAAATTTGTTCAAGAGATTTTTAGACTGCATGGCATTCCTGAGAAGATTATCTCAGATAGGGATGCACTAATGACATCAAGGTTTTGGCAAACCTTGTTCTCTTCACTTGGTACTCAGTTGAACATAAGCTCTGCTTATCATCCTGAAATGGATGGACAAACTGAAAGGGTGAACCAAGTGTTGGAAGACTTGTTAAGGATGTATTACATGGATCAATAATACAAGTGGGAGGACTATCTTACTCTAGTGGAATTTGCCTACAATAACTCATATCACTCAGCTATTAAGATGGCACCATTTGAGGCATTATATGGACGGAAGTGTCGAACCCCTATAAGCTGGGATAAGCTAGAAGATAGGGTTAGCTTTGGTCCAGAAATGCTATCAGAGATGGAAGAACAAGTCCATCTAATTAAAAGAAGTGAAAGGAAGCTAGGTGTGCAGAAAACGCTTCCTACACTAATCTAATGAGGAGAGGGCTATGCAAATTCAACTTTATCCTAACTATTACAGCAATGTTAAACCATTAACATGAGTTATTACAACAAAACACAAGAACCAAAAAGAAGACAGAAGAGAGAGAGACAAGATATATGTGGGGAAAACCCTTACAGGTGAAAAACCCCACACTCCAAAACACAGCTCAAATGTATTACAGTAAACAATAACAGATTACAATACAGTTTCAGAGCCAATGCTCTTTCAGGAGTCTTCAAATGTCGAATCTGGAGATATTCTGGCAGCATAACAGTACTTGTACCAAAGTTATCTATCTCCCATCCAAGCACCCGTTTATATAGAGTTTACAAGGCAAATATGAAACCTTCTAGAGATGGGCGTCCATATTGGACTCATGCCCCAAAACCCACACCTAAGGACACTTGTCCAACATCCCATCCTGAAGTGGGTGCCTGGTCCCAAGATAGGTTACGACAGATGCTCTTACACCTTACAGCTATCATAGAATCCGTCATACACTGACTAAAAATATCATATTCCTCTTACATGTCATAACCTCCCTTGACCGCCCAAAGATGCCTTTCTCTTGTGCAAAGATACTCACCGACACTTGTCATTAATTAAAAATCGTTTGAGGTTTCAGGGGCGTTGCCCCCAAACCCCCGTTAATTATTCAAGGGGGAAACCGCAGCTGCCAAAGTCACCAAAATTTACCCTGCTACATATACACAAGGTGCTGACTATGCCAACTCAACATTGGATAAATAAATACAACATTAGGAATTTGCAAAGGTTGAGACACCATAATTCCCAACAAGAGGGCTAGCGGAAGCCAATGATAGGCAAAAGAGTTATGCAGATGCAAAGCGTATTGAAAAGCATTTCACTGTGGGAGATAAAGTTCTCCTAAGGGTAAAACTTCAGAAAAGCTCCATCAAATTTGAAAAGATGTCCAAAATGGCACCAAGATACATGGGTCCATTTGAAGTTCTAGAAGAATTCAACCCAGTAGCATACAGAATTGCTCTACCACCAGCACTTGCCATGATGCATTATTTGTTTCATGTTTCATATTTAAAAAAGTTTAATTATGTTGATAATCAAATTCCTATGCTTGATTGGAATATTCTATAGGTGAAGGACCCATGAGTGGTGGTGATTGAGCCCATCAAGGTGCTCGAAACATGTAATCTACGCTTACGAAACAAGGAAATAACCCAGTGCAAGGTCCAATGGGACCAATATGAAGAGGAAAACACCACCTAGGAAAATTATGACGACTTCCATTCTAGATTTCCTCATTTTTTCTGAAACTTTTGTTATTATGCTCTTGAAAATATTTTCTTATTATGTTGGTTTACCTTTAAGACAATTAATCATAGGGGACGATGATTCTTATGGGGGGAGATATGTTACATCCCCAACTTACAATTAGACTTAATCATTAACTTGGCATGATAATCAGAGGATTAGTCATAGTTAACTGATTTGATATTGTGGAAATATCTGATTTAATTTTTGATTATGAAGTAATGATTGATGTTAATTAGTTTTGTAAATTAAATGATTTATTTTTTATGGGATATGATAATGATGCACTGATCATGATCTTGTGGTCTTGAGTGTGAACAGGAAAATGGACATCCTTCGAAGAAGGAAGGAGAGTATCATCCTAGAGGAAGGGTTAGGCATTGAGAAAACAAAAGGTTGATTAGCCATCTGACTATCGACTTCTATGTCCTTCCAAATCCCTTCATAAGTCGTCATGTGTCATGTCTCCTTTCTTAGTATTTATATTCTTTGTAAGTCGTTATAACGTTGGTGCTATCATGACTAGTTGTGACGGCTAGATGATGTTGTTGGAACATCACCTATAGTCGAGAAACAATCGTGTTAAGAAACAAGGAGGTCTCTCGCTATCCTTTTGTTTTTGGGGATATCATTTCCTAGTCATTCGACTAAGGATGATAGTCAATTTCGGGGGAGTATTACTCAATCCCGATAACCGACGATCTTATTGTGAATCATTTTGTAATTTCAATTTTATAGTGATAATCCTTAATATTAAATATGCATTATTTAACCCTTATCCTTAAGTAAGGATGAATATGTATATCTTTAGAGGGAACCTCTTTATAGGTTGACTTCAATAATGTTGTAATTATTTTACTTATCCTATTATTCGATATTATCGAATAGTATTAATTTGTTGATAGTTGGCCTTGAGGAGTGAAGGAGAGATTTGATCTCATTCTTCTCATGTGCATGATGCCTTGATCGAGCCATATTTTGAGGAAACTGACCGAGTGGAGTGGTAGTTTCCACCCAAATTGGCATGCCAGAATCGGCCAAATAACAATTTTTGTTTTCATTTTGTTAGAACCTTTGCATAGTAGGTTTTTTGTTGTTGGGTTTTTGTGGTGAAGAAGGTGATGAAGCTTTTTTGGAAAAACACTAAGAGATAGGAAGCTCAGAGCAGCTTGAAGTAGACTCAGTCTGGGACTGCATCACTTTGGAAGTCTTGTCCAGGTAAAATGGTGGACATTGTTTCCAATTGTTTTTGGTTTAATACTGTGCTGAACTTCCATCAGAGCACGTATGGCATTATGTTTCTTGTTTTATAGATAATACAAAGGCACGAGGTCTATGAGGCCGTGCCTATGGTTTTTGATATTATCTTCATAGTTGAGGCTCAAGGCCAATATGGTCGAGCTCATATTGTATTAAAGCATTATTTCTTTCCAAAGGTTCAGAGCCTTAAGGCCGAGCCTTATCATGTTAACTCTGTATTGAGAATAGGCTTGAAGCCATTATGGTTGAGCCATCAACACAGTAATCTTTTCCTGAGACTAAGCTCAAGGCCATAAGACTGAGTAACGAAACACAATAATCTTTTCCTGAGACTATGCTCAAGGCCGTATGGCCAAGCAGTGAAACATTGCAATTCTTTTCCTAAGATTAAGCTCGAGGCTTAAAAGTCGAGCAGCAATTGTATTATGTTTTTAATTTGACATAGGTTCGAGGCCATAAAGCCAAGCTGTATAGAGTTATACTCTTTTTTGTGTCATAGCTCAACATCTTACGACCCAACTTTAATGCATTATACATCATACAATAACCAGTGCTTGAAGTCTTTATGGCTAAGCATGCTTTCAAGACATATTAAGCACACATCAATTAACGACAAAGTTAGAGCCTAAGTGCTCTCGACATGGAAATATTGAATAACTAGTAATAATTCCAGTAATGATTTTAGCCTATATTTGAATCATACAGTCACTCAACTATGGAGACAGCTGAAAAGGCACTTAAACATCATTGTGTTTGCAACACTTAAACTATTAACAAGTTTGGCATGCTTGGAAACCTGACTATGAATTATAATAGGGGTTATTTAAACTATCAAGATTGTACTCGTTAACCCTTGACTATGGAGGTGGTGAGATCATTTAAGATCGTGGTCTCATCACATAACAACTTGTTTGTGCTAAAAGAATAATATAGATTTGTTCTATATGTCTAAATTAAGACCTTTCGGTTATTGTTACGAGTTATAATTCCTTTATTTTACCCAAGTGTAAACTAATAGGATTGGTGTTTATCACCTAAATCTCATAAAGATATTAAGAGCTATTAATCATAGTGAAACCAATCTATTTTACTAAGGCAAGGTATGCCTAGAGTACCATGAATATGAATTCATCCTATATGATAATTTGCTATCAAAATTGTAAACCATAGAAGACCCAAGGTGGTAAAAATGGTTGATTTTTTATATGAATTGAAAGTGGAACAAGGTGACAAGGAGTCACTAGTTCCTCATTATGAAAGTCACCTATTTAGTCGTAACCAACCCTGAGTCAAATGTCCAGGTATGGACAGTGAATCGAATTGATCCCACTCATACTAGACCGAAAGAACAAGGTCGATGAGAAGTTACCGTAGGACATGACAGCTTATAAGTTGAGTTAGGGTGGTGGACATACGACGATGTTCATTGTACAATGTGTATGTATGTAAATCTTTGGCCAAAGTAATGCATCCGTCTCTGCATGCATTGTCGGTCCACAATGTTCCAGATGGCCTAGTGTCTCCAGTAGTGTCATACATAGTTAGAGTGGATCTATAGTGTGTGACTGTGAGACGTTAGAAAGGACACAACACCACATACTCAGATGGCTAACCTAATGGTTTCTAATGTCTAACCTTTCTATGAAGGGTAGGGCCACTTCTAATTAGGAAGTTGAGCGGGGGACCGCAGGTCTGTGGTTGGAGGAAAAGCACCAGGATGATGCTCTCCTTCCCAATCATGAGACAAGTCGAGGCTTATGGAGACAAATGTTATTGGTTCCAGATACAGTATTTGCATTTATGACCAGAGGGTCTATTGTAATTTATCAATTAAACTATGATGTCTTGAGCATATCTTGTACTTGATTAGTGATGGTTACTCAGTAAACATTTGTAACTGATTATTGAAATATAAGATTTGTTATATCTTGATTAGATTGACATGCTTAATTGATGAAAATATTTTGGTTAAAAATTGATTAGCTCAATCATCTTGTTAACTAATCGCTTGATTAAGATACATGTTTATGTTAAATCTTGAGCATTATGGATAGTGATGTTACACAATGATTGGTGGCATCAAAAGAAAAGAAACTCAATAATGTTAGACCAAAGGAGTGGGACATATTGGACAAAAAGGCACGGGGCGCAATCTATTTATGTCTTGCAGACATTGTTCTATTGAATGTCTCTGAGGAAAAGACTACATATGCTTTATGGAAATAGTTGGGTGAGATTTATCAATCCAAGATTATGGTAAACAAATTGTATTTAAAATGAAAGTTGTTTTCTCTTAAGATGAAGGAAGGTGAATCTGTTGTAGAGAATTTAAATAATTTTAATTTAATTATGAGTCAATTAGCCTTTGTCCATGTTAACATTGAGGAAGAAGGCAAATGTATTATGCTTCTTTGTTCTTTACCTAAATCTTGAGAGAATTTCATTCTTACTATCACTGCTAACCCCAAAGATCCAAATATGGATGCTATTGTTGCAACTCTATTGTCACAGGAAATGAGGAATAAGGCTATGGATAGCTTGGTGGATGCTCTTAATGTTAGGGAAAGGTCTAAAGAAAGAGGACCAAAAAAAGATCAAATAGTGCCTAAGGAAAAATCAAAAGGTAGGTTTAAAACTCTTCGAAAGAAGAATAGAGTCAAGTGTTGGAACTGTGGAAAAAGAGGACATTTTAAGAAGGAATGCAGAAACAAAAAGAAACAATGGGATTCCTCCATAGAAAAGTCCTCCGATGCAGGTGATGAGGTTTTAAATTCTGCTTGTAATGTTGTATCTAATGAACATTAGTTGGTTAACTCAGGATGCTCTTATCATGTGACTCCTCATAAGGACTGGTCCTCCACATACAAAGAATATGGAGGTAATGTCTTCCTTGGGGACAACACTACATATTCGATAGTTGAACAAGGAAAGGTATTGTTGTGTTTCAGTGATGGGAGGATTAAAACTCTCCCTGATGTTTTACATATTTTTGGATTGGCTAGAAATCTTATTTATGTTTCAAAGTTGAATGATTCGAGAATTGTAACATTTAACAAGCATGGTTACAGATTGGTGAGAGGAAACTTGATGGTAGAAAGAGGAACAAGGATGGGAACTATGTTTAGGCTTGATGCCAGTACTATTTGCACATCCACCTATGTGACAAAAAAATATGAAAATACATGTATGTTGTGGCACCGTAGGTTGGGCCACATAAGTAAAAATGTTTTAAAAGCTATTATCAATAAAAAGTTGTTGAATGATTTCTCTTATTCTGATGCGTACTTTGATTTCTATAAGCACTGTATGTTTGGTAAACAAAATAGAGCATCTTTTCCTTTAAGAAGTAATAAGGCAAAGGAAAAATTAGAAATTATTCATATAGATGTTTTTGGTCCTATGGATAATTATTTAATTGGAAAATCGTGTTATTTTATTATCTTCATTGATGATGTGTCCAAATTTACATGGATTTACTTTATGAAGCATAAATCTAAAGTTTTCACTAAGTTTAAGGATTTAAAGTCTTAGTTCTAGAAAACCAATCAGGATTGAAAATAGAAGTGTTAAGATCTGACAATGGAGGGCAATATTGCTCTAAGGAATTTGATGAGTTTATCAAGCATGCAGGTATCATTAGATAAAAGACAACTCCATATACACTACAACAGAGTGGTGTTGCAGTAAGGATGTAAACACTTATGAAAAGAGCTAGAATTATGTTGAGTGATACATAATTGGATAAATGATTTTGAACAGAAGTTGTGAGCACCGCTTGTTACTTGGTAAACAGATCTCCTTGCAAGGCTCTTGATTCTACACCTTATGAAGTGTGGACAGGTAAGAGACTTTTTGTTTCACATTTAAGGGTTTTTGGTTGTGAGGCTTTTGTTCATGTGCCTAAAGAAAAGTATTCTAAGTTGGATCCAAAAGCACAAAAATGCATCTTCATTAGATATGGTGAGAATGTTAAAGGTTATAATCTTTGGAATCCTCTAACCAAGAAAAGTGTCCATTCTAAATATGTGATTTTCAAGGAACTTAGAGCTACTTCTAATCCTATACAACCAGAAGAAGAAAAAAAAAAAAAAAGGAAAAGGATAGTACATTTTGATTTATAGCAAGAAGATGCACATGAGAAAGAACAAAATGATGGATTTGAGGATGGAGAGGAAGAAGGTTCAAGTGAAAGTTCTGATGAGGAAGACTATGTTATTATAGAAGAAGTTGAGCATACAGATGAACATGATGAAGAATCTCTTACTCCACCCTTTAGAAGATCCACAAGACAATGGAATCCAGTTGACAAGTATAGCCCACCAGATTTCCATTGTGTATTTTCTTCATTAAGTATTGACGATGATCCTAGATCCTACAAGGAATCCATTCTTGTAGATGATAGTGAGTCTTGCCAACTAGCCATGCGGGAGGAGATGATGGCATTAGACTCTTGTGATGCCCAGGATCTTGTTTGTTTGCCCAAAGGAAGGCTATTGGTTGTAAGTGGGTCTACAAAAATAATTTTGGACTAGATAGTCCATTGGAGAAGTACAAAGCTAGACTGGTAGCCAAGGGCTGCTCCCAAAGAGAGGGAGTTGATTTTGGTGAAATTTTTTCTCCTGTTGCTAAATTAATTTCTATTAGATTTCTTTTATCCATAGTTGTTGCTTGTAATTTTGAAATTGAGCAAATAGATGTTAAGACTGTATTTTTATATGGAGATCTGGAAGAAGAAATTTACATGCAATAGCCTAAAGTTTTTGAGGTAAAAGGGAAAGAACACTTGGTTTGCAGGTTAAAACGGTCTTTTATGATTTGAAACAATCCCCTCAGATGTGCCATCAAAAGTTTGATTCTTGTATGTTGAAATTGGGCTTTGTGAGAAGTGAAGATCGTTGTGTTTACATTCAATGTATTAATGATCAGATGCTAATTGTTTCCTTGTATATATATGACATGTTTTTCAATAACATCAAGGGTATGATTATTGAGCTGAAAGCTCAACTTTTAAGTGCATTTGAGATGAAGGATCTAGGGGCAGCAAGATACATACTGAGTATGGAAATTAGGAGAGATCAAGGTAACAGAAATATTTGATTATCTCAAAGTAAGTATGTGAATACTATTTTGCACATTAATATGCACGATTGTAAACCAGTTAGAATTCCTTTACCAGTTGGCACTAAACTTACATTAGATATTTGTCCCAAGTGTGAAGATGATTTTGAGGATATGTCTAATGTGTCATATGCTAGTGTTGTAGGAAGTTTGATGTATGCAATGTTACGCAATAGGCTAAATATTGCCCAAGCAGTGGGAATTTTGAGCAGGTTTATGTTTAACCCTGGTAGAGAGCATTGGAATTATGTAAAGAGGGTGTTAAGATATTTGTGTGGTGCTTCTGATTACTATTTAGTTTATTCTATACTAACAGTGAAGATAAGATATTGGACATACAAGGTTTTGTTGATGCATATTGGGTGGGTGACTTGGATAGTCGGAGGTCCACTAGTGGCTATGTCTTTACTTTGTTTAGAGCAGCTGTGAGTTGGATGAGTAAGAGGCATCTCATGGTTTCTTTATACACCACCGAAGCAGAGTATATGGTTGCTATTTATGTCTCTAAGGAGCTTGTTTGATTATAGAGATTGTGTACAGTTATTAATTTTGAATGTAGGACTATTCAAATTGGTTGTGATAGCCAAAGTGCAATTTATTTGGCCAAGAATCTAATATATCATGCTAGGACTAAGCATGTGGATGTTCAGTACCACTTTGTTCACGACATGGTTCAAAATGGATGAGAATGAGTTGAAGAAAATTGACACTTAGTTGAATGTTGTAGATTATCTTACCAAACCTATGAGCACAAAAAAAGTTCACTTGGTAAAGGGGGGCCATGGGTCTTATTTCTTGTGCTTAGTTGATTTCCTATGGTTGTATTTACAATGTATGATGTCAGGTGGGAGAATGTTAGGATTAAGGTGTCATCAACCTTGTAAATCCGATTAATTTAATTACTCCTAATATTGTAATTATAAATTAAGGGAAGTAGAATCCATCGACTGTATTATTTATTTAATTACAGTGACATGTAATATTTATTTATTTATTACCTCGTGATTACTACAAGTGAAATAGGGGCACCCAAATCTATATTTGGCTTATGACAGATATAAGAGCATCAGCTATTGTTAGTGCCTTACATGTTATAAGGAATCACCTATTATTAGATCGTTATAATGGAGCATCTTATGACAACACGTAAGAAGGTGTAAGAGGCATAATGGTGGCTATTTTTGGCATGTTAGTGGGAATCTCAAGGAGGGGCATTTGGATTTTCTTATGACAGTTGTAAAAGATTAGATATTGCTTATCCCAAGTTGGATGCCATGTTTTGGTGGCTTCTTCTACAAGATGGAAATCTTATTATTTAACAGAAGCTAGAGAGGAAGTGTTGAGCATGAGTTTTTATTTACAGGCACACAAGTTCAATCGGATTAGATGCAGGATTGAGGAGATTCCATGTATTGTAATCTTCTTCAAGATATCACAAATTTGTCCTCTTTTTCTGGTGGATATTTTTACTTGAAAGGGTTTTCTCCATGTAAATCCTATGTTATGTGTATGGCTCTTGAGTATTGCCGATTATTTGATGCTAGTTTACATCTTCATTTGATAGTTTATAGTATTATTTCAAATTTGCAAGTTTATTTGAGATTTCCATATTGTAATGGTTTCCTTCATTTCTAACATAATCGACTTGCTACACCATAGTCTCAAGATTGAGGGTATCTATTCTACCAAATGTATTCAAGACTCAAACTTGACCACATCCCTTAGATACTAGACCTTTACATTTGGCTATCTTGTGATCTCTTGTGAGCCCCTTATAATAAAAGTAATTCCACTAATGAAAAAATAACCTATAGAAAACTAGTGAACATAAATCCATCACAACCAATAATTTCTATTCACATACTTCATAAAGTCATCTTCAAAAACACTTTTAACACATATTTCATCTTAACATGCATGCATAATCACTTTCCATCAATATTTTCATTATACATGTCATGTTCAATCATCCCATAATCACTTTTGTTTAATATAAATGATTAAAAAAAATCTACTTTAATCAGTAACATATTTGAACCCAAACATGCACAACTACAATGTCATCCAAATTCTTTAACAATTTCTTCAACATTGTTACGTCATCATTTATAATTCAACCTTATAGAACCACTTAATTTCATAAGTTAACATGGTAACATCTATTTCTATTATTGCTTGAAAGTGCTAAAACTTGTTAATCTTTATTGTTAATTTTTAAAGTGCAATCCTATGAAGGTGGTTATAACTTATAATTATTTATCCTTTAGAGTATTTCTAAAAGTTTTTATAAAGAAAAGTGAAAAGAGTATTCTCAATTAAATGTAAACCCACTCTATTTTTAGTATGAAACCTTTCTTTATAGGAGTATTGAATGGAGGTGGGCTAGAAGTTTGCAACATAATGTTTTTTTTTTAATTATCGCCATTAAATATTGATATGTTTTGAGCTCCTTAAATAAGATATTAACTTCTTTTTTAATCTTGAAAATTGATTAGTATAGGGTAAAAGGTAATATTCCATAAAATTATTAGCTTGTAAATAGTTCTACAAAATATGATATTAACTTTTTAAAAAAATCTTAAAAACTAATTAGTAGAGGGTAATAGCTAATATTTCTATAAAACCATTAAAGTATAAATAGTTCTACAAAATATGATATTAACTTTAAAATAAAAAAATCTTGAAAACTGATTAGTAGAAGGTAAAAGCTAATATTCCATAAAATTATTAGCTTATAAATAGTTCTACAAATTTCTTAACTTGCATTGTGAAATTTCAGGTACCCCTTTGATGAGACCATTGCCTTAAGTTAGTTAAAAATCTTTATACTACTCTAGTATTTTTTTTATATTGTCAATATATCATTTCATGGACACATTATCAAAAACATATAAATAAAATCAACTCACAAGAAGACAATATCTAGGAATGAAGCAACACCTATCAAAGAATAGGACAAACCTAACAGAAGTATACTCACTAAAAAATAACATAGACAAGGTACATACAAACTCCAATATTACAACAAACACATTTAATGCAACTAAAAAGTGATCACACGAAAATAGCTCTACAAGATGGAAATAAAGACTAGCACTTCATCAAGTACATACAAACTCCAATATTACAACAAACATATTTAATGCAACTAAAAAGTGATCACATGAAAATAGCACTACAAGATGGAAATGAAGATTAGCACTTCGTCTTTAAGCAGTGCAAGGGTTTCACAGATAGGAAAATAATGATATTAGTAACTTAGATGCATTAATTATGATTTGATTTTTTTACATTACCAAGATTTGATTTGTGAGAAGATTTATTTTTTCACATTATTAATAGATTTGAATTTATATGTTATTGAGTTTTCACATTATTGATTTGTTAGAAGATTTGATTTTTCACATGATTGATTTTTGGTGACCTAAAAATGGTTTAATGGTTTCTCAAGGTGTGGTTTCCTTATTTCAACCCCTTCACAAAATTGTTAAATTACATGTCTATTTGGGTCAAATTGCCTAACCTCCCCCTCCAATCTTGGGAAGACTCTCGCTTTGAGAGTATTGGCAATGCTATTGGATGATTTCTAAAGGTGGATTCTTCAACGTCTAACATTAGCCACTCTACTTATGCTTGTTTTCTGGTGGACATCAACACCTCCAAGGCTTTTCTTGGGAGGTTGTCCTTATGGTGGAGGATAGGTCATGGTCTCATTTGTTGGATTACGAAGGTATCCCCTTTCGCTACAGATGATGCTTCACTACTGGCAATTTCACTTCAGTTTGTCCTCATATTCACCACAAGAATGTTGGCTCGACTACGTGCTGGCAAAATGCCCTCCCCGAACATTTAACTATGAATTCTAAGGACGACATTCCTTCAAGTCTAGTTGTAGCGGACCTTGGTGTGGCTCCACCTTGGTGTGGCTCCGATAACTTCTGAGGTGGCTCCCCTTAGGGTTGGTGTGGCTCTAGTTTTATCTTTGGATGTTGCTAGGGATCCTTCTAAGCAAGTAGAGTCTACTTCTTCAATAGTTCCCTTTCCACTATCAGCGGACTATGGGGGGTGGTTATTTCCTTACCTATGACTTCAATGCAACCTTTGGTTTCTTCAATCTGCCCTTCTTCCCCTTCAAGGGAGGTGTCGTGTGTTGTGGCATCAACTATGGAGTCCCCTCTCCTTTCTCCTCGATCTGAAGATTTTGACAATGATGTGTCCTAAACGATTGTACATAGAAGGAAGAAAAGTCTTCTTAAATCAATTTCAGTTTCCCAGCCCCAAGCTTCAAGTGTGTGGATTGCTAGGCCAAGGTCAAGCATTGTGTAGTTCTCTAAACTCTGGTTGTATTGCTAAGGCAACTTACTATAGCCATTTTGTAGTACGACTCTTTTGATGGTCGTTGCTCTATATTTGTTTTGCTCTAACCTTGAAGGTCTTGGTTGTTTTGTTGGTTCCCTTTCTCATGGAACCCGTTCCTCTCGCCTCTTGGTTGTTTCTCTACAAAAGAATCCAAGCCCTTTCAAAAACCTATTTTTATCAATATCAAAAATATTTGTTAAATGAAAGGATTTTTCACCTCCCTCATATGTCATGTTAGAGAAGGCGCTTCAAAGTATTTAAGCCATGATTAGACTTTTCTTACCAAGAGTTTGTTAAATACTTGGGTCAAGCCCTTTGCTACCTTATACCTATATTTAGTTCAATGTTTTTCTCAATGCTTGAGAATCCTACTCCATTGGACAATTTTTTTTAGAATTACAGTCTTACACTCGACTTCTTTATATCCATATTTAGTTCAATGTTTTTCTCAAGTACTCAAGAATCTTACTCCATTGAGCAAGTTTTTTTTTAAGAATTGAGATCTAGTGATTGCATGGATATTTGTATTTGGGGTAAGGGTGATGAAAACTATATATGCATCGTAAGAGGCTATATCACGGTTGTTACATGCTACAAAGCCATCGCTAGGATAATACTATGAATTACATGCGTGAATGCTCTATATTAATGGACTAATGCCATGGGGAGGTGCTACCAAAAGAAATTGGAGCATACATGAAGTTGTAGGTTAATTCAAGTAGTGAGAATGCGGATCTGTAGTGTTTGGGTGGAAGTTGAATCTTTAAGTTAGAGTGATAAAAATTGTAGTGTTTGGGTGGAAGTTGAATCTTGAAGTTAGAGTGATAAAAATTATATATGCATCGTAGAACGTTAAGAACATGTCAAGGTCATCCCCAGATTAGCACTGGAGGAAGCACTATGGGAATATTCTATTGCAAAGGAACATTGCCTCAAGTAGACATGGTAGGCAGCAATTACTTGAAATATCTAAATATGTAAATGAGTTGCTCTAGAGTTGTCTTCATCTAAAGGGATTTGGTATACCTTGATTCACAAGGTGAGGATGTAGAGGTTGGCCCCACCTTGGGGACTAATGCCATGGGGAGGTGCTACCAAAAGAAATTGGAGCATACATGAAGTTGTAGGTTAATTCAGGTAGTGAGAATGCGGATCTGTAGTGTTTGGGTGGAAGTTGAATCTTGAAGTTAGAGTTATAAAAATTGTAGTGTTTGGGTGGAAGTTGAATCTTGAAGTTAGAGTGATAAAAATTATATATGCATCCTAGAACGTTAAGAACATGTCAAAAGCACTATGGGAATATTCTATTGCAAAGGAACATTGCCTCAAGTAGACATGGTAGGCAGCAATTACTTGAAATATCTAAATATATAAATGAGTTGCTCTAGAGTTGTCTTCATCTAAAGGGATTTGGTATACCTTGATTCACAAGGTGAGGATGTAGAGGTTGGCCCCACCTTGGGAGTTGCAAACTAGCCCTTCACTAGAATGGAAAGAATTCAAGGGCAAGGGAAAACATCAAGGGGTAATCTTTGCAGCCAATGGGTTTTTATCATGTAGCGTCAAGCATCTAGAGCTGAACTCATCAAAAAGGGGAAAGGCAGCACTTAGTGAGTGAATTTTCTCCTAACAATGTTTTATCAAATATATAGAGCTGAATTTTGCAAATGGGTTTTATTAAATCAACTTCATATAGGCTCAGTATACGTTGCATTACAGCAATCAACTGCCAGGAAATACAATTACACTCCAATAATTGTAGATGACAGGCCAGTGCTACATCCTATACAGGCGAATAAAACTTTTAGACCAGTGCCATCGTTGGAGTTGGTGTAGTTGGGTAAAATTCCATGGACCAGTACTTCATGGATTCTATGTGAATGTAGAAACCACAGACCACCTTGAAAGATAAATTCTTTTCCATTTGGTAGCATAGAACACAGTGAAGTATCAGTTCCACAAAATTCATTCCATACATGTACCTTCTAATAAGATAAAATCCAATGTATAATGTTTTAGAAGAGGCCTGAAAGTGGCATACCTTCTCAAAAACCATTTTGAGCTTGTCAATCAAAAGACAAGATTAATACCCATCAATATTAAAACAAATTGCTGTTAACGCTTGCAAACACTATTTTTTTTTAAAAAAGTGAAGAAATACATGACAAGTGAGTGCACATTGAATTAACTAGAATCTACAGTGAACTCCGCATGTTCATTTTCATATTTCCAGAAACACTAAGATTCATCACAAAAATAAATGCATAGCCTTACAATAATCTTGGTTGGTCGAACACGTTAACAAAAACAAAGCATGCAGTTTTGATCAGGTTAACGTGTCACTTATTTGACGTGGAGTAGAAAACACTCATATAGCTGTGGGTCATACAATGAGAATCCATAGTGACAAATCAAATATTTCTCATGCAGTCTACAATTTAGAATAATAATGTACTTATAGCCCCTTTCAAGCATAATTCACAAAGCCTTCTATTAATTCTTAAAACTCTGTTATTGAAACAATCGAAATAAAGTATAAATTTGTACCCTTCAAGGGGGCAGTGTATCACAAATCGTAATATTGCATTCATATAAGCTTTAAAAGTCCATTCTTGCTTTAGATAAAGTATAACTGAAAGTTCAGATATTTGTGAAGTTAATTTATACCCTTCAAGGGGGCAATGTATCACAAATCATAATATTAAATTCATATAAGCTTTAAAAGTCTATTCTTGCTTAGATAAAGTATAACTGAAAGTTCAGATATTTGTGAAGTTACCGTCCATTTCATTTCTTCTTTCCCTATGATTAATTTCAATACTCTTTAGACTTCAACTCAAAAACATTTTACCTATGCAAAGTAGAATGATATTTGATGGTATCAATAGTGATTTATGCATCTGCAGACTAACTCTTAGTGACTGATAGCATAGTTTCAAAACTCACAACTTGGCAAAACTTAGCAGACCCAATTTTGACTTGGACTCGCAAAACTCAGAAAACTAATAAATATATTTATGTTCATTAAGAAACATAAATTCATGCAGAATACAGTTGCAAACCATGTGATATGAGTCTGGAGAATGTTCAGGAAGTGTTTTCTATTAGATTTGAATAAAAAATTAAAAAGAGTACAGTATCGCATCAACATGTGAATACAATTCTACAACTGATAAAATAACAAAGTATTCACACTTCTTGTATTTAGTATGTTATTTGACAGCTATGTGTACCAATCCACTAAAACCTTCATACAGGTACAGGACCCTTTCCAGATACTCCTTGGTACAGCTTGTCATCATTTTTGGGTTGGCACCTAAAAATTGACTCTCAAAGTCTAGAAAAACTATACGCATGTGCATGCCAAAATGCACATTTACTTATTAATACAAATTATGTGTCTGGGCAGATTTGTTTCTCAAACCAAAATGGGGACAGATTCTTTGGACCCACAATGCCGGTATCCAGCTGGCTTACTATTACTGAAACTATTGTAACTATAAGTACCATTCTATTTTTAATAGGTTCCTTTTACCCTAATACTGTCTATTGTGACATGATGTAATTTCGAGTCCCATTGGGCCTGCTTTCGTCTCGTGTGGGCATTAAAATTTAATATAATTTCATTTTCAACTTCATATCATGTGGTAGTACTTCAATCACATAAGCTGCAGAGGATCTTATGTAAAATGTATTCTTTATCTAATGGATATCATTTTTCAGCTGCTACACAATTTAACGAGTACTATTTCTGTTCATTATTTTTTAAGCTACAGAATTTTTTGGACTATGCAGTCACATAGCCATAAACCTCTTGACGTGAGTGTTGCAAGCTTTCAACCTCCTCTCTCTAGCAGCTGCTCCCATTTTTTTGGTGACAATTCCAATCTTTGCATTTGTTGAATCATACAATCCCTTAAATAGCAAACTCAAAGGAAATCAAATGCAGTTGTCACTGACAAAGGAGATCAACTGCAGTTAAATAGGCCACCCAGGCACATTTTTTCGGTGTTTAAGGTGCATTTTTAGTATGTTTGTAGGCTTCAATGGCAGGCCTGGATGCACCTGCAACATGTGCCAAGCTGCTGGCAAGTACTCACAAGCAAACTCAGCGAGTACTAGCCAGTGGCTTGGCCTGACTTGCAGGCGAGTCCAGGGGCAAGTAACTTGTTTCCCCTTTTGACTTGCAAGTACTATGCAATTTTTGAAACTATGACTAATAGCATAACGCCAAAGATTTTGCTTTTGCTTCTTTGATCCTTTTCTGATATTTCATTGTTATAAAACATAATTCTGTCAGGAGTTAAAAATACACTATGCAAGTAACCTGAAAACCTTTTACCATGATAATATTAATTTTCTATCATATACTGTTGTATGAAGTTTAACATTATCACACCAAAATAAGATAGTTTGTTGCAAATCTTCAAGATGACATTGAAAGTACAGCATTTTCAACCCCGCTAACAAAGGCAAAATATAATAACCAAATATGACCACTGTCTAAATTCAGAAATTTGCATTAGGCAAGACAATTTCATTGTCATTAAAATAAATCTAACTAATTGGATGGCATAACTAAATATAGCAATAAACAAGATTCAACATAGTTAATGTCATTTCAATAAAACCAATGTTGTATCAAACAATGCTTGGCGGAAAGCTATTGTAGATCAAACTCTGTGCTACAAAAATTTCAACTTCTTTTGCATTCCAATAGGCTAATAGATACTTTCCCATGAGATAAAGTTCATTGGCAAATTTCCACGGAGACTGAATTATGAGCAGTTTAGTTACTGTGGGGGAGGTGGCCTTTGCATCATTTGGTGACCCATATTTGGCGGCGGTGGCCCAGGTTGTCCTCCCTGTCCTTGAAGCTGTTGCATTGGGAAACCCTGTGGAGGTGGTGGGGGTGGACGGCCCATCTGACTTCCTGGAGTGAAATTTGCCATCTGATTTCCACCCATAGGTGGTGGGGGCATCGGTAGGCCTCCGCTTGTTTGGTTTGGGAATGGCCCACCAGGAGGCATAGGCCGAGGTGGTCCATTCATTGATGATGGTGGTGGTGGTGGACCACCCATCGGGGGCATGGGTCCTCTTGGTGGAGGCAAAGGAGCTCCACCAGGAGGAGGTGCTCCTTGTGGTGGTGGGGGAGGTTGCCTAGGAGGACCAGTAGGAGCTGAAGCACCATTAGTACTTGAAGGTGCAGGACCCTTGTTGGCTTCCATTGTTTTGACTTTGAAGTATAATTGTAGCTGCCAATGCACAAAAAAGACAATTCAGGTCTATATGTATGGGTTCGCCACTTTGTATCTCAAAACAATAATAAAATTAACATTCTATAAAAAAAAATCTTTGACTTTCTTGTATCGCCTCCTATCCTTAAAATTTAGTGAAGTTCTCCTAACAGTAATCCACAAACATAAAGACAACAATGTATATAAGATATCTACAGATGAAGTTGGTGAATAACCGTAAACATTTTTGTGTCTGGATCCCAGTGAGAAAAGAATTTAGATGTTGCCTTGTCTATCTCCGTACTTGGAACCTGTAAAAGGAAAAAATGACCGTATAGTTTATATAATGAAAGGGTTAAAAATAAAGGAACATGAAAAACTAGAGAACTGCTAGATTTCTTTAATATTGGTACCTTGAACGCAATAATCTCATAAGGCTCTGCTGCAAATAGAAGATATTGGTATCGTTTATCCCATGATTGAATCCTCTACAAAGTTGAATGAACAATTAAATATCAGTGAATGTAATGTATGCTTCTGGATTTAACTGTGTAAAAAACTTTAACATCAATATTTCAGATCACAGTACATGATCCATCATTAGGATGAAAAAAGAGTAGTAAATTGCAGACACTGGCTAACTAAATAGAAAAGGGACAGGAAGGGGGGAAATGGAAAATGAGAAACCCCAAGAGGACAAGCCAAGAAATTTTTAAAAAGGGAGCAGTGGGGAGGGGGAAGTGTTGATGATGATTTCAAAAAAATAGGAAGAATGAAAAAATCACCACAAAAAAAAAATTGAAAAAATTGACGGGGTTCTATAAGAGTTGAGATAATATTGAGACGAAAGTTTTAAAACATAAAAACAAATGTAATGAACTGAATAAGAAATAACTCAACATAGTGTTAACAATGTGGAGATAATAAACTCTGGAAAAAATACTATATCAAAATTATAGAATGTATATACGAATATGAAAAAGATAAATAGATGCATTAAATATTTTTGAGAAAATTAATTCTTCTATCAGTGGCATAAAGCTTAAAGAGAATTAATTAATTGCGTCGAAAGGTTGACAGTGGCATCATAAAGTCTCATGTCATGACCATGTAAATGTCAATAAAAACTAAAACATAGCCAACATATAATTTTAAAAAAAAAACTACAACTATAAAATAGCTCATATTTAAATAAAATAAAATAACTCTCAAGTAAATAAAATAGCTTGAAACTGATATTTGAGAAAATGAATTCTTCTATAGGTGGCAAAAGCTTAAAGAGAATTAATTAATAAATGTTTATATTACAGAGAGTTTATATGTGTGTGTGTGAGAGAGAATAAATATCAATCATTTTTCATGATGACATTCAATTTGATGTTTTCAGTTTTGCTTTCTAAAGGAAAGATGTAAATAAGCTCAGCAGCTATCATAACTAGCGCACAAGGAGGATTGTTTCCAGGCTTGTCTATTACAGAAAATGCCAGATAAACCATTAAAAACACAGACATGCAGCCTTACCTGCTCAAATGAGGACATAAAACGGTGCCTTGGTTTGGAGCCTTCCTCTATTTCTGGATATTCAATCTGCGAGAACAGTATTGTGTTTACCAAACAATCCATACTTAGGCCAAGAATATAAATATATAAAAAATCTTTTGGAAGTTCATTCATATCCTACATTACTCTTCGATGAAAATACAAAAATAATCATTTTAGGTACTAACTCTAAAAATCACTCCAAGATCCAATTCTCGACTATTTTGTCATGTTTGACTTTTGAATACAGATAATTTACCTTCGTAGAATTCTAGGTCTGTTTTAACTTTTTTCTGTGGTTTCCTGCTTTTCTTAGAAATTTCAAATTTTGGCTACATTCTTGTAAAACATTTTTAAATGTTTTTGTATAATAGCTTTTGTTCAAATTTGTGGAGTCCAAGATTCATCCCAGGCAATGATTTCTATGAATTTGTTCATGGAGGTACCCATGTGTACTCCAAGCCATTCTCCACAATGTTTACAGTATTATGAATTTCCTTGCAAAATGTTTTCGTGGGAATTCCCTCCTGCCAGGTTACATCATCAACAATTAGAGTTCCAACATCATCTGAGATATATTGGGAATTTCCACCTGCCAGGTTATCTCATCATCAACAATTAGAGCGCCAACATCATCCACAATATTTCATTAGGATTCTTTTAATTCATTTGTACATCATTGAGTTCAATGCTTTGTGTGTTGGGAGGAATAATATGAAAAATAAATTTAAAAAAACAGTAATTGATAAGGGTATAGGAAACACCAATTTCCAAGGAATCCCTAGAAAGCACGAAAGCATCCATACAAAAAATTAAAATATTATATTATATATATATATATATATTATAAACAAAAATAGTAAATACACAAATATTTTTTATTCATATAAGGTCCAAAGAATTGAGATCACGAATAGGTTGAAGACTTTCAAAACTAAAACAGATGTTATAAATTGTAAGTTCAAAACCCAGATGGTCAAGGACTCGAACAAACCATCATATGGCTCCTCTCTACATCATCCCTGGAATCATTAAAACTAGATGCATGAGCAACAGTATCATTCCCACTAGATTCAGCTTAATAGCTAGAGATATTCAGCAAGGAGGGATAGCACTAGAAAAATGGGGAGGGGACAGCACCTTTGTTTTATGCATTCACTTTCACCCCCATCCTTCATGTTTCAGGAAATGATGTCATGCATGTTCACTCACTAGGAAATGAATTCAATTTTTTGGTTATTTTTTTAACATTATTTGGGGAGCATAAGTTCATGTGTCATGTCCCATCCGCTTGGATAGAGTGAAAATATTATTTTAATATAATAGAAGTGTTTTTAAACACTATATTAATAATATAATTATATTATAATAATATTAATATTATTAATAATAAAAATATAAAAAAAATTCAAATTCAAATTGTGCTGGTCGGCACCACTTAGAATCTCTTCACCTTGGCCGAACAGGTATAAAGGAAAGGTCATTTTACATTAGAAGATATCAGATTTTGAGTTTATGAATATTGTTGTTTGCAATTTACACTCTGAGCACACTTGGGACAAAAACCTCAAAGGTGATCATAATAGGTTAGACAAAAACCCAGCCTTAGTGATTTGTTGTGAGCTATTTCCATGCAGGGAATTAGCATTGAGACTAATCTGAGCTTACATTCTTCCAAGTTGTGAAGTGGCAAGAAGGGAAATAGGCAACATTATCCAGCTCACACCCTCTGAAGACACATCGCCCTAGCCGTCTAGCAGAAGCGCGGCAAATTTTATAATATGTCCTATCACTAGGAAGGTCCATACTGGAAATCGCACCACCATTCCTCACGCAGGTCTAAGACTAGTGCTGGGCACGAGAGTAGGCCAATTGATTGAGGTGTTGCTGAGTGTCTCTGACAATAGCAATATAAGCATTCAAGCCACATCTTTTAGAAGTGCCAATTTGTCTGAATACCCGTGGTAACGAAATACACAGGACTTGGAGCGCTGCCATAATATTGATTCGCTGATCTAGTTCCGTAGATAACATCAAGCATCATTCAGAACCTGCGATTAGGGAAGGGCGATTTGAGCTAGAAGACTTGTTATTCTACTTGGGAATATGTCTGTGGCATTCCCAGGCTGTCATACATTGGCACAAACTGAGTCAGGTTGGCAAAATATTTTGTAAGTCGATGTTATACAGAATTATGTAGGAGTCGTAAACTGTATCTCTTTGGGATATCTTATATCACTGTGACAAGTAACTTAATTCCATTGAACAGTGTTTGTTGATGGGATCTGAATATTCAAAGTTGTGACTTTCATTGATATTTGAATATATATATATATATATATATGTTCCCCCAAGTACCGGGGACGGGGACGGGGACGGACGGGGACGGGGGGACGAGTTTCGGGACGGCAATTTTTTTTGGCCATTTTTTAGGGGACGGCAGGGGACGGCTACTAAAAAAATAAGGTTTTTTTTTAAATATAAGGAAATTTCAAATATTTAGATGATAACATTGATAAGGCATTCATTATAGACATTATAGAACATTAAAACATG
Organism: Cunninghamia lanceolata; assembly: GCA_027924645.1. Lineage (NCBI taxonomy): Eukaryota > Viridiplantae > Streptophyta > Pinopsida > Cupressales > Cupressaceae > Cunninghamia > Cunninghamia lanceolata. The sequence continues at coordinate 202,784 of BSBN01001636.1, read as the reverse complement.
CCTACATAACCATAACATTACACTTGAACTTAGTTTTCAACTTGTCACATGAGAATTGGCAAACAAATAAACCAAATTTAATTGTTTTCAACGACAATCTGCATATATATTATATCAAAATGCTCAAAGGCTGCAAGTTTCAAGTTTCAACAACAAAATGACAAAAATATAGAGTATATGGCTGTCCCTAATCAGCCTCTCCTAATACTGCATCAAAATCGGAATCTGAGTCCGAATCACTGCCACCATGAGGGTCTAGTAGACCCTCATCCAGTGGAACCCCAACCAATCCCTCATGTGCCTCCTCCTCATCAATCTGCATAACATCCTCTGGATCAACATCCCAACGTGCAGCTAGAGTCTGACGATACTCAGGTCTCTGTCGATCCTGTAGCCGCAAGGCACTATGCACTGCCACCAACTTCTCTGATCGTCTAGAGGTAAGTTTGTTCCTCTTCACTGACTGAATGAAGCTATATGTGGACCAATTCCTCTCTGTAGCAGAGGAACTAGCAATCTGTGCAAGGAGGCGAGTGGCAAGTGTCCTCAATTCTGGTGCATCCATGCCATGCCACATCCACCATCCAATAGGGTCAGTTTGAGCTAATGTAGCTCTATCCATCCTCGCCTCTTTTTTGCTGAAGTTTGGACCACATAGATTGACAAAGGCCATCCATTGTGAGCGAAGTATAGAAGCCTCCTCCTCAGTATACATTTTTTCAAGGCCCCTCATGAACCTTTGTTTCACCTCATCATCATGAGATAGAGGCACTCTTCCAAGTTTAGAAACATACCATTTGGGATTTAGAGCATATGCTGCCATATGAAGTGGTGTGTTCAGAGTGTCCCACCTCCGCGTCACAATAAGCCTAAGATACTCCTCATAAAATCCCAAAGTAGGATCCTTGCTCTGAATGGCTTGCTTCATTTTCCCAAGCATGCTATCAAATGTCTCATAAATCTCTCCAAGACTAGGAGAGTCTGTGTCAGCATATCTTATGACATCCACAATAGGTGCAATGAAGGAGCAAACATAGCTGCAAGTGAACACAAGTTACAAAAATCAGCAATTTAAGAACAAAAATTAAATTTTTAACAAAATGATAATATCATAATATAAATAAAAAGAAAATCAGCAATTTGAAATTTCAATTTCATACCTTATTGTGGACCACCAATCATTGTCAAAGATCTTTTGCCTCACACTTTTTCCTTCAGCTGAATTTGACTCTGGCCATCTATTCCATTCTGCATTAACCACCAATAATTGTAGAGGCTCCTTCACCTCAACCATCCTCTCTAACAAAATGAAAGAACTGGCATATCTTGTTTCCACAGGCTTGAAGAATTCCTTCTTCGAAAAAGCCCTGAAAAGTGCAAGTGAAGTTTGATGGTTGCAAATGAACATCTGTATATCTCTAGCTTCTGCCACCACTTCCTTCACCCAAGCAATCTTCCCAATGTCTTTCAATGCGTTGTTCAATGCATGAACACAACATAGGGTCCAGAAAATGTGCTTATAAGCACCCTCCACCATCAAACTAGCTAACTTACATACACGGGCTGAATCTGTTACCACTTGGACAACATTAGATGCCCCAACCTCTTCTATGGCATCCTTCAAAATCTGAAATTGAAAGTGAGCATCCTTCCTCCTCCGTGTACAATCAATAGCTCTAAGAAAATAAGAGTAAGCTGGACATGTGACAATGATATTGATGAGTAGCCGACGTTTGATGTCGGTCCACCCATCCATGACAATAGAGTAGCCATCCCTAATCCAAGTTTGTCTCGTGTCCTCCATCAAGATACTCACTTGAGAATATTCCTTGTCAAGTAAAGTGGTGCGTAGCTTATGTTCGCCAAGGGGGACATATGAAGGACCAACAATTGTAACATCTCTTAACATTTGTTTGAAATAGGGAGAGCGTGCCACATGAAATGGTACGGCATGGGCAAACAAAAATTTAGCAATGGAAGAGTCGGCCACCTCTCGTGTTTGTGCATTAAACAACCCTACAACAGTAGTAGCTCTTTTCTTTCCCCTACTAGAAACCTCTTCCACTTGGCTTTGTGAAGGCAATGACTCAGGCACACTATGCATATTCTCCATTGACAATCCCTTAGATCTTGCCTCCCCCTCCATGTGCAACCTAGTTGCCTCGACCTTCTCAGCTAAGGTAATTTTTCGACAACCTTTTACCCCCACTCCACCCAAGTGCAAAAGGTGAGAATAAACTCTTGTATAGCTGCCCCTATAGGTTTCATTGCAAATGTGACAAAGCCATACTCTAGACCCCCCAGTATTCTTTTGTTTGTCACTATCTATGTGGGTTGCAAATTGTAAGAGAGGTTTTTTAGGATTATATGGGCCTTTTGCATGAGTGGCAAGTGTTTTGGAGGGGCATTCAAATGGATTAGATTTGAATGAACTCACATTCTCTGTTGTACCACTGCCACTAGCACAACCCCCACTCTTTTTACGGCCTCTAGTTCTACTTGGTTCCCGTTGCACTTAAATTTCAATGTCATTTTCAAAACTTTCACTATTGTCACTACTGCTCATTGTTTTTTGTTTGAAAAAATGATAATAGACAGCTGCAAGCAAACATAAAAAAAAAAAAAAACTAAAAACCCTCCCCATGTGTTTGAAATTGAAAAAAAAAAACTAAAAAAAATACAAAGGAATATGAAAACAAAACAAAGAATGTCAATCTTACCTTAAATGACGATGATTTGATGCCCTAATGCCTTCTCTTCACTGCTGTTACCCTCCTCCAACTGCTATTGCTCCTCTTCAAACTGTTGTTCAAGAGTGCCAAAATGAGGTAATGAGTTTTTTGTTTTTTTGTTTTTGGATGATATAAGGTCTTTTTTGGGTTTAGGTGTTTATAAGGGATGTGGGGGTCCTTGTGGGCCCCCCCATCCCTTTTTTTTTTATTTTAGTAAGTTTTTTTTTTTTGTTTTTTTATGCTTGGTCGCTGCTGGGCCATAGTCATCCCCGGTACGGTCAAGGGACGTCCCGACCGTACCGGGGACAACTAGTCGTCCCCTACGTTTCTGCAAAAAAAGGGGACGTCCCCGGGGAAACGGGGACGATCAGGGGACGTTTCCTGGCCATCCCCGGGACGGGTACACCTTAAAAAAGGCAGGGGACGCGTCCCCGGGGAACATAGATATATATATATATATGATCTAAGTATACATTTCAACACATTTAGCCTATTTTTAAGCCTAATAGTACTTGTAAAATAAGTTGACAGTGTTAGCAAAAACCTGAAACTATTAAATCAAACAAATAGAACCATTTTTACACAAGGGATATTTCGGTGGTATCAGAGCCACTTTTCTTGCCAGCCTGTGGGACTATTGTAATGCAGATTCATGCACTTGAGTGATAGGGAAAGCAAGTACCAGCAAAGAGAGGCGGAGGCAACCATGAGAGACAGGAATGAAGAAAATATGCAAGAAAAAATCAGAGAAAACAGAGAATTTCAATCATCTATGAGAGACTATGGCAAAGATAGCTCAGATCCTAAAAGGGATGAATCAACAATGGAGTGCTAGCAAAATTAATCAGCCTTTTGCAAAAGGGAGTAACTCAGCGAATGATAGAGTTTCAATTGACCCACCTGTTGGTTCCCAAAATGACTGCAACCCAAAACCCTAAAACATTTCAAAAATCACCTAGGCCAAGGGTGTCGTCAAGGTGACTGAAAGAAGTCTATCAACAGGTTAAGGGGGATTTTGGCCAACTGACAGGAGTGGATAGACTCCTCTGCACTTCGAGCTCAGCTTAAGCTCTAGAGGGATATTCCAAGGGTTATACCTGAATAGGTATTTAGTTCAAACCAAATTAACAACTAAAAATAAATGAACAACCAAACCCGAATCATTGTCTTGACCCCAAAGACTGTGATTGAACCAAGAACTGGTTGTCACAAAACCCCTATATAGTTGATTCAACTATGCGAATGTACATGCACAGGAAAGATGGTTTTTTCCCCTAAACCACAGGTGAATGATTTGTTTGATTTAAAAAAGTGATTGATTCCTCCCCAATATGGACCGGTGCCTACTCCATTGGGCAACAGAGTCATAGAATGCAAGGAGGAAAGAAAATATGTAGCAAAGGATCAATGGAACTAGACATATTTTCACATATATGAATTTAATAGATTTTCATATAATGGACATACTTAATAATCCAAAAGAGAACTACAACTAGTATATTTATATTTTAAAAAATATATCTACAATATGCCGAGAAATATCTTCTTGTTTTGTTTGTGCTTTTGTGATTTTCTCATTTCTGTTTTTTAATTTTTTTTTATTTCTCCACTTTTTTTCGTTGAACTTTCTAATTCTTTTTTTCTTTTTAATTTTTATTTTTTTCAATTTCTTTTTGGTCCCAATTTTTTCAACTTTTTTTCCTTCAAGGTTTCCAATTTCTTTTTTGTTTTTATTTTTTGTATTTTTCCCAATTTCTTTTTTGGTTTTTATTTTTTATTTATTCAAATATCTTTTTTTGTTTTTTTGTTTTTTGCTATATATTTACATAGAAAAAATGAATGCTCTCATCTCCACCCCAATATGACTGTAGAATGCCTCTCGGCATAATGACTCATATGCAACAAAAGAATGGCAAATACAAAGCCTTGTATTAACTTGGATGCTGTCACACACCTCCAAACCTTGGTTACAATCGTGCCCGCAAATGTGGCAAGGGAAAACATATAACTGCAATTATACATTTACCAAAATCACTACAAACTCCCGTGGAGACATTCCATTACATTCATATCTACTTTATTCAACCTTCCTACACTATGCTAAATACATCCCTTCACTTACATGTCAGACTAACGTGATTTGATGCCAGAAAATACTCCTTAGGCACTTCCAGACCAGACAATTGGTTCAGCAACCAACCCTGAAAACATCATTTTTACATGTATATATAGCTGTCAATTCCTGTGTAGCTCTTAGGCATTGAAACTTAAGTCAACACGCCAAGCCTTACGCTGCAATAAAATCGAGTCAGAGCTATGTCAGAAGATCAGCGGATTGGAAGGAAATCCCACACCTTGCATATTGATTTTTTGTCCTTGGAAGGACCTGCAGAAAATATGATCACTGAAACACACCGTCCTCCCATTAAATTTGAGTACTTGTGCACTGTTTCAGCCATCTACAAAGTACCTTATCCTGCAAAGAATAAGTTTCGGGTACATATCTGCCTACACCATGTTGCAATCATGGCGACCGAGAGAAGACAAGCGCGTGAAACACAATCCGCCAGAAATGCTCGCATAAAGCTCTTATAATAGTTTAAAACTATTACATTTTATTTCATCTGATTTTATATTTTAATTTTGCCCTGTCGGCAAAATCCATCCAGCGCGAACCACTCCTCCTTGCTCCCTTGCCGCTTTGTTCTTCTCTTGGCGGGTCCTATTTCAGTCGGTGAAATCTCGCGTCACTAAACCTAGCAGTCGGCGAACCAAATGGTTCGCAAACCACCTTCTCTTGGCACCTTTATCATTTGCTCTCTTTTTCTACCGTATCAGCGAATCTTTCATTTTACGAACCAAGCTTTTTTGTCTTCTTTCGCCTTTGTTTCACCCTTTTGCCTTTATCGGCAAATTTTATTTTTCACGAACCATAGACTTTGTTCTTTGGTTATCGACGAAATGGGTCGGCGGCGTACTTGCCTTTCACCTGTCTTTTCCTTCTTCACCACTTCCTTTAGTCAGTGAAATTCGCCTTTCACAAACCACCCTTGTTTTGCCCTTTGTCAACAACTTTCATCTTTTTTGAACCATGGAAGAAGCTCCCCCTTTTCAATTCGCTTTGTTGGCCAATCGCCTTATCGGCGAACTTCAAAAAACTTGAACTGTTTGGCGAGTTCAGATTTCTGCCAGTTCGCCAATAAAGCCCTTTGTTCTCTTTCTTTGTCTTAGTCTTTTTCCTGTTTTTCTATTTGCCTTATCGGCAAATCTGGTCATTTGCGAACTTCCCCTCTTTCTCTAAACTTTTCCCTTTATCCTATTCCTCTATCGACCTTTTGCCCTATCGATGAATTCCTCCATCGACGAACCAAACTCTTCGCAGACTCATCCTTTTGCCGACAAAGCACTTGTCTTCCCCCTTTCCTTTTTCTTCCTACCTTAGAAACTTTTCCTTGTCGCAGTCCCTTTGCTATCGGCGAAGTGGTTGTCGACGAAACCTTCAATCAGCGAACTTTCAAAATTTCGAACTGTTTCTTTTGCCGACACACTTTCACTTCTTTTTCTTTGCCTTAGAAGATTTTTCCTCTCACCGCAGCCTTGTCTCCTTTCCTTCTATCTTTCTTCTTGCTTTCCTGCCACCTTATCGAAAAATTGGCGTATTGGGAAAAAGACGAACTCCCGAACTAGTTCGCCAGTTCGAACTTTTTCCAATTTGCCGATAAAGACTTAAAATGTTCATTTTATCAAAGGGAAAAAGCAAAGACATTATACTTAGAACCCATATGACTCATCTCAGATCGGATCTAAATGGTGGGTTTTGACTACAAAGGCACAAACTGGGAAATTTGATGGATTTTTGAGGCAAAATAAGGCATTTTGGGAGCTGGATTTTCTGGGCACCAACACCACCCACGAAGACATTTAGAGAAAAATTTTTATAGAGAGAAGAGGTAGATCCCTTTGAGGAAGAACAACTCATACCACCACGACAGGAGGATGAAATGGCAAAGTATCATGTTGAATATAATGCCCTAAATCTAGCTATCCGTCATGACATGTCTTTCATTGAATATTATGAGATGAAAACAAGAAATGGGCATAGGAGGGGAAGGTATGAGGAGCAGCCCCGTAGAGATATACAACATTTGGGGAAGATCACTATACCAACATATGATGGATCAGATACTTGTTCAACCAGAGCATGGCTACAAAAGTTGGATACATATTTCTCATTGAATCCCATGTTTGAAGAAGTCATCAAGTTTGCTACCCTACATCTGGTGGGTGTAACTCATGAATGGTGGTACCACAACATGGTGACACAAGGGCACGATTTCATTACCACCTTGGAGGAGTTCAACCAGAGATTAACAAAGAGGTTTGACAAGAAGGATCTAGAGATTTACTTCAGAGAGTTAGCACAATTGAAACAAGAGGGATCCATTGAGCATTATGTAGCAAAGTTTCAGAGGCTTTCAGTAATGGTTCCAGATGTGACGGAGAAGAGACTCTTAGTGCTCTTTGTGGAAGGTTTAGGTGATTCACTCAAGAGGTTGGTGAGAGCATTAGAACCCTAGTCTTTGCAGGAGGCCATCAAGAGAGCTTTGAGCTTGGAGGATTCAGTGGCTAAAAATTAATTCAACCACAAGCCATCTCCAATTGTGCAGCAAAAGAAACCCTTCCAAAAGAATTTCCCTCCACCTAAGGCGTTACCTCCAAGACCCAATAGGAGTGAAGAGGCAAAGAATGAACTCCAAAAGAAGAAACTATGTTTCTCATGCAAAGAGCCATGGGTGCCTGTGCATAGGTGTTTGGGCAAGCCACAAGTGCATTTTATAGAGGTATTATCAGATGATGATTCAAAGACGGAAGAACTTGAGGCTGAGGTTGTAGAGGATGCGAAGGAACATGAGGCAGAAGGGGGTTCTTCGAGAGGCACACTTGCCACTCTTTCAAGAGCACCTAGGTATCACCCTTTTTGAGTCCGTGGAGTATTGTAGGGTCATAAGGTGACAATTTTGATTGATAGTAGAGCTACCCATAATTTCATTGACGAGGGTTTGGTGACTAGGATGAAGTTGAAGACAGAGAACTTTGAGGGGTTCAATCTGATCGTGGCCAATGGATTCACTATCCCATGTACACGAAGGATTCAACAGCTTGGCATCACCTTGGGAAGACACAGAGTTCACAATGACTTCTATGTGGTTGGCATAGGTGAGACAGATGTACTTTTGGGTGTGCAGTGGTTGTATTCACTTGGTGACTATTCTCAGAATTATCAGACTATGAAGCTGAAATTCAAATCAGAGGGTAAGGAGGTGGTTCTTCAAAGCTTGTCTAACAAAGCACCAAGGGTTGTTTCAACCAAGAGGATGGAAAGAGCTTTTTGTAGAGGACAAGTTGATTGGGCGGCCTAATGTTTGGTTACAGATGGATTATCACCCACGGGTGAAAAGACTACTCATATAGATATTCAACCTATTATGAACAAGCATAGCATTGTATTCAGTGATGTTCCTCTAGGACTACCTCCAGATAGGGGATTTCAACATGTCATTGATTTAGAGGAGGGATCTAGGCCAGTCATCACTACACCATATCGCCATCCAAGGAGGTACGAAGAGAGATTGAGAAGGCAATTAAGGAGTTGTTGGATATGGGACACATGACCGAGCTCTAGTCCTTTTGCTTCTTCGATGGTGTTGGTGAAGAAGGATGGTACTATGAGGATGTGCATTGACCATAGGGCACTCAAAAAGAAGACAATCAAAAACTGCTACCCAATCCCTAGGATCAATGAGTTGATAGATGAGCTTCATGGTGCAGTATATTTCTCTAAGATTGATATGAGATCTGAGTACCATCAAATAAGGATGAGAGAGGAGGATGTTCACACGACAGCTTTCAAATGTCACTTTGGGCATTATGAGTTTCTAGTCATGCCATTTGGGTTAACAAACACTCCAACCACATTTCAGTCTTGCATGAACCAAGTATTTAGTAAGCAATTGAGGAGATTTGTGTTGGTTTTCTTTGATAACATATAAATATATAGCAAGAATTGGAAGGATCACTTGAGGCATATAGATGAGGTGTTGGGTATACTTGAGTAGCAGTCACTTTTCGCCAAGGCATCCAAATGTGAGTTTGTGATGACTAAGATTTTGTATTTGGGACATAAGATTAGTGCCCAAGGCATCAATGTAGATGAGGAGAAGATCAAAGCAATAGTGGATTGGCCTCAACCCAGGGCTTTATCACATTTGAGAGGGTTTGTGGGACTTTGCAACTATTACAGGGGGTTCGTCAAAGGGTTCTCAAAGTTGGCTGCCCCATTGATGAATTTGACTAGGAAGGGAGTGTTCTTGTGGAGTGAGGAGGCACAAAGAGCTTTTGACAAGCTCAAGGAGGTAATGAGTTCATGCCCTGTGTTGGCTATTCCTAATTGCTTCCATTTGTTTTAGAGTGTGATGCTTTAAGAGAGGGTACTAGAGCAATATTGATGCAGAACAAGCAACTTATAGCATTTGAGAGCCAGAAGCTCAAGGAATCAAAGAGAAGTTTTTCTATTTATGACAAGGAGATGCTAGCCATCATGCATGCATTGGCTAAGTTTAGACAGTATTTGGTTTGTGGGAGATTTGTCATGAAGACAGATCATAACAATTTGAAGTTCTTCCTCAATCAAAAAGATTTGAATGATAGGCAGCAGAAGTGGGTAAGTTGTAAGCTTATGACTTTGACATTGAGCATGTTAAGGGAAAGAATAATGTGGTGGCTGATGCGTTATCTAGGAGGCCTTATTTATGTTCTATGATTGATATTTCTACTGATTGGAGAGCTATATTAGTAGAATATGCCAAGGATGCATTTGCTATTGACATCTTGGAGGGCAAGTTGCAAGATGACAAGTACAAGGTGGTTGTGGAGATCATTGTCTATAAGGACCGAGTGTACCTTGTCCCAAGATCGAAGATGAAAGAGAAGATTTTGAGAGCATATCATGACACTCCCTTGGCTGGTCATCAAGGGTACTACAAGACATACAAACAAGAGAGAAATTTTCTTAGAAAGGTCTTGTTGATGATTGTTTTTAGACAGGTCAACAATAGAGTAAATCACTAGAGTATCCCACTCTCTCTTGAATAAAGCCTCTCGAATGCTAAACTGTGTGATCAATCGAGACAACTCCAAGGTTCCTTATTTATGATTCATGATGGGTTAACTCAGTGATTACATGTGATCTTGCTGATAATCACAAAGGGACTTACATTAGACTTCTTCATACACTTAGCTTATTTCTCCTTTCAATGTGGATGATGTATGCACAAGGTTTCAATAATAAAGAAAAGGCAAAAGATAAAGGTTTAGGAAGCTAATCTAAGGTCAATAAGGCAATGATGATGTAAGAATAGACAAACTCCTGAATTAACCTAACTCCACTTCGCCAAGGATGCCTACAACTACATGAAGTTGGTGCAATCTCCTAAGGTACACAAATGGTTTTCAAATCATGAAAGCTCATATAAGCACCCATCGGATGGCGCAGCTCAAACAAGCATCCACAATCGAACTCAAGCAAATGATAAGGCTCAAACTAGCTTTACACAACACTTCACCGGCAATGAATGTCAAAAGCATGAGCTAGGAGTTGATCAAATATCCAATACAAACATACATTACATCAAAGAGCTTCTAATCTACTTTGAAACATCTCTCAATTTCATCAAAGTACAAGAAACCATGTAATTCCACAAAACAACACTTAACACCAAACAAGCTTCAATGTCTTTGCATTAATCTTGAGAAATATGTACAACTTCAAGTCCTCTCAGAGAGTTTCAAGAGTCTCTTCTATTCTACTCCTAAAAAAACAATGAATGGCTTGGATCAATGAGGCAACAAGGCCTTTATATAGTAGTCTAGAAATACAATGAATGGCTTGGATCAATCCAAATAGCCAAGGGCTCAGATCATGCCACCTCAATAGGTAGTTACAACAATTTGCTATTTTTAGTACATGAGAGAGGCAATGAAGGCACGTTTTCCAATAAGATAAAGATAAGATGGAATCTTTGGAGCATCTTCCACATGGACGTCCTCTCTGTCTTCTTGCTTGTCAAATGATGTGGCGACTTGTGATTGACTTGAGAATGATGTACATGCCACGTAGGTGCCACCTTAGCATATTCCCAAATTGTATCATCTTGTGATGTCTTTGATGTGATTGCTTCGAACTTGAATGTTTAGGAATACTTTGTTGATCTTGCCTTGTTCATCTTCTTGTAAACTGGATGTATGATAGATGTTGTTCATTTGGTTTAACTTTTGTAATGCTTCTTCTCCTCTTGCAGGTAAGATACATGATGATCTTCTTTAGATGCATCTTCTTGAAGAGTGTAGTAGTAGAAAGTAGATGATGATAATACTTGATTCATGGTTAGAAGTAGAAGATCTCTCTTTAGACTTGAAGATTGTGAAAGAACTTGAAGTTGAATGGATGAATGCCTTAGAACGTTTGATGATGGAGTGTTCCAACTTGATGATCTTAACATGATGCCATTGATACTGAAGTAGTGTACTTGCCATGTATCCTTGAACTTGATGTAGATGATGAAATGCTTCCTTGTTGATGATCTTGAAGTGGTCCTTCGGAATGTATAAATTGATGATATCTTCCTTATATGTAGAGTAGCTGATTTCTCATGGAGATTTGAATGTACCGGAGGAGGATGAAACTTTATAGATGCCTTTGGAACACTTGATGATGATGAGAAATTCCTTTGGAGCAGCTACATGCTAATCTTGAAGCGAAGGTTTGATGAAGAATCTAGTTGATACTTGAAGTGATCGCTTTGAACAGCTCATGATGTTTTCTCCACATGACAACTTGTTGACTTCACTCCTAGCATGAAGGTGACTCCGGCTGTTAGCTCCTTTGCTGATTCCTTAGCTCAATTCACATTCCTGCAACACAAAAGGAAGGAAACAACATCAATCCTTTTAACTGATTTCATAATACATAGGGATCATTCAACATTCTTATCATCAAGTTGACTTCACTTTAGATATCTCAATGACTTCAAATATAAAATGATGATACTTCTCAAAGAACCTACTTAAAAGACTATCTTATGAAAGCTGTTTCTAGGCGCAGCAGACAGCAAAATTGGATCTTCTTAAACTTAAGTCTGATTTCCTCTACAAAGTGGCGCATTAGATCAAAGGTTTGAATCTTCTTTGAAAATATGTTCCAAACTTGCAAAAGTTCAAGGCTTTAAACTCTTCTTAAAAAACTCATCACAAACTCATCCTAAAACTCATACTAAAACTCATAATGGCGCAGCAGATCAAGAAATTAGACCTCTCTTTAAGAGTCATCAGTACAGCGCATTAGATAAGACTTGAGGATCCTTCTTTTAGAGACTTCAAAATACCTGCCATCTATCCTCTTTTGAATTGGCGCATTGGATTGAGATTCTAGGAACTTCTTGAAACATTCTAAACTTGGCTTCATGCAACGTTGATTCCATCCTTGAAGGGAGCGTAGTAGTTAAGGAGTTTGAACACTCTATAAAAACTCTTGAAATATTCTTAACCTTTCCCATCCTTGCAATGGCGCATTGGATTGGGTTTCCATGCTCTTCATAGCATTGGCGCATTACTTGATGATTTTAGATCCTTATCTCTTTTGAAAGACTTGAAGCGCATTGGATCAGACCTTAGGTTCCTCTTCAAATGAGCGCCATGGATTATACTTCTAAGTTCTTCTTGATATGCTTCTACAAGGGCACTATGGTTAGAGATTTTGGATCCTCCTTGAAAATGGACCAAAAACTTACCAAATGATGGCGCACTAGATAAGACTTTTGAGTTCCTCTTCTTCTATTCTTGGCGCAACAGATGAGAGATTTGGATCCTTCCTAAAAGACTTCACAACTAAATCTCCCCTTTACCCTTGGCGCATCACTTGATCATATTGGGATTTCCTTGTAGGCGCATCACTTCTTGATCTTAAACTCCAATGTAATTTTTCATCATAGGGCGTTGTGGTTGAATATTTTAAATCCTCATCTTTACCTTTCCAAATCACCTTTGGCGCATTAGATTGAAGGTTTGGAATCTTTTAAGCTAGCGCATTGGTTGGAAATTTTAGATCCTCTTCATATGAGACACAATTCCTTACTTTCTTATTCCAATCAGAAATCTTAATATCTGCTTAAAGGGTGTATCCTGACCTTAGGCGCATTAGATTGAAGGTTTGGAATCTTTTAAACCAATTCTCAAGGCCCACCTTTCCCTTAAAGGCGCATCAGATCTGATTTTTAAATCCTCATTGAACTCTTAAAATGCCTTCAACCTTCTTTATTGAGATGGCGCAGCAGATGACAGTTTCATTCTCCCCTTGAAACTCATTGAAACCTTCACTTCATCTTCATGAACATGGCAGATTGGATGAGGCGCTTTGGATGGGGTTTTTGAATCTTCTTATGCTTATCTAAACTCCATAGAATTCATCCAAAGTGGCGCATGGATTAGAGTTTTTAAGTTCCAGTTAAAAGTTATCTCCAAATCATCATCTCCTCCTTTTGATAAGGCATATCAGATGTGGCGCATCACTTGAGGGTTTTGGATCCTCATTGAAATGTCTCATAAAACTAAAGTTCAAATCTCCTTCAAGGTGAGAGCTTTGGTTGGCAATTTTGGGATCCTCTTGGAGTATTCTCTTAACTTCATCACTCTCACCTCCTCCAAAATGGCGCATCACTTCAAGGTTTTCAAACCCTAGTTAAAAGGCACTTTAGCAATCAAATCGACCTTTCATCTTGATGGTGCATTGGTTCTGGCGCAAGGGATCCACATTTTGAATGCTTCTTGCTCCTCATCTTCAAGACAAGTATCTCTTCCTCCTTGAGCGCAATGGATGAAGCGCATTGCTTTGGGCGCAAGAGATCATCATTCTGTTCTCTGATTGAAGTAGCGCATTCTACCAAGATTTTGCGCCATCCTCATGCCTTGTCGCACTAGATCAAGTTTTGCGCTCCCTTCAGTACTGGATCAAGTAGCGCATTCTACCAAGATTTTGCGCCATCCTCATGCCTTGAATTTCTTATGCTTTAAATATTTTTCAATATACCTTTCAGGATGTTTGAGATAGGTCTCGAATCCACCGGATTTAGCATGCAAAATCTAGAATTTGGAGGATCGACCAGATTTCAGACTTAGTCAATTTTTCAGGATTTTCAGGATTTCAAAATACCAGACTTAGTCATTTCAGGATCTCAAACATACATAGGGATTCGTCTTAGTGTTCATTATTTGGATGGAATTTGATCAAGACTCTTCATTACTACACGAGACCTCCAGTTATAAAGCAAACCTTCTAGGAGAGAGAGACTTATTGTTGGATTGACAGAGAAAACGAACCTAAGACATCATCCAAAACTAAATGCAAAGCATCAGAACTCAAAAAAAAGGGGGTCCCTATTTGCAATGGGGCGATGTGTGATTTGGTCGCAACAGGTCTCAAGCGGGATGTTTTCAAGCATGTCAGAGAGTGTTTGACTTGCCAACAAAACAAGGTAGAACAAACATTTCCAGCTAGTTTGTTGCAACCTTTTACCCATCCCAAATCAAAAATGGGAGAGCATCTCGATGGATTTTATTACGGGACTCCCAAAAGTGCAAGGTAAAGATTGTATCTTTGTGGTGGTGGATAGACTCACTATGTATGCTCATTTTTATGCTATATCTTCTGAATATAAAGCTCCACAAGTGGTTGATTTATTCTTTTGAGAGGTGTTTAGATTAGATGGGCTGCCTAGAAACATTGTGAGTGACAGGGACAGCAAGTTCATTAGTTTGTTTTGGCAAGAAATTTTTCGGTTGACAGGCATAGAGTTGACTCCAAGCACTAGCTATCACCCTCAAACGGATGGACAAACAGAGATTGTGAATAAATGGCTAAAAAAATATATGAAAAACTATGTTACAGGGAAGCAAGCAGTATGGATTAAGTGGCTTCATCTTAGAGAGTATTGCTACAACTCCACTCATCGTATGTCAATAGGTATGACTCCTTTCAAAGCACTATATGGTTATGAGGCATTATCATTTGTGGATTTGATTCTTTCGGATAGTAGACTTCCTAGTGCTAGAGATTTGGTATAACAAAGTATGGATATTTTGAATGCACTCAAAGAAAACTTACAACAAGCACAAAATCAGCAAAAGATGTACGTTGATCGCCACCGTGTAGAGAAAACTTTTGAGGTGAGAGACTTGGTTTTCCTAAGGGTGCAGCCCTACAGGCAATCCACCCTCAAGGAGAGTGGTGCGGAGAAGCTTAAGCCACGATTTTATGGGCCTTACAAGATCACACGGAGGGTAGGAGAGGTGGCATATGAGCTGAAGTTACCAGCAAACAGCAGAATTCACAATGCATTTCATGTATCACACCTTAAGGTGTTATGACAGAATGTTTCCCCTTGTTTGGAGCTGCCCCAACTCGATGATGAAGGTAAATTGGTTTTGGAGCTCGAAGCAATCATTGACATGAGGGAGAAGAAGCTAAGAAACAAGGTCATTCCGGAATATTTGGTGAAATGGAAAAATTTGCCTCTTGAGGATGCTACATGGGAAGGAACAAAAATATTTGATCATCCAAATCTGAGATTGCCTGAGGACAAGCAATATCTGGGGCAGGAGGAATGTCATGTCCCCTCCACTCGGATAGAGTGAAAATATTATTTTAATATAATAAAAATGTTTTTTAACACTATATTAATAATATAATTATAATATAATAATAATATTATTAATATTATTAATAATAAAAATATAAAAGATTTTCAAATTCAAATTGTGATGGTCGGCGCCACTTAGAATCTCTTCACCTTGGGCGAACATGTATAAAGGAAAGGTCATTTTACATTAGAAGATATCGGATTTTGAGTTTATGAATGTTGTTTGCAATTTACATTCTGACCACACTTGGGACGGAAACCTCAAGGGTGATCATCACAGGTTGGATGAAAACCCAGCCTTAGTGATTTGTTATGAGCTATTTCCACGTAGGGAATTAGCATTGAGACTAATATGAGCTTACATTCTTCCAAGTTGTGAGGCAACAGGAAGGGAAATAGGCAACATTATCCAGCTCGCACCCTCTAAAGACACATCGCCCTAACCTTCTAGCAGAAGCACGGCAGATTTTATAATATTTCCTATCACTAGGAAGGTCCATATTGGAAATCGCACTACCGTTGCTCACGCGGGTCAAAGACTAGTGTTGGGTGCCAGTGTAGGCCGATTGATTGAGGTGTTGTTGAGTGTCTCCGACACCAACAATATAAGCAATCAAGCGGCATCTTTTAGAAGCGCCAATTTGTCTGAGTACCCATGGTAGCGAAATACACAAGACTTGGAGCGCTGTCATAATATTGATTCGCTGATCCAATTCCGTAGATACCATCAAGCATCATTCAGAACCTGCAATCAAGGAAGGGTGATTTCAGCTCGAAGACTTGCTATTCTATTCAGGACTGTCTATGACATTCCCAGGCTGTCATACATTGGCACGAACTGAGTCAAGTTGGCAAAATATTTTGTAAGTCAATGTTATACAGAATTATGTAGGAGTCGTAACTATATCTCTTTAGGATATCTTATATCACTGTGACAAGTAACTTAATTCCATTGAACAGTGTTTGTTGATGGGATCTGAATATTCAAAGCTGTAACTTTCATTGATATTTGATTTTATATATATATAAGATTTGAGTATACATTTCAACACATTTAGCCTGTTTTGAAGCCTAACAGTACTGGTAAAATAAGTTGACAGTATTAGCAGTAACCTGAAAGTATTAAATCAGACAAATAGAACCATTTTTACACAAGGGATATTTCATCATGGGGGCTAGGTGTCAGATTAGGTTAGTTTGTTTTTCTTTTTAGAAGTTTGAAGTGACAACCCCCAAAAATGTTCCCTGAAATGACTGAGACATGCCATTGACATTTCTTGGAACATCCTGGTGCTTCTGCCATTTTGGAAACATTTCCTCAAAATTTCCATAGTTGTTTCCATATCGTAAACATACCAACACTGACATGTGCACATCTATAATGTCCCCAATCAGACAACCCTAGGAAACAAACAATATTTTGTGTATTTTTGAAAAGAAATGTAACCAAATAGCAAGTACCAAATTCTGTTCACAATTTCAAAACCCTTAATCAATCCACAATTGCAACATTCAATATCAAAACTTGCTGACTTATGTTATGATAAACCCTAGGATGTTAGATGAAGCCAAATCTGATATAGGACAGCCAATGCAATCTCCTAATAGGATTTATTAAAAAGTACAGCCACTGAAAATTGTTTGGAACATTGAATGGTTGCTGGTTTACATCTGATTACACATGAACAGTCAACATGAAACCCTAGGATGCCAAATAAGCTCAAATCTTATCAAAACAGTTGCTGGAAACAATTACAAATGTTGTTAAATGATGTTGGAAACACAATTTCAGATTTACCAGTGCAAATCAGACTTCAAACCCTCGGAGCAGCAATAAATGATGCCAAAGAAGTGGTACAAATTGTTGTACGATGTCAAATCAGACCTGCAACAACTGAAATAACCTCCAAAATGACTAAAAATGGTGGTTGGGGGCTGTACGACATGTTGTACAGTAGCTGGGAATGACAAAAACCAGAGAATGAAATGTGGATCGATTGCCAAACAAGTGGTTCAGCTGAAAACAATGCTGAAAATTATATTTGGCGGCTGGAACAACAATTTTTAATCAATATTAATCCTCCAAATGATGGCACTATGCTGGTAAGAGATGTACAAAGGTTGGAATGATGCAAATCAACAGCTGATATGACTGTCACAAGGTTGGAAATGATAGATTTTGCTCTCCCAAAGGTGGCACTCAAGTTGTATGACTGAAAATTAGACTTACGATGTTGGTACAGCAACAAATTCTTCATGGCTAGAGCGGGAAACCTACAAATAATGACAAATTTGATCCAAACCCACCAAAGATTGATGGAGCAGCCGCTCAGGTTTGCCAAAATGGTGTCAACTCCTCAGATCCAGTGAATGATGATGCAAATCTGCTCATAAAATTCTGAAATTGTTGTAGAAACCTCCCAAAATGATGTGGCAACACTGTAGCAGCAACATATAACCCTCCAAAGGATGAAATCTTCAACAAATCAGTGTAGCGACATTGTAGCAAGCTGAAAATTGTCTTCAAATCCTCCACAAATCGGCACAATTGTGATCCCTGGATGGAATCACCCAAAATGGTATACAAGGATTTTCGTCCTTGATCCCGAATGTGGAATCCAAGAGAATTTTTATCCTCTCAAAACCAGAACAAACCAAGAGTTTTCGTCCTTGGATGCCCTAGATTGAACAAACTGCTCAAATCCGAGAATTGGATGCAAAATGGATAACTTCCATGAATCTCAAATGAAGATAGACACCTCCTTGATATACCCTTTCAAATCAGGCCTTTGGGTCGTGAATTTCCCTCCGAGTATTTAAAATTACTTTTTTTATTTTATTTTATTTTATTTTTATTTTAAGTATTTAAAAATACTTTTTTTATTTTAATACTAGTGTTTAAGAACACCTTTTATCTTAATTATAATAATATTATTAAGTTGCCCCTTAAAATTAGAAATTATCGGGCCCAACTTGAATAATATTATTATTTAATTTAATCCAAAAAAGGGGACATGACAGCATCAAGAAGGGGTGGGAGCTTTTTCCCTCAACTTAGATTATTAGTCATGAAAGGATAATCAGAAAAGTTAGTGTCCATCTGAATTGTCAATGACATTTTCTGTCATGCATTAGCATAGGAATTGTCAAATTGACATGCAGTAGCATAGGCATTGTCAAAATTTGCATGCAGTAGCATAGGCATTGTCAAAATTTGCATGCAGTGAGTTGGCATATAATTTTCCTAAAAGGCCCACGTGATCACCATTTTTTACCATAAATATCCATTGTTCATTAATCAAATAACGTGCTTTATTTTCTTCTGATCATTATCTGATTCGTCACTGCCAGTTATCCAGTTATTCGTCTATTGCCCATCACTAATGCATATCATTCTGACTTCTATAGCTGTTTGGAAGGAAAAATTGTATAGCATGCATCAAGGAAAAGATTATACGTAAAGAAAAAATTTAAACCTGGGAAGAAAATAATAATTGACAAGAAAATGGAAAATGCATAAACACCTGGAAAAGAAGAGAGCGCTGCTTTGTCTCTGGGTCAAATTGCTTTGTAACCCTATAACCAGGCCTACCAATTTTAACTGCAAAAGTCAAATAATTATCAATACTTTTTGGATAAACATAGTGCCCAGTAAACTTTAATATCAGAAAGGCTATGTAACAACATTATCTTGAGGTAAAAATCTTTCTCCCATGAAAAATGGATAATGAATAGAAGCCAAAAACTCACTATAATCTAGAATACATTATTTGCTGAATTTTTAAAACCAATTACAGACAATTGCCACTTGTTTTACAAAGGATAGCATTCCAAAGATATTTCCATTCAAGATCCATGATTGCAATAGCTTTACCCGGGAAAGGAACAAAAACAAAAATGCAACATTGATAGGCATAGGCATAGTTTTGTGAGTGTCCAGAGATGGGGACACTCTGTCGAACTCTAAGATTAAAATGCCGTCAGAAAGGTGAGCCAGGAAGTGCCATCATTGAAAAAAGCAAGTCACAAAAGAAGGCAAGGGAAACTGCAGCAATACGCAATCTATACTCTCTAAAATATTTTTTTTAGTCATATGCAAGAAAGATGCTTCGATCTAAATAATTCTTAAAACATGAATAATTGTGTGTTCAATAGGTTTTGGATAAACATGGTGCCCAGTAAACCTTACTATGAGAAAAGGCTATGTGCCAACATTATCTAGTAGTGAAATAACATGTATCTTTCTCCCACAGAAAATAGATGATGAAAAGAAGCCAAAACTCACAATAATCTAGAATCCTTCTGTCATCGAGTTTTTAAAACCAATTACATACAACAACTGGCACATTGCCACTTCCTTTACCAAGGATAGCATGTCACACATATTTCCATCAAGTTCCATACTTGCAAAAGGTTTGCCCAGGAAAAAAAATGATACATAAAATCAACACTGGACATAAGCATGGTTTTGCGAGGGACCAGAGATAAGGACATAAAGTCATTCTATAAGGTTAAATTGCGGCCAGAGAGGTGGAGAAGGAAGTGTCATCGTTGGAAGATGGGAGTTGTTGATGATTGTTTTTAGACAAGTCAACAATAGAGTATAACACTAAGTATCCAACTCTCTCTTGAATAAAGCTCTTCAAAGGCTAAACTATGTGATCCAATGAAGCAACTCCAAGGTTCCTTTTTTATAACTCATGGTGTGATCTTGCTGGTAATCACAAAGGGACTTACGTAGACTTCTTCTTACTTCTTTTAGCTTGTTTCTCCTTTTAGAGTGGATGAAGTATTCACGATGTATCAATGATAAAAAAGGAAAAAAGATAAGGGTTGAGAGAACTAATTTAAGGTCAATGAGGCAATGATGATGCAAGAATAGACAAACTCCTTGATTAACCTAACTCCACTTCGCCAAGGGTGCCTACAACTACATGAAGTTGGTGCAATCTCCTAAGGATAGCGAAAGGTTTTCAAATCATGAAGGCTCATATAAGCACCCATTAAACAGCGCAGCTCAAACAAGCACTCACAATCGAACTTAAGCAAATTATAACAAAGCTCAAACTAGCTTTACACAACACTTCACCAACGATGAATGTTAAAAGCATGAGCTAGAAGTTGATCAAATATCCAATACAAACATACATTACATCAATGAACTCTAATCTATTTCTAATCTACTTTGAAACATCTTTCCACTTCATCAAGATACAAGAAGCCATGTCATTTCACAAGACAACACTTGAACACCAAACAAACTCCAATGTCTTTGCATTAATCTTGAGAAAGATTTACAACAATTTCAAGTACTCTCAGAGAATTTCGAGAGTCTCTTCTACTCTACTCTACTCCTACCAACTGAACTACTATATGATCTACCTCTTTACAAATGAGGCAACAAGGCCTTTATATAGAAGTCCAGAATTACAATGAATGGCCCAGATCAATTCAAGTAGCCAAGGGCTTAGATCATGCCACCTTAGCAGGCAGTTACAACAATTTGCTATTTTTAGTACATAGGAGAGGCAATGAAGGCACGTTCTCCAAGAAGATAAGGATAAAATGGAATCTTTAAAGCATCTTCCACATGGACGTCCTCTTTGGCTTCTTGCTTGTTGAATGATGTGGTGAATTGTGATTGGCTTGATGATGTGTATTTGCCACGTAGGTGCCACCTCAGCATTTTCCCAAATTGCATCATCTTGTGATGTCTTCGATGTGATTGCTTGAACTTGTATGTTTGGGAATGTGTTATTGTTGATCTTGCCTTGTTCATCTTCCTGTAAACTAGATGTGTATGATAGATGTTGCTCATTTGTTTAACACTGTGATGTTTCTTCTTGCAGGTAGGTTGTAAGTTGACCTCCTTGATACTTCTTCATGAAGAGTGTAGTGTAAACCATAGAAGCAAAAATCGCCAAAAAATCATGATTTTTTGTAAAAATCGCAAATCGCCCAGTTAGGCGATTTTTACCCCCAAAAAATCGGATTTTTATATAAATCGCACTCAACAGTCATCATTTCGTTTCTAGGCTTTTCATATTTCGTTTCCAGTGGGCGTTTAGGGCTTTCTGCGTTAATTTTCCCTGCGTGCGAACAACCGACGAGTTTACAAAATCTTCTGGCATGAATTTTTTGATGAGTTTAGAAAATCTTCCGGCATGAATTTTTTTTGACAAGTTTAGAAAATCTGTCTTGAGGCGGCGGCTGCAAGTCTGAATAGTTGAGCGCGGCCCTCGGAAGTCTGCAACCTGACAACTGCAGCAGACAACTGCGGGAGGCACGATTAGACTTCAGGTTTTCTTTTATTTATTTGCATTCGGCGGTAGCTTTACTTTGTTACATTTCTTTTCTTTTTAAATGTCTTGTATTTACTATTATATTATATTATAGTTGTTTTATGTTTGTGAGGGCTTTCAAGTCCCGATCGTTAATTCACATGTCGTAGGTGATTTTTATTATCATTTTTTCCCTTGTTCATTTTTAGCACTTCAATATATTTTTTAATTGACCACCGTGTCCTTTGTTTTTCATTTTAATATTAATATTTTAAATTTTAAATTTTAATTGTAATATTAAAGTTTAATGATTTAAAATGTTTAATTTAGATCTTTTAATTATTAATATATTTAATATCTATACAATGTTTAAATTTATTATAATATATTTAAATTTAATATAATATTATTTGTTTATTTTTAATAATTATATATTAAATTTATTATAATATAATATATTTAAATTTATTATGATATTAGTTTATTTTTAATAATTATATTTAAATTTTTAATAATTTTAATTTAATATGTTTAAAATATTCAAATTAGATTTTTATTTTTTTTTCCTTGCCGAATTTAATCCGAATTTTATTGTTGCCAAATTCGAACTCGAACTCGAACTCGAACCTTGTGACTTAGTATTAATGCTCACTAATAAAAGCCCTATCGGCTAATTAATAATAACTTTATCTATTGCTTCCCCCATATGCCATTTAATTATTTAGATGCCTTTGTAATAGATTAAGACTAATAATTTAGTATTTATTATTCTATTTATAATATTATATAATAATATTTATAATATTATAATATAATATTTGTGTTATTAATCTATACATACATCAATATATTATAATAATATAATATTATATATTATATTATTAATATTTATTATAATATTTCTATATTATAATATTAAAATATAATATTAATATTTTTAATATATAATATATTATTTGTATATAATATTAAAATATAATATTTATATCATTAATCTATATTTTTCTACATTAATATATTATATTATTAATATTTATTATAAATATAATTATATTATTAATAGTTATATATTATAATATTAAAATATAATATTTATATCATTAATCTATATTTTTCTACATTAATATATTATAATAATATAATATTATATATATTATTAATATTTATTATAAATATAATAATATATTATAAATATTATTATATTTATATATTATATTATTAATAGTTATATATTATAATATTAAATATAATATTTATCATTCTATTATAAAATTTATATCATTTAAAAAACATCAAGGTTTCCTTTCCTTTTTTATATTTTTCTACGTTTTTTGTAGATCCCATTTTTTCCCGATTTTTTCACTATTTTTTGAAAAAATCTTATACTTTTGGTTTGTCGATTTTATCTCCAAACGATTTTTGCTTCCTTGGTGTAAACAATGATGATAACACCTTCTTGATATGTAGAGTAAATGACTTCTCAAGGATACTTGAATGTACCAAAGGAACTTGAAGCTTTATAGATGTCTTTGGAATGTTTGATGATGATGAAGATGAAGTAGTATACTTGCCATGTTGATAGAACTTGGAGCTTAATGGATAGATGTTGAAGGAGATGATGCCATTGATGAAGAGTTTCGATATGTTGGACTTGAAGTGATGACTTGGAGCAGCTACACTATGTCTCCTCCTTGTGGACTACCTCTTGACTTCCCTCTCTACATGAAAGTGATTCCAGCACTTGCTCCTCTGATGATCCCTTAGCTCCATCCACATCCCTACAACACAATCAAAGAAGCAATATCAATCACTTGGCTTCATAACACAAAATAATCATTTTAAAACAATTTTAACCCTCCCAAGCCTAGGCGCATGAATTGAGAAATTTGATCTTCGCTAGAAAGCAATCATAAAATTCAAACCAAGCATCACATTCAAAGTAGCGCATTGGATCATGGCTTAGTTGTTTGCATAAAAGACTTCTAAAACTTAGATTCAACCTCATATGGGAGTGGCGCACTAGATAGCAATCTGAATCCTTGTTTGAATACCTTCAAAAAATAAGGGTGCATTAGATAACAAGTTGGATCCACGCTTGAATGTCTCTTAAAACTTAAATTAGACCTCACACCAAGGTGGCGCACTAAATAAGGATTTGGTTCTCCACTTGAAAGATTTCATAATGCTTGCAATTCATCCTCACTTATGAGTGGCGCATTAGATCCATATTTTGCCCTTTGTTTAAAATCTCACTTTTGCAAGTTACAAATCAGTCTCCTTGGTTTAGGCATACTAGATGAGGATTTCAATCTCTCCTTGGTCTTGGCGCATTGGATCAGCATTTTTTATCTCCGTTGGGAAGTTACTAAGGTGGCGCACTAGATGTGGCGCATTAGTTCCATGTTTTGGATCCTCTTCTTTGGAAATTTTATAACACTTACAATTTCTCTCTTGTGAAGGGCGCATTGGATGGAGGTTTAGATCTCTCAAAACATGCCAAAAAACTTCAATTTATACTTATTCACAAGGCGCATTGGATGAGGCGTGTTGGTTGAGGATCTTGTATCCTCTTGAAACTTGTTTTGAATCATTATTTTCACTCCTTCATGAGGAAAGCGTATTGAATCAGGCGCAGCAGATCAGATTTTAGTTTCTCCCTCTTAAAAGTCTTATAAAATTTGAATTGAACTCCACACTAAGAGTGGATAAGGAACTTGAATCTTCTCTAAAAGCCTCTTAAATTTTCAACCAAAACTAACTCTTTTTGGTGCAGCAGATAGGAGTTTTGATCCCTTCTTAAAACTTGTCTTGAAAATGTCAAAGGTTGGCGCAGCAGATAGGGATTTTGCGTCCTTAAAATCTTTCAAAAACTTGAATTTAACCTCTTTCAAAGATGGCGCAATGGATCCACATTTTGGTGCTTGGTTGAAATATGTTTTGAAATTATCATCATCTCCTCCTAAAATGGCGCATCACATGTGGCGCATTGGTTGAGGGTTTTAGATCCTCTTGAAAGTTTGCACTTCTATCCTCAAGATACACTTCTTCACCTTGGTCGCAATGGATCATGATTTTGATCTCCTCTTAAAATTACACCTAAAACTTCACTTCATCGTTATGTTAGAATGGCGCAATGGATGGGTCACATTGGATGAGGCGCACTAGATGAGTGTTTCGCGCTCCGGTTGAAAGTGACGCATTAGATCAAAATTTTGCACTCCCTTCATGTCTTGGCGCACTGGATCAAGATTTTGATCTTCTCTTCAGTACTTAGCCATTTTCAGTATTCCTCAGGGTAAGGTATATTAAAAAAATATATTTAAGTATAACTTATACTTTAAATATTTTTCAATATACCTTTCAAGATGTTTGAGATAGGTCTCGGATCCACCGGATTTAACATGCAGATTATAGAATTTGGAGGATCCACCAGATTTCAAACTTAGTCAATTTTTAGGATTTTCAAGATATCAGGATATCAGACTTAGTCATTTTCAGGATCTCAAACATGCATCAGGATATTATGATTTCCACCATGAAGTTGATGACTCTTGAATAAAACTAGACAGAGAACTCAAGAAACTATTCCTCACTCAGGCAACAAACTACTGACTTCATCATGCAACCAACCTAAGACATCATCCAAGACTCAATGCAAAGCATCAGAGCTCAAAAAAAGGGGGTCCCCATTTGCAATGGGGCGATGTGTGATTAGGTCACAACAGGAGTCTCAAAAGAAGCCAATGGAAACTACAGCAATACCCCATCCATACTCTAAAATATTTTTCATAGTATATTGAAAACGATGCTTCAATCCTACTGACCGTTAAAATACAATTTCAGAATCTGCATGGCATGGCATTTGACTATGAATAAGAGAGAATCAGATAAGTATACCACAACCATGCTCAATCATGAATGAAAAGGGGCGCAAAAAACTAAGCTAGTCACATTACAAGATGAAATAATTATGATTGGACACCCTGGACTAAAAGAAAAACGGGAACAAAGAAGTCACAGTAGAGTGCAGTTAGGGTTTGATAGTAAAAAAAAAATTTAAAAATGTATTTGAAATAGGAATTTCAGATAATACACCTGATTTTTTTGGTGCAACTTTCCTTCTATTTGGTTGTGGTTGGGCTGGAGCATCTTTTGCTTCACGAGCAGCACGCTTTGCTAAATTTGTTTGATGTCTCTTTCCTTGTGTATGTGCCAAATAATTGCCTTCATTATTGTGTAGGGTCAAACATAGTTTGCATTCATAACTGTAAAATCCAATCACAAACATGAGTTTTCTAACAGCACAAGGCCTCTCCAATGGAGAAAATCTAGATGGTAAAATAGCATATTAAAAATTCTATAGTGTGGAAAATATCAATTGTAAAGGTAATTTAAACAAGCAAGGATAGCAGCAATAAACATTGGTGGGGTAAATGAGTCCCACATTTGAAATCATCAAGGTTAATCATAATGTGAAGAGCATACTTATTTGTTACCAGAGGACTACACATCAGATGACACACCTGGGACTCCAAAATAACGATAAACTACTCAAATAAACTTGTCACTGATTCCATGCTGTCCTGAAAGAATATCAAAACTAGGAATCACTGATTCCATGTTGTCTTGAAAATAGCATGAAAACTACGAATAACTGGCTGCAAAAATATGTGTGTCAACTTTTAATAGAAACTCGAGTATAGTATCACCTATAAACATAAATTCCATGCAATAAGTAATCTATGTTTCCAAAGGCCTCACATGGTATAATGAAAAATTGGATATTTTAAAGTATGTAGTCCATAGTAGAAATCGTGCCACAGAGAGAAATATGAATTCATTGAACTCTAGCAGCAGTTCAAATGTGTTGGGTAAAGGCTACTATTCATATTCTTCACAAAGTACTTATTGTTCTGCCATTGTTATATGACAATAATTGATCTGCTAAAGTAATATATCTAAAACATCCTTGAGATCCAGAACCAATCTTATAACCTGGTTTGCATTTTCAGATAGGATCATTACTTCATCTCCTCAGCCTATCTAAGTTTTAAACCACACAAGGGTTTCTTTTGTTCAACTTCATTTTTGTTTTTTGTGTATACTATCTAGTTTACTCAGATTCTTGCTTCAATGATTTTGAGCAGCTATGAATCCATAGTACATCCTGTTGACTTGAATGATTTTTTGCGATTCAAGGGTTTTGTTTTACAATATACCATAGCAAGCTGCTCCAAAGTACAACAATTAACAAGATGCTTTTTTCACATTTCTATTGGGGTTCACACATGCTATTCATCACTTCCATTGAATTTCCTGTGTTCTGATTCATATCTTCTATGTTTCTCCCTTCATTTATTTAATGTTTATTGTTGAATAATGGCTACTGAAAATAAGAAGAACGCTAGCCCTGAAGCCCCAGATTACTTAAGAATAAAAAAGGAAAAATAACTATCCTTCCCATTTCCCCATAAAACAAGGAGATATATTTTGCATTATATATGCAAGCATATCGGTGGCCCTAAGCAATCAGTGGAACTTGCTTGAAGCAGATTTGCTTTGTGCAAATAAGAAGATACCCATAACTTACAACAACATGGCCTGCCAGTAACTCATGCTCTTGTTGCCATAACAATGCCCAAAATGAGATGATTCAAGTCAATTAATACAAACACGCTCAAAGAGTTCCGAAAGAAAAATTCACATACCAACTAAAAAAGTTGAACCATCCAGACAAGCACAACTTCAGCGAGACATTTTGTCAAACAGTTTGCATATAAAAAAATAGATACCATGTTCACTCTACCCACAATTTTAATTGAGATTAGAAGCTTTTTTTCAGGAATTTCCCAGATACCCAATGGACATACTTCTGGCATTTTATCAGTACAATTAGATTCCTATACTTGTACAGCTGAGTTCAGCTAACTCTTTCAAATGGAGTTAATAAAGTCAAAAGCGTTTTCTGTATAAATTGAAAAAGGAAGAAAGGGAAAATTAATAAAAAAACCCGCCTGCCGAGATGATTTCGCATAAAGTATGGATCTTTTGCAAGATCGATGGTCTCGAGGGCGAGACGCCTGAGACGTTCCCTTCTGTCGATCGCTTCATTCTGTGCAGAAGCAGCACCTCCACTCCCTGGTTTCGAACCCCATTCTCTGTCCATGTCTGCTCAGGAGTTCTGTCACAAATTCACTATCAACCTTCGCTATCCTCGGATGAGGGGTTTGTCTCTGGTTCAGTTATGGGCATTTAGGCGGCAGTCCCTTAGTTTTTCGTGATATAAATTTGCTTTGCATAAATATATAATGAGAATTAGAGTTGTGTAAGATATTACCTTAATAAAAATTAAGTTTTTTTTAATCTAAATAAATATTTAGATATGATTCTAGGAAATACTATAGTTATTTAGAGAGATTGGAGTTTATAGCATAGAGAGGGGTGCCAATGTATTATATATGTAAAAATAAATAATCCTTTTCTAGGTGTAGTTTAGGTTAATCAGATGAAGTGTTTATAATTTAGTATAAATTAATTATGATTGTTGGAATAATTTTGTGGATTAATGTATTTTGAAATTAAATGTTAAGTTATGATTATTTAATTCTATGACCAAAGAATAAATATTATTTGATGAATTTTACTATTGTTGGTTTAGTAAAAATTATTTTTTTGTCACTTAAATGCATTAGATCCCTTGTTGAGCTTATGCTTTGTACCATGTCAAGTCCATGGGTTTGGGTCTATTTTGCAGTTGTGAATTATCCTTTGTACATAGAATTGATCCTACTTAATGCATACAGCTTCTACTTTGTGGCTTGTTTGAGTGATCTTTGTTTGTATTACTCTTTTTTATATATCTAAAGAATGGTGTTATTTAAATACCTTAGAAGGGTTGTTGTTGTTGTGTTGTAAGGGGACATGCTCACCTAAGTTAACCCTATAAATGTGTGTAAAAGACAGTAAGCAAGCACCCTAGAATGGTGTGTAGATTCATTACTTCTTTTAGGATGAGACTGGATGAATATGTGAGGATGTGAATTCAAAGTTTTCATTCTAGATCTTTGTGTCTTAAAGGAAAGAAACAAATTGTTGTTAATCCTCTCTATGCTTAAAAAGATGTCTTGAAAAGATTATTTATTAAATTACTTTCTTTCAAAAATAAATTATTTCTACTTAGAAAGGGCACAAAAAGTTTCTATATTGAGAAAGCTTTTACCTTTATACTTCAATTGGTTGCATAGTATTAATTAATTTTAATTGATTACTTAATTGTATTAAATTAATTAGATAGATCTAATTAATTTAGCATTATTTAATTAATTATCTTTAGTTAGTTAGTTAATTGATTGCTTTAATTTGTTTCATGAAAAATCCAAAATGTAAAAAAGAAAGCAATTCATTTAGTAATTACGTAGTTAAAATTTGCATTGTTTAAATGATAATTATTATTTGGTTGATTACATAAGGGAAATCTAATTAACTCAACTTAATTGATTAATTAATTATTAATTAATTTAGTTTTATAGATATGAATAGTCCATTCATTTAAGCACATAAAAAGACAAACAAATAAAATATTTCATCTATTTGCATTAATTAATTATTTTAGATTAATTTATTGCACTCAAAATAAAAATACCAAAAACAACAATTTGAATCAAGCAAGTTTACATCCAACAATTTAATGATTAAGTAAACAAACATCAAAATAATCTTTTGAAACTTAAACCAACACGTAAATAGACTGACTAGCTTGCCTAAACCTCAAGGATCATTTTTGAATTTATCACACATGTCTTGGCCTAAGGCTGGACTTAGTTAAAGAAATCTTAGGAGAGTTAGGAGAGGCCTCACCTGTTGAATACATAAGACAACTGAGAGGGGGGTGAATCAGTTGTACCTTAAAACTTCAAAACCCTCACAAACATTCAAATCCACATTAATCCAATTAACCCTTAATCTGTTAAAATGATTTATCATGAAAGCATATAACAGAAATAGAACCAAATCAATATCATACATAAGGAAACACCAGATTTATGTGGAAAACCCAACAAGGGAAAAACCATGGTGAGGATTAGCTCACAATATAAAGTAATATCAACACCGAATACAATAGGGCTCACTGTCGGAGGGCTCACTGCCCAAAAGAAAAAAAGGCTTACTACCAAAATATAACAGAAGATAGAGAAGAGTGTTACAATGAGAAAACCATCTCAATGAAATAAAAAAGTCCACCACAACATCACCAACACCTTCGCAGCCTTACTAAAGAATTGTGGACTCCTTCCGCTCACTGCATCTAGTAATCTAACACATGAAAGCTTGCACTGCATTGCACAAATTTGCACCTCACAACTCTGCAATTTGCATTATTCGCATCACACACATCTATCTTATCATCCCTCAACAACTCAACACTTATTTATATCATCTTCAACCTTGAAAACATTCTCCAAGGCCAGCTATATACCTCAACCATGCAAATTCAAATTAGGTCAGCACCAAAACATTCTCGCAATGGAAAGGAATGAAGACAGACCACAACACACCTTAGTTAGGACCTAACCACTCATATATGCCATGCCACGCTTCCACAAACCCCAAAGCAACTCTACAATTAGTGTGAACACCCAAGGTCGGTTGAACATGTGTTAACACCATAATCATTTAAGTACACGCTTCCTCAAATCTAAAGACGACTCACGAACACCACACCATGCTTGAACACAATCTAGAATATTCCACAAACCCCCTGAAATCCAACAAATTCCTTCACAACAACTTTCACCTAAAGAATGTACACACCCAGTGCACTCAAACAACTCTGTCATACACTACAACTCAAGAAATTGACTTCTAAAGCACCAAACCTCAAACAACTTCACCAGAAGAAAGATACAAACACTATCAACACCCTTCCAGATCTGCAATACCTAAAACCACTATGTGGAGAAATGTGGAGTGAAAATAATTATCCCAGACACCTTTGCAATACACAACTCACACATTGGTGAGCACACCTTCTTCTGCACATTGAACCGGCACACCAAATTCTGAATGAAGTACCTCTGAACACCTCTGATCAACATATCCAAACTGCACAAGCAGATCTTCAACATAGAAGAAATGCGGAGCCAAACCAGAACACTACTCTGCAACACAAAACACCACTGCAACACACTGTTTCCTCTTTTTATTCAAGTTTTTTCAAAGCACTTGGAAACCAAGCACCAGAAACATATCATCAACATCTTCAGCACTTCCTCATTACCACCAAGTCAACTGCAACATAGCAACTCAATCATACATCCATAGACAGAAGCTTATCAAAGCAACACTAGAGGTTGACACCAGTAGCTTACTAGTGACTACATAATGCAACTAATCAAAGCATCATCAAAGACAACATAAACTCAATACCAATTGCTCTTACCCTTGCAACAAACTCCTTCTCATACAATTGACACCAATGACAACACAAGCTTGTTGACATCAATGACAACACCATCTGCACATACTTGCAACATCACCTACTCCTCCTATCCTTGTACTTGAATAGGAAACTCTTTTAGAAAACATCTTATTGTAAAATGTGCTTTTAGAAGCTCTACATAAAACAAAAAATCACCAACTAAATACTCATCACTAAAACTTGCAACGACAAAACACTTACCATGTCACCTTCATACATATTCCTAGAACTCCTTGACCTATTCCAACAGAGCCTCTACCACACATCATCTATATTCTACTCGCCCTATTTCATTGTGAATTAGGCTTGTATACAAGTGCTATTGGGATGTTGTTGGATTGAAGACTGGAGGAGAGATTGGAAGTGATATTGTATTGTATTCTCTTATTTGCAGATTAATACAAGCTTGTGCCTCTCTTCTTGGTGGATTTTTTTACCCGAAAGGGTTTTATCCATATACATATTGTGTTATGTGCTCATTCTTTGATGGGCTCATTTTGTGTGTTCTTATTTTGAATTCTGTAGCAATCCCCATTCGATTGTACACTTGCATGCATACACTTTGTTGAGATTAGATTTCTACTTTTAGTTGTTTACCTTCATTTCTAACAAGGAAGCCAAGAAGCCTTAAATGACACATTAAATAAGGTTATCCATCTTAGTAGGATTACAATCAAGAACTCAACTACTAGTATTACCATGCTCTAAGAGAGTATCTTTAAAAGGAAAGAGATCTACATGAAGTTGGGCCTAGTAAAAGAATAAAAAGTCAAAGAGGGATCTAAGAAGAAATCATTGGGTCATTTGGATGTGGAGGTGGTGGATGATCATCTGGAATTCTTGAGAGAGGAACAGAATGCACTATGGATACTTTGAATGATCTCTCTTCGTGCCTCAACATTAAATTTTGTTGTGTTATCTTTTTGTTGTTACTTTTAGGTAATTTATTATTGACTTACAACATGATTTCAATAGGACTCAGTTATTTGTCATGGTTTATTGTTTATTCATAGTTACACATGAATGCTAATATGATTTATCTTCTACTTTTTGTTAAAGGGTTTGGATCCTTCTAAAAAGCCACTTTTACCTTTTAATGAAAATTGTTTAATGTACTACGATAATGCGCAAAAAAGTGAAGAAGTGAAGGGAGGAGTAGTAGAAGGCAAATCAAGTAGCAAAGGAGATAGGTGATGACACCCAAATATCACAATGGGATCGAGCTAGAAGGAATGATTGATCTGAAAGGGTGGATCTGAAAGGATGACTAGTTTTTTCCATATTGGGTTTTATTTCCTATATTTCCTCTCCCACCATGTAATGGCACCTCATCTAGAAATGGTTGAGAGCTTGATTGATGTTCAAGTCTACAAAGACTACAAGAACCTAACAAATATGTATCATAGTTGTAGAGATTTTTGTAGAAAACACATTCTTTTGGAAAACCCTAAACTCTACCTAGTTCTAATGGTCTAACCTATTTGGCATTAACAAATAATTTAATTTATTTTGTTGCTATGGATGATGGTGCTTCAAACTAAGCTCCCTCTCCTCTTTTGAGAGCAAAACCTCCAAGATCATTTTACCTAGGTGACACCATTATGAGTTTTGAGGTAGAACCATTAGATTTCCATGTTTCTAATGAATGCATTTAGTCTATTTTGGAGGATATTGGGAGTTTATCTCTTGTTTTCAAATGCCTAGGGAAGTCCATATGAAGATTTAATGCTATGGACTAAAAGTACTTGGAGCAACTTGGCAGCTCCCTTTATGGAGATCTTCGAACATAGTTTTTCTTCTACAGTTCTACTTGGATGAAGATTTTAAGTATGTACCGTAAAATATCCCATGGTTCTATGGCAAGGTTGGTTTATTTATTGCTCAGTGGTCACCTTTATTTGACCCTAGAACTGCCACTATTATAAGTGTTCCAATTTGGTTGTGCCTATTTAACCTACCACTAATCATGAGGGACCCAAGGAAAATCAAAAAGTTGATTTACTAGGTGAGAGTTTTTATGAAATTAGACACTAATATGGAGATTTTGAAAAGTAGATTTTAACTTTGAAGGCCTACCACCAAGGTGTTTTCAATGCAATATGCTCGGTCACCAAATTGTAGTTTACTTATCTAAATCAACTCTTTCCACAAGATCAATTAGCCACAAGAAATGGGCAATAAAATTTGGCACTCTAGTTAAGGATTTCCTTTGGCACAATCATGGATTTTTATTCAAAAGGTAGGATTTGGTTGACCAAACTACAATTTAGGTTGACACTCATGTAGAAAGAGAGGTAGAGCTAGTGCCTTCCATCCCTAACCAATGTTTGTAGAGAGAAGATGTTTTTGTCATTAATTATCAGATGATGAGGAGGATTAACAACACTATATGGAGCAAATTTTAAAAGGTGAGACTCATTTAACCTAAACTCTCTCTACAAAGTAGGAATTACATAATTTGGAATTTTTTGATAATAATTATCTGGTCCCCTTTCCTAATGTCACCGCTATCTCTCAAATAGTGAGCAAAATTAACAAACCAAACTATGGAGCTACAAGAAAGTGGAAAGGAAGGAAATTAGAAACAAAAAAATTCACTTGGAAGATTGATTTTTAGTTGACAAAGGTGCTCAATGGACTATGGATGTCCTCCTCACTAAAAGTAGGAGGAAGCAATTTACTAAGAAATAGTGAGGGGGTATGAAATGGAGATAGCATTAAGCATTTATTGCCTTCCTACTAGGATCTATTTGAGAAGTTCAGACTCCTTATTCTCCTTGCCTCTTCTTCAGCATAATCATGAATAAAATAGTTTTTTTAGCCTCTCCTCTAAGCTTTCTTTTTCTGCTCCCTAATTAATAGATATAAAATTTTCATTTTATTTATCTTTTGATTTATTTAAGAGGTGGGCCCTCATCCCACAATTCACTAGTCAAAAAAATGTTTAATGTACCCTAAAACCATTTATATCAAATTTTAATTGTATCCTAATTGAATCTTAAATAGTTAAACTACGTAACCAACTTTCTTACAATTAGAAATATGAGTATAAACTTACTTGAAATAGAAATAACCTCCACAAACTTAATAGTTATAAAAAAAAAATGTAAAAAAATGAGACAAACACATTCAAAGACAACCTTAACAAAAGGAGCACTTAAAAACAAGTTTGTGTATTTGGGCAACAAGTTTGTGGCCATCAATGCAAATATTTATATCAATGCAACTACTAATTTGTAATTTGTAATAAAAATTTTAACTTATTGAAATGGATAGTTTCTCAAAAAAATTATATAAGAGTACATGATTTCTAACTCATGTTCCTCCCTTTGTAATGTATCCTTGTGTGCATCATTATTTTCTTTGTATTAAACAAGTAGTATTAAACATCAACTATGACAAATAAATCACCTCATTACTTAAATCCATGCCATAGAGCTCATACATCCCAAAGAATTTTGCACATCCAATTAGAGAGAGTAACATTGTATTTTTCAATTATTTTATTTTATTTTATAGAAAATTTGTTCCAATTATTATCCAATCACCATCAAACCACTCTACTTAAACATCATGCTCTTCCATAGTTAAACAATCAATAGCAATTTTATACATCATGCTCACCAAAAAGTGGTAAATAGTTGTCCTACTTTTATTAACCAAAATTTATCTTTAACCTTTGACCTAAATACGGGTTAAGGATAGCCCATCAAACTAGGTAAAAATGCACAATATGGCTAAGTTGGAGTCAGCCATGTACTCCAACTCACAATCAAGAAGAGGACATTATTTGTTCAAGTCTTCGTATAGCAGCAAATATTATTTTCAAGTCTTGATGTACAGGTTGAGGGATGGTAACACAATTCAACTCTTGCTCAACTTGTTGACGTGGTCTGCACATTCGAGCAAAAAATCAAATCATATTTAATGAATTTCTTGTATTCTAGACACGCTTTGAGAAAGTATATTGTCTGTTTATGGTTGGAGTGGAATGCGCTTTGAATGGACTCCTGCAACACAGAAAAGACTAGGATAGAAATTTTGAGATATAACTAGGCATTGCAAGCAAGTGGGTATTGTAGGATTGATGAATGCAGTGGCTTCTAACAAGTGGGTTGCTGTGATAATGATCATAATAAGTGCCTATGTATTATCATTGCGGGTGATGGGAGTGGAGGGAGAAAGGTGTAAAGATCAAGTGCAAGGGCTGGTGAATGCTTGCAAGCCAATAATCTATGGACAGTCACCATTGCCCAACTGTTGTTCGCTGATAAGGAGTGCAGACATAGCATGCATATGTCCCAAAGTCACTCTGCAGCTTGCTGCTCTCATTCAAATCAGCAAAGTTGTTCAATTAATTGAGGGATGTGGAAGAAGAGTTCCCGACCATTTTAGATGCGGCAGTAAGACTACCTTAAACAGACACTTGTTTCTCTATTTTTTTTGGGTTGCTTTTTTAGTTTTGTTTTTTGGTTTCAACTGTTGAATAATCTTCTAAAGCATCGATTTTGTTGTGTTGGGTGCAGGTGTTGTCAAGCCATAATCAACTAACTGTAATAGATGAGTGTTCAGCCTGTGATGGGAATATGGTATGTTGTTTGGTAGTTATAAAATAATTGATAATAAGTTGCAGGTGTAGTCATGCAACAATAAGAACTCAGTGATCTAAATTGATTTTGTTTTTGTTTTGTATTTTTTTGTACTCCATGGCTCCGACCATTTAAAGTCACTAAAAATATATAACTTACTATGTTATTATCAGATGGTTGATAAGTGTTGTATATTCTTCGAGTTTAATAATTGATGTAACATCACATTCCATAATGCTCAATAATTAACATAAGTATTCATCTTAACCAAGAATCAGAATACACCATGATTATCCAAATTAGAGTTAAACAAGAATGAATCATTATCATTTCAAGAATTAAGCATGTTATTCTAAACTAGAATATAACAAAACTTTCAATTACAATATCCAATTACATCTCATTAGTGAATAACCTTCACTATGCATGTACAAAGTTATGCTCAAGGCATCAAATATCAAATTATACATAATAATTGACTATCAAGCCATATAATGAGAAGTATTGCATCTGGAACATATGACATCTGTCTTCATAAGCCTCATCTTGTCTCAACTTGGGAAGGAGAGCATCATCCAAGTGCTTTTCCTCCAACCACAGATCGGCAGTCCCCCGCACAACTTCCTATCTGAAAGCGGCCCTACCCTTCATGGAAGGTATAGATATAAGGAACCGTTAGGTTAACCATATGAGTATCTGGTCTTGTGTCCTTCATAATGCCTCTTAGGGTAAGTGCAAAAAGATGGGGGGCCAAAAAGGGGTCTTAAGTGAACACTTTTTTTTTCTGAAATCAGGAAATGCTGGCCTTGGATGAGAAATTGAGCATAGTTACACTCAAAATTTGGAGATGCAACCAAAACAATGTTCGTAGTACTCTGAATCTACTTTTTAAACCACTATTTTTTTTTAAATGTTATAGATTAAGGGGTTCAAAGAGGGAGCCACAGAAATTGGTGTTGTTTTTGTCAAAAAAACATAACATAGCATGTTTTGTGGCTCCCTCAAAAGGTCAACTTTTTTTTGGTATTTTTAAAATCACTTCAGTGAGAAATTAGCTAATAGCATGTAGTTTATGCCCGATTTTTCTAATAATTTTTTGATGAATATTTGATTTTTTACTAATTTTCAAAGTGAACACATCCTAAAAAATAGAATTTTGGCCGTGCTACCCCTATAAATTCTGAAAACTAATTGAAAATTATTTTTTTCTTTTTTTAATATGTGTATAATGGAGTCGGGTTTCTAAATATGTAATTTTTTTGAAATTTTAATGAATAGTTAATTTACAATGAAAAAAAGACCAAACAGTGGTTTTTGCCCAAAAACGGACACACAAACAAATGAAATTAAAGATGAAAGGCTTAATATTGTCAAAATGTGAACAAAATCACATCATCAAATAGCTAAGAGAAAGCATAACATTACCCAGGTGTTCGATTTGTTCAAACTTGAAACACATGCAAATTTGAGGGTTAGCACGAACGAAATTATGTAAAATCCTATAGAATATGGAAAAACACGTCTTTGGACATTGGGAAGACACTCCAAGCCTTTGGGTTGGAAATCCAAAGAAAATCCCAAGCCCAAGGCTTGGGATTCCCAAAGCAAAACATAACGTGAACGAGTTATAACGCACTCGCGTTATGTTCAACTTTGCATTTTTCCTTTTCCACAGAAGTTTGTGCACTGTTTGTCATGTTTGCAATAATGCGAGCACGTTATAACACACTCGCGTTATGTCCCCCTTAAATTTTTTTATGTTCAAAGTTATAAATCATGTATGTATGTATGCCTATATGTATGTATGTATCTATGTATGCCTATATGTATGTATGTATAGTGTCGAGGGTAGAGGAGAGTAGAAATGGGGGTGAGCCAGATAGGGGAGGAGAGGGGAGGATAAGGATTGAGTGATTAAGGTGTAAGGTTGAGGGTTGAGGGATAGGATTTAGAGTTTAGGGATAAGGGATTAGAGTTTAGGACCTTGAGGGATTAGGGTTTAGGGTTGAGGCTTTAGGGATAGCGTTTAGGGTTGAAGGTCGAGGGATTAGGGTTAAGGTAGAGTGTTGAGGGTAGAGGGATTAGGGTTAAGGTAGAGTGTTGAGGGTAGAGGGATTAGGGATAGGGTTTAGGGTTGAAAGTTTAGGGTTGAGGGATTAGGGTTTAAGGTATAGTTTTGAGGGTTGAGGGTTTAGGGATAGGGTTTAGGATTTAAAGTTTAAGTGTTGAGGGTTGAGGATTTAGGGATAGGGTTTATGGTTTAGGGATAAGGGATTAGGGTTTAGGGTTTAGGGATTAGGATACCATAAATTATAATTAGGGATTAGGGTTTATGGTTTAGGGACTAGGGTTAAGGGATTAGGGTTAAGGGATGTACAATTAAGGGGTACCATAAATAAACTAGAATTTAGGAAGGGTTGGGAAAATTTTGTGAATCATCATGGGCTGGAGATTAGAGATTTTGTTGTGTTCAAGTACATATCCAAGTCATAATTTAAGGTTAAGATATTTCAAAGAACAGGGTATGTGAAAAATATCAATGCTCTTTGACTTATGAATACCAACATTGATACAAATAAAAGATGCCCTTCTTCTAACAGAGTATGCAGTTTAAGTCAACCGATGGGCAGCAAGTTGTCGAATGAGTTGGTTTTATGGGCATGCCTCCTTCAAGGCCCAAGTGGGCAGGAGTGGGATGTACAATTAAGGGGTACCATAAATAAACTAGAATTTAGGTAGGGTTGGAAAAATTTTGTGAATCATCATGGGCTGGAGATTGGAGATTTCACTATGTTCAAGTACATATCCAAGTCATATTTTAAGGTTAAGATATTTCAAAGAACAGGGTGTGTGAAAAATATCAATGCTCTTCAACTTATGAATACTAACATTGATACAGATAAAAATGCCCTTCTTCTAACAGAGGATGCAATTCAAGTCAACCAATGGGCAGCAAGTTGTTGATCTTGAATTGGTTTCTGATGAAGAAAATAATGATGTTGTTGAAGCAATGGAAGAAAATAAAAATTGTAAGTCTAATTTAATTTATTTCAACTTTCAAAGTAGGCATTTGAATTGTAGCTTTACCCAGAGGATTGGTATAACAAAAATTTAATTATGTTACAAGCCTTTATTTGAAGAACCCTGGACAGTATGGACCCTATCATCTAGGAAAGCACATGACAGTGAACTCTGCCCCACCTTTCAAATCAAATATTTACCTTTTTATTCAATGAAAATGAAGTCACGAAATGTAAACCGACCATGCATACTAGTAAGATCAAATTCTCTACCTTCTATTCTTGTTACTCTTACTTTATTAAGAGAAGAGTGTCAAAAAGATTGGGTTTAATTGTAAGCTAAGATAAGGCAAAGTAGTTTTGTTATTACATTTTTCTAAGGGATCTCTAATAGTCTAATATAATGTAGTCTTCTATAATATGAACATCTGCATTTGTGTGAATGCTAAGCTTTAATATAGTAGAGTATTAAATCAATGCAATCAGCTATTTATTTGGTTAAAATAACTTAGTTTTTGTAATGGTTTGGGAATGCAGGAGTTGCCAAAAATAGGTGAATGTCCTCTACAATTACCAAGAGAAAAAAGTTTAGTAGTTCTTGTGGATAGAGCCAGTAAACAATGGGAGATTATTTCCCTGTTTCATAACAATATACCTCCCCTAAGTGCGGGGTGGACAGCAAGAAACATAGATGTACCCCAATGCAAAGCTTTTCTCATAATGATCATCCTTCTAATTTCAACTATTAATTACTCACTATGGATGTACCATACGCAAAGCTTTTCTCATAGTGTGCACACCTATTGGCATAATGAACCCTGGATGGGTCAAAAAAACATGCCATATAACATTACTAACATTAAAAAAGTTCATAGCTATTTTTCTGACATATTCTTGCAACTCATATATCTTTAAGAGAAGAGTGTCAAAAATGATGGGTTAACAACCTAACATAAGGCAAAGCAGTTTTGTTGGGTTTAGGGATAGGGTTTAGGGTTTAGGGATAGGGTTTAGGGTTGACGGATTAGGGTTTAATGTTGAGAGTTGAGGGTTTAGGGTTTAGGGTTTAGGGATAGGGTTGATGGTCAAGGGATTAGGGTTAAAGTAGAGTGTTGAGGCTAGAGGGATTAGGGATAGGGTTTAGGGTTGAAGGTTTAATGATTGAGGGTTAAGGCTTTAGGGCTGAGGGTTAAGGGATTGGGGTTTAAAATATAGTGTTGAGCATCGAGGGTTTATGGATAGGTTTTAGGGTTTAATTTTTAAGGGCTAAGGATTGAGGAATAGGGTTTAGGGTTTAGGGATAAGGGATTAGCGTTTAAGGTATAGTGTCGAGGGTTGAGGGTTTAGCAATAGGGATAGCGTTTAGGGTTTAGGGATGAGGGATTAGGGTTGAGGGTTGAGGGATTAGGGTTTAAGGTATAGTGTCGAGGGTTGAGGGTTTATTGATAGTGTTTAGGGTTGAGGGTTGAGGGATTAGGTTTTAGGGTTGATGGATTAGTGTTTAAGGTATAGTGTTGATGGTTGAGGGTTTAGGGATAGGGTTTAGGGTTGACAAATTAGGGTTTAGGGTTGACAGATTAGTGTTTAATGTCAAGGTTAGGGTTAGAGTGTCGAGGGTAGAGGGATTAGGGATAGGGTTTAGGATTGAAAGTTTAAGGATTGAGGGTTGAATCTTTAGGGATGAGGGTTTAAGGCTTAAGATATAGTGTCAAGTGTTGAGGGTGTAGGGATAGGGTTTAAGTTTTAAGGGTTAAGGGTTGAGGGATAGGGATTAAGGTTTAAGGTATAGTGTTGAGGGTTGATGGTTTAGGGATAGGGTTTAGGTTTGAGGGATTAGGGTTTAGGGTTGATGAATTAGGGTTTAATGTTGAGAGTTGAGGGTTGAAGGTTGACGGTGGAGGGTTTAGGGATAGGGTTAATGGTCAAGGGATTAGGGTTAAAGAAGAGTGTTGAGGGTAGAGGGATTAGGGATAGGGTTTAGGGTTGAAGGTTTAAGGATTTAGGGTTGAGGCTTTAGGGATGAGGGTTTAAGATATAGTGTCGAGTGTCGAGCATGTAGGGATAGGTTTTAGGGTTAAGGTTCAAGGGATCAGAGTTAAGGGTTTAGGGATTAGGGTTTGATGTTGAGGGTTGAGTACATTGAGGTTTGAGGGTTGAGGGTCGAGGGATTAGGGTTAAAGTAGAGTGTCAAGGGTATAAGGATTAGGGATACGGTTGGAGGGTTTAGGGATAAGGGATTAGGGTTTAAGGTATAGTATCGAGCCCGTTAAGGATTTAGGAATAGGGATAGCGTTTAGGGTTTAGGGATGAGGGATTAGAGTTGAGGGATGATGGATTAGGGTTGAGGGTTGAGGGATTAGGGTTTAGGGATAAGGTTGAGGGTTGAGGGTTGAGGGATTAGGATTTAAGGTATAGTGTTAAGGGTTTAGGGTTGAGGGATTAGAGTGAAGGGTTGAGGGATTAGGATTTGACGTTGAGGGTTGAGGCTTTAGGGTTTAGAGTTTTGGGATAGGGTTGAGGGTCGAGGGATTAGAGTTAAGGGTTGAGGGATTAGGGTTTGACATTAAGGGTTGAGGGTTGAGGTTCGAGGGTTTAGGGATAGGGTTGAGGGTCGAGGGATTAGGGTTAAAGTAAAGTGTCGAGGGTATAAGGATTAGGGATAGGGTTGGAGGGTTTAGGGATAAGGAATTAGGGTTTAAGGTATAGTATCAAGCCCGTTGAGGATTTAGGAGTAGGGATAGTGTTTAGGGTTTAGGGTTGAGGGATTAGGATTTGACGTCCAGGGTTGAGGGTTGAGGCTTTAGGGTTTAGGGATAGGGTTGAGGGTCAAGGGATTAGAGTTAAGGGTTGAGGGATTAGGGTTTGACGTTAAGGGTTGAGTACATTGAGGTTCGAGGGTTAAGGGTTTCGAGATAGGGTTGAGGTCGAGGGATTATGGTTAAATTAGAGTGTTGAGGGTATAAGGATTAGGGATAGGGTTGGAGGGTTTAGGGATAAGGGATTAGGGTTTAAGGTATAGTATCGAGCCTGTTGAGGGTTTAGGAATAGGGATAGTGTTTATGGTTTAGGGTTGAGGGATTAGGATTTGACATTGAAGGTTGAGGGTTGAGGGTTGAGGCTTTAAGGTTTAGGGTTTAGAGATAGGGTTGAGGGTCGAGGGATCAGAGTTAAGGGCTGAGGGATTAGGGTTTGAGGTTGAGGGTTGAGTACATTGAGGTTTGATGGTTGAGGGTTTCAGGATAGGGTTGAGAGTCAAGGGATTAGGGTTAAAGTAGAGTGTCGAGGGTATAAGGATTAGGGATAGGGTTGGAGGGTTTAGGGATAAGGGATTGGGGTTTAAGGTATAGTATCAAGCCCATTGAGGGTTTAGGAATAGGGATAGTGTTTAGGGTTTAGGGATAGGGTTTAGGGTTGAGGGATTAGAGTTAAGGGTTGAGGGATTAGGATTTGAGGTTGAGGGTTGAGGGTTGAGGCTTTAGGGTTTAGGGTTTAGGGATAGGGTTGAGGGTCAAGGGATTAGAGTTAAGGGTTAAGAGATTACGGTTTGACATTGAGGGTTGAGTACATTGAGGTTCAAGGGTTGAGGGTTTCGAGATAGGGTTGAGGGTCGAGGGATTAGGGTTAAAGTAGAGTGTCGAGGGTATAAGGATTGGGGATAGGGTTGGAGGGTTTAGGGATAAGGGATTAGGGTTTAAGGTATAGTATCAAGCCCATTAAAGGTTTAGGAATAGGGATAGTGTTTAGGGTTTA
Organism: Cunninghamia lanceolata; assembly: GCA_027924645.1. Lineage (NCBI taxonomy): Eukaryota > Viridiplantae > Streptophyta > Pinopsida > Cupressales > Cupressaceae > Cunninghamia > Cunninghamia lanceolata. The sequence continues at coordinate 160,185 of BSBN01001636.1, read as the reverse complement.
GGGATGAGGGATTAGAGTTGAGGGATTAGGGTTTAGGGATAAGGTTTAGGGTTGAGGTAGACAAGGAGCGACCGAGAGACATAGAGAGGGGAGAGGTAGAGAGGTAGAGAGGTGAGGGGGAGAGATAAGTGAGATATAGAACATGAGCTGATGGAACTAGAGGTGAGTTATTGTAAAGGTGAGATAGGCACAAATATTTATGGATCAATCTATAGCAGGACAAAACACGAGCGCGTTATAACGCGCTCGCATTTTGTCCTACTATAGAAATGGTAAAAAAGTGTTGACCCCCATGACCCAGGCCCACATGCTCTGTTTTCATGTTGATTATGCACGTGCTCTGACAAAAAAAAGTGCTTTCATGCTGTTGGGAAGTTCACATGCACATTTTACACATTCTATCACCTTTGCATGATCTTTCCACCACCTTTTCTGCTTTTCCAACTTGAGGAGGAAATAACATAGTTTTTACACCAAATTTGATATATATCTATTCAAGTTTCAATTTTTGTAGTGTTGCAATGTTAATTGTGATTCAATTTTAGGAATTTAACATTATAGATTGGTTAATAGTATTATTGTTAGAAATTATATTTGAGTGTTATTCAATTTAACATTGAAAAGGAAGCAAGTGGTGAAAAACTCAAATTGTTGAGGAGTTTGATGCAAGAAGAAAAAAATACTACATAATTGGGTACTCTCTCCATTCGAATCTTCATTTTTTAGGTATGTCAAGTCTTTACATGCATGTTCTTTACATTTTCCTTAATTCTATTTGAATTACTTTATCATGCTTTATCATACATGTTTAAAACTCTTCACATTCTGAATCAAGAAAGCAGCCTACAATCTCCCATGATGCCATGTATATTTTCTACATTTGGGCTCTTTAATAATTATGTGTAATAAACAGACCTTAACATACCATGATGTCAAACTATACAAGAATAAATCCTTACAACATAATAAAAATACAATCCCACTATTATCTTGTCATATTAACAAGTTAAAATACAAATGAATAGGTGCCAAGATCATACAAGTATGCACACGACATGATGATTTGTATGCACATATCTTGGGGTAGGACATTCCTTATGCACCTATTCATGATGATTTGTACATGCACATGACACAACAATTGTTGTCTATTCCTTCACAAGCCACCCAAATCCTAGTATCCCTAGTACCAACAAAACACCTTCTCAATTCCAAATCTTAGTAGCCCTAGTAACAACAAACATGTCAAATTGGGTCTGCCTCAACCTTTTCAAGCATGAAGTCCCATGTACTCTTTTCATGGCTGCAATAATTTGCTTTGTATGCTTTGTACCTATTTTGGTTGAGTGACATTTACTCTTTTACATGATGATTGTATGTACATTTACTATAAAGGGTTAAATGACATATATTTTAGTTATTTGTATGGATTCATTTCTTAGGAACTATTATTGGTCTCTTTATCATGCTACAGACAAATTCTCCATCATGCTGAGGAAACGATCAAAAATTAAACCAACACAGGAAGAGATAGAAGCTAAGAATGCAAAGAAAGCAGTGCCTATGAGGGAACTTCATGAGAAGAGGAAATTGGACACGATAAATGAAGACATGCCAATTGAAGAGGAACCACAACCATCACAAAGAGATATGCTATTTGTGGCACAAAGAGAATGAATGCAAAAACTTCGTGCTACGAGAGATTTGAATACCATAGTTGGAGACACGTCCTCTACCGCAAGTCAACATGTAGGGACACCATCTACCACATCTCAAGTTGATAGTACATCATCACTCACATGTGATGAAGGAGGTACACCATCACATTTGGACTCCCTATCACATATCCAAAACTGGGTATAGGTTGTTTTGGATGATATACCCTAACCTATAACTCCTCTCAATAACCTAGAGCCCCAATTAGGCCTAAAATACAAAGAAACCCCCCTTAAATTCACACACAGAACTCAACCAATGACTTGAGCACTTAGTATTCATGCCAAAACTATGAATTTTGTGGGTTTTGTCCTCCTACAATCTGCTGTTCCCAAAAATGTCTCTATGGTTCCTTCTCTATGTCTCTAAACATCACCTAACACATGGTTTTGTTAGGTTTCCTCAAAGAAAACTTCTTCTCCTCAAATTTTCTACCAAAAACTTGTCATAGCATACTAGAACAGACCTACTACAACCCATTCCACTAATCAAAAGTGAATCAAATCAGTCCGAGCTACATTGTACTGACGATATCCCTGAAGAGTCTAAAGTACAAAAAGGTAGTAGTCTTTGACAAAATGTTACTCAAAAATTGTGTCACTTAGAAACATTTTATCTAAGGCAACATAACCATGTAGAGTGCCTCTACAATAACCTCTCTCAGGTTTTTATATCTCTGATGCATTTGCCCGTGGTGAAAGGTTTTCTGCTACCCCAAAAATCGTCAGAAGGAGGCAGTGTAAAGTTGCAAAGGGGTGTAACTTTTGTCCTGCTCTTGATGCAACTAAACTGACTATTCCAACACATCTAGATGGGTACATTTATGCTAGGCATGGTCCTTTTTTTCACCCAAACATGTCGAAACAGTCTGAGCTACATTGTACCGACGATATCCATGAAGAGTCCAAAGTGCAAAAAGGTAGCAATCTTTGACGAGATGTTACTTGAAAACTGTGTCACTTTGAAACATTTTGTCTAAGGCAACATGATCATGTAGAGTGCCTCTACAATAACCTCTCTCATTTTTTATATCTCTGAGGCATTTGCCCGTGGTGAAAGGTTTTATGCTGCCCCAAAAATTGTCAGGAGGCAGTGTAAAGTTGCAAAGGGGTGTAACTTTCGTCCTGCTCCTGAAGCGACCAAACTGACTATTCCAACATGTCCAAATGGGTACATTTATGCTAGGCATGGTCTTTTTTTTCACCCAAACATGTCGAAACAGTCTGAGCTACATTGTACTGACGATATCCTTGAAGAGTCCAAAGTGCAAAAAGGCAGCAATCTTTGACGAGATGTTACTCGAAAACTGTGTCACTTAGAAACATTTTGTATGAGGCAACATGATCATGTAGAGTGCCTCTACAATTACCTCTCTCAGTTTTTTATATCTCTGAGGTATTTGCCCGTGGTGAAAGGTTTTCTGATGCCCCAAAAATTGTCAAAAGGAGGCAGTGTAAAGTTGCAAAGGGGTGTAACTTTCGTCCTGCTCCTGATGCGACCAAACTAATTGTTCCAACACATCCAAATGGGTACATTTACGTTAGGCATGGTCATTTTTTTCACCCAAACATGTCAAAACAGTATGAACTACATGTACCTATGATATCCCTGAAGAGTCCAAAGTGCAAAAAGGTAGCAATCTTTGATGAGATGTTACTCAAAAACTATCACTTAGAAACATTATGTCTAAGGCAACGTGATGACATAGAGTCCCTCTACAATAACCTCTCTCAGTTTTTTATATCTCTGAGGTGTTTGCCCGTGGTGAAAGGTTTTCTGCTGCCCCAAAAATTGTCAGAAGAAGGCAGTGTAAAGTTGCAAAGGGGTGTAACTTTTGTTCTTCTCCTTGTGTGGCCAAACTGACAATTCCAACGCGTCTAGATGGGTATGTTTAGGCTAGGCATGGTCTTGTTTTGCACCCAAACATGCCAAAACAGTCTGAGCTACATTGTACCGGCATATTAAATTATTGACAAATATTGAATCATATAAACACATAGAAATCATTTTAAATGATAAACTAACTCCTCCAAGTCAAGGCGTAGATTAAGGTATATGAAAAAACTAAATACTGAATGGGCGCCTAAGCTAGATGAAGACTTTTTACCCACCTCATCCTTCAATCATTATAATTGTTCTCAAAAGACATCATCAAAACATGAAAAAACTCCAAGACTTGTAGTTTTAAGTTGATTTCCTCTAAGGCGCCAATGTGAGGTTGTTTTGATGGCAAAGGGCACCTTGATTCATGATGTTGAATCTCCTTCCTCCTAGGCACCAAAATGGATAGTTTAGACAAGAAAAGGCACCTTAGTATACTTAGCTCATTTCTTGGCAATTTGATGGCTTCAATCACTAGTTCAAACCTATAGGAGACCATTTTACACTTAGGCGCTAGATCTTAGGATTTAGAACATCTTCCTTCAAGGTGCCAAAATGAGGTTATTTAGACACAAAAGTGCGCCTCCACACAAGATGCTTATTCTCCTTCCACTTAGGCGCTCATTCATGATGATCCAAGTGACAATAGGTGCCTAGACTTCCTTTGGTAAGATTTAGTCATTTTGAAGGTTCTAACACTAGGCGTTATAGTTAGAAGTGATTTGAAGTTCATTTTCCTCTAGGCGTCCAAAATGGATGGTGGAGACAAGAAAAGGTGCCTAGGCTTCTTTTGACGATTTTCAAAGTCTCCCTAAGTTATATTATGTTATATTGACCCTTAGGCGCAAATGGATGATCTAGGATGACTCTAGGCACATATCTAAGGTGATATCTTTCTAGGCGCAATCTTCACTAAGTTTAGACTTCACTTTACATCAAGGCGCCAAAATGGATAGTTTAGAGAGAGGCAAAAATGCGCCTAAAGGTATGATGCTCAGTTTGATGTGTTTGATCAACTTTGATAATCAAGATGAATTGCCTCCCTTAAGGCGCCCTCCTTTATACTTTGAAACATCCTTTCAATATCAAGGCACAATTTTGAGGTTGTTTGGATGATAAAAGGTGCCTTGAGTTCTAGGTGGAGTTTTGAGGTTGTGCAAGTAGAAAAATGCACCTAAGGTCTTAAAGCAAATTTGTGCCTAAAACTAAAAATCCCTGAGGTATGACTTATGGAAGCCTATAGCCCCAATGTTATGTTGCATACTAAAATTAGGTAAGACTCAATGTAATCTCATAACCTCACCTTATATACAAGAGGAATTACATTTAATAACCACAATGGTCATTAGGTGCTTATAAGCATATGATTTTGACTATCTTATTCAAAACAACAAACATACTCTTTGCATCCCAATATGGTATAATAATAAGAAATTAAGAAATATTTTCAGTTGACCAACTCATAAAGAATATGGATCAGCATACTCATTTGAATATTTTCAATTGAGCAACTCATAAAGAATATTAATATTTTTTGTTCAACATGATGATTCATTTTTTTTAAATACAACTTTTATCTTTTAGTTCCAAAATGAGGTTTAGGTGATACTTTAATAATAATAGCTAGCTTATTGGATCAACAAACATCCTATGTAATACAATTGGACTTTAAATATTTGAAGTAGCCATCTACAAATATCCATTCAAACGTGGATTTATAATGCAAGTATGGACGCCATCAATAAAAAAGATTTGTATTAACCAAATATCCATATAGGCATACATCAATATCTATCGATACAAGTATAACATATATACAAAATAGCCATATAGGCTTACAAGAATGCCATATAGGTATAAAATGTCAACTATATGCAATACAAAATATATGTCCATAAATGCCATATAGGCATACAACAAAGGAACACAATAAAAAGTCATTCCCCTCTGGCTGGTGAAGAGAATAGATCAAGGGCATCCTTTGATCTTATAGGGGATGGAGACGCATATGTGGGTGGTCTACTACGAACCTGAGGGTTGCTTCTCCTATTTAGTTCTTCCTGCATCTTTAGTTGTTACAATAAAAAGTATAGACATTAATATATAGAAATTACATGTTATAAAAAATAAAACATTTAACAAAATAATCACTTACCGCTACCATATAATCTGTCTCCTCACTTGCCTCAGTAACAGAAATAGGCCATGGTGATGTCATGTCCTATAGAAACCATCCAAATAGAAATTAAACTTCAAATCAATAATCTTTTGATTTTTCAAAAATAAACAACTATAACAATGAATGTAAATTAAAATTTACTAATCTGCCTCATACCCCTGCCAATGGCATGGAGCTCTGAATCGTAGAGGTCACACCATGCTCCATTTCCCTATGAACATCGGGAGGTGTCTCCGCAGCCTGCATCATCTGGAAATAAAATAACATTATTCAATTATGAAAACTATAATAGTGATGCAAATCATGGCTCCTAACATACACACACGTTCATCTAAACATGGAAGTACACACAATAAAGCACACAAGTCACATACAAAAATCTAGTAAGTACAATTCATTCATTAAACTATTTATTTTATTACCTCCGTGAAGCTTTGAAGTCCACCACCGCTGGCAGGTGTTGCCATGAAATCTCCAATATTAACTTATTCAACATATAAAATTAGATATTAGAATACCATTCATATAATGATGCTATTCACATGTAATATTTATAATTATTTACTAGTTACATACCTCAACAGTAGATGATCTAGTGTAATATGCAGGTGGAGAACCGCTGAAAACTGCATCAACACTATGACCCTGAAATTTCATTAAAATCATCAAACTAAATTAGTTAATCTTGCATTTCAAAAATAAAATTTAATAAATTAAATTCAATAAACTTGCTAATATTTACCTGAGTATCAAGGCCAAAAGTCTCGCTCAGGAGGGTATCTGTCATCACCATCTGCTCAGCTGCAGATGTAGCCTGTGCACCTGCGTCCTAACTATCCATGGGGTCATAACCATAGGCTGACCTGCAAGTCTAACAAGCATGGGGTGGGACCTTACTCCTCGCACTAACTCCCAACCCACTCTATGCTTCAAGACTGACATGCTCTATTATGCTCTAGGTCAAGGCACCAATGGACTGAAGTGTATCGACCTCAACACTCTCCTTCACAATGGAAGGGATAAAAACATGCTCATGGGTTGGTCTACTGATTACTCGTCTCACTGCCCTCTGTGGGTCAACATGTGCCCCTAGTTTATCTTGTGCTGACCCCCCACGTATACCCTGGAAGTCCTGCATATCAAAATAGTTTGGCACTTTATTGAGAACAAACTCGCAGTAGATTTTCCTCAAAAAGTATTGCGGGACCTCATTATTATTGCATGGAGGATGGTCAAAAACCATCCACCACCACTGCCCAAAATTGTCCCTTATCGCTTGGTTGTTGCACCAATGGATAGGGAACCTCTTGCATGTAATGGGTGGAGTTTGATTTGTTTGTGGGTTTGTGAAAATGGAACACAAGTCTAGTTTTGTAATTTGTAATTTTTTCACATCTTCATATGACAGCTTGTCTGCATAATAGTCTCTAAACTCTCTCCTCTTATCTGTCCAACTAGATATTTTCTTGCTAATTGAATCTACATTTGATAACATAGATTCAAGAGATTCAGCAAGCGTGGACCTATGCAAGGTTGAAGTGGAAGGATCTTTCAACCTTGCAATTATGTCTTCAATTTCTTTTTTATTGTTTTCAATTTGCCCCATTAGATTTTCTTGTGTTCCAGGGGCATGTCAAGGAATGGATGGAGGAGTTTGTTGTTCAGCAGGTATTTCCTCTTCAGGATTTTGTGGATTTTGAGGAGGAGGAGGTGCATTAACATTTCCTGACAATTAACAAAATTTACATCAAACATCAACTCAAACCTACCTATTTAGAAACAAATTCAAACAAATAAACAAATAAAACTCACTCCTTTGGCCTTCTCAACATCGTGGCGGCATTTTGGTGATGAATCGGTAAGATTTTGGTGTTGAATTGACTTTTTCAAAACACGACCACACTTCTTAGGGTTTGCAAGCCGCGGGTGTAGAGGAAAACAAAGAAATGAAATAAGCACAAATGCTCTTTTTTTTATTTATAGTTAGTCATAACGCACTCGCGTTATGGTTTGGTTTTGATGAGCCTTAGGCTCGTCATTACCAAACCATAATGTGAGCACGTTATGTATTAAATTTTTTTAAAAAAAAATTGGCCACTTTTTGGCCCCCCATCTTTTTGCACTTACCCCTTAGTCACACAACTATAGATCCACTCTAACTATGTATGACACTATTGGAGGCATTATGCCATCTGGAGCATTGTGGACCAACAATGCATGTAGAGATGGATGTATTACTTTGGCCAAATATTTGCATACATAAACATTACGCAATGAACATTATCGTATGTCCACCACCTCGACTTGACTTATAAGTTGTCATGTCCTACAATAAATATAATTTGACCCTTCTCAGTCTAGAATAGTTAAGTTCAAAACATCTTAGTCCGTTCCTTGGACATTTGACTCCTATCTTGATAACCCATTCTTAAGGTTCTCGCTACTTAAGCAACCGGGGACTAGTGACTCCACATCACTTTGTCCCACATTTGTTTGCAGAAAAAGGTTCAATCATGTTCTCAACACTTAACTATACTAGCTTAGTGTTTACTTGTTTACCTCCTTTCAAGGTTTACATTCAGGTCATAATGTCTGCGTAAACTTGTAGTGACTCATAGAGTCAATTCCCTCTAACAAGGTTCTATCTCAAGAGACCTTGATTCCAAATTCTTAAAGAAGAAACTTAGCCATAAGAATAACTTTCCCTTAAAAAGATATGGCTCAAACCCATAGGAGTCAAAAGACAACAACATTTCCACAAGAACCTTCTCATTACCATGAGAAATCATTATAATATCAAAATACATTACATGCACAAAGGCATCATTACATGTAATCGAAGGTTTACATCTTTTACTTCGAGGTGATAAGTTTTAATGTTAAGAACAACAGTTCCATAAAGAGTTTTCCATCAAGACTGGAACAATCTTCATCATATTAAGGTTTGGTCTTAGTTATTATCATAACTCCATAACATAATAAGGTTCAGCCTCTACTTGTTATTATATGCAAGGCTTTGGTTATCAAGAGCATGCGCCGATACTCTCAGCTACCACAGTCATTAAAATTACAGTTGCCCTATCAAGCTTTACAAATAACACATACTTCAAGCCTTCGCGACTGCCATTCAAACATTATGAAACATCATAACAAGTTTCAAGGCTCAAAATCTGTTTAATAAAAGTTGATGACCCTATACGGGTTTTAACACAGGTATGCAATGATAATATCTATCCACTAAACATAGTCATCATATGATGACATGATAAAATAAAAGCTTAAATAGAGTTCAATTCTTTGCCATAACGGCACACCAAAAGATTCACATATGCATAACACACATACTACAAACTCCAAGTTGGCCGAGGGTTTACTATATACATAGTAGGGTATACACGGCCTTAGCAAAGATAGTAGTAACATTTAACACCATGATAATACACAGTATATAACTTTGTGATTAATACAGTTTCGTAAGCCATGGCATAACAGTGCATGAATAATGTGGGTCGACACCGTTGACACCCACCTTTAAACAATTGAAGACTCAAATCAAATATGATTAAATTGAGTGTAAAACGATGAGCTATAGCTCATACCAGTAGCTAAAGCTTATTCGAAGGTAGCAGCTGGGCACAAAGCATACACAGTTCCAAGTTTGATTCATCTAAGATTTTGTTGTACCAGCAATATCCCTAAAATAGAATACTCTATCTCCCTTGCCTGAGAGTTATCCAAAAGCATAACCAAAACATAACACAATGCCTGCCAATGACAAAAGCCAAGACTCTCTATCCCAAACGGTATTAATTGATTCTTTGCATGCATGCCCTCACAAGAACCACTCCCTATTGAGATTAAAGCTCTCCACCTTTTCAATCATCAATAGGTTGGCTGAGATAATGGCTTGAGAATAGGGTACACTCAGCCACCACTCTTCTTCCCACTCCTTGCAGGTGGTGACTAGCCGAGTGCCCCACCAAAACATGAACAATAATTAAATTAAGCATTATGTAGTTATTATACATGTTTGGCCTCTAGGAGAGTTTAGACAAATGTAACATATATAAATATACATGTACTCCCTTATATAAGGTCTAAGGATTATAAATATCCAAGGTGTTAATAATATCAACACTATTAGATAAGGACACATTCTTACGATGAGACTACGGGTCGAGCATTGCTCCCCCGGAAAACATCGTTCACCAAAAGACATAAATATCCAGATAAAATAGTCACAATACATAATGCAGAAAATAAACATGGAACCAAAGGGTCCTTGACAACTTTGTCAAAATCGACAAACGACTCAAAAAGAGACATTCTTGTGAACATCATTTCGACAAATCAACATTGAAAACATCGAGAAGAGTCTAGTTGACAAGTCGAAAAGAGAAAAAAGATTAACACGGGAGACGTAACTTACACTAATTGCAAGGATTCAAAGGACAAAGTTTGATACTCAAATGGTTGTTTAACCCCTTTTCCCGACATCTATCTCTTCCTACTGGATGATACCCTCCTTCCATCTTCGAAGGATGATTACTTTCCTGATCAAACTCGCCACCATAAAATCATGATTAGTGTATCATCATATGTTTGATAAATCATAATAATTAAATAATCATTTCCACTTGAAATATCGTATCTAACTAGCATTGGTCAGTTTCCTCATAAACAATGATTAATTTGAATTTTTCAGAAACATCTAATCATTCAACTCTAGTTAATCATCCCGATTACCATGCAAAAGTAAAATTAAGCTAAATCATAAGTTGGGGATGTAACATATCTCCCCCCAAAAGAATCATTGTCCCTGATGATTTAATGTCTTCATAGTCAATCAACATAATAAGAAAAATATTTTGAGAGCATAATAAAAAGTTTTTCATAAAAGATGAAGAAATCTTGCATAAAAGTCATCATAGTTTTCATAGGTGGCATTTTCCTCTGCATATTGGTCCCACTAGACCTTACACTGTGTTATCTCTTTGTTACGTAAGCGTAGCTTACGAGTTTCGAGCACCTTGATGGGCTCAATCACCACCACCCCTAGGTCCTTCACCTATATAGCATTCCAATCAAGCATAGGAATTTGATTATCTGTAGTATTAAACTTTTTCAAATAAGAAACATGAAACACATTATGCATCATGGCAAGAGCTGGCGGTAGAGCAATTCTGTATGCTACTGGGTTGACTTCTTTGAGAACTTTGAAGGGACCCACATATCTAGGTGCCAGTTTGGACATCTTTTAGAATTTAATGGAACTCTTCTGACGTTTTACCCTTAAGAGGACTTTCTCTCCAACAGTGAAATGCCTTTTGATACACTTAGCATCTGCATAACTCTTTTGTCTATCATTGGCTTCCACTAGTTTTCTCTTAATCAAATGGACTTGCTCTTCCATCTCTGACAACATTTTTGGACCAAGGCTAACCCTATCTTATATCTTGTCCCAACTTATAGGGGTTCTACACTTCCATCCATATAATGCCTCAAATGGAGCCATCTTAATAGCAGAGTGATAGGAATTATCATAGGCAAATTCCACTAGAGGAAGATAATCCTCCCATTTGTATTCCTGATCCATGCAATGCATTCTCAATAAATCCTCCAGCACTTGGCTTAACCTCTCAGTTTGGCCATCTGTTTCAGGATGATAAGCAGAGCTTATATTCAATTAGGTTCTAAGTGAAGAGAACAAGGTTTTCCAAAACATTGATGTCATTCGTGCATCCCTATCTAAGATAATCTTCTCAAGAATGCCATGTGGTCTGAAAATCTCTTGAACAAATTTTTGGGCTATGATGGGTGCCCCATCCGTCAAGTTCCCAAGTATAAAATGAGCAGCTTTGGTGAGTCTATCCACCACAGCCAAGATAGCATTGTGCATGCTCCTTGACATAGGAATCCCTTGCACAAATTCCATGCTTATAATTTGCCATTTCCACTCAGGAATTTCACGAGGCTATAAGAGTCCTATCGGGTGATGGTGTTCCACCTTCACCCTCTGGCATTCCATGCACGTAGCTATAAAATTTGCAGCATCCCTCTTCATTCCTTTCCAGAAATATAGGGGTTTCACGTCATCAAGTAACTTTGTTACTCTAGGATGTCCAGAATATGGTGCAGAATGAACCTCCTTCTACACCATATTCTTTAACTCTACAGAGTTAGGTACATACATCCTTCCTTTAAACCTTAATAACCCATCTGGTTCAAGGTTGAAACCCTCATATCTCATATTCTGGGGGTTTTCCTCAAGGGCCTATTTTACCTGCTCGTAAAACTCATCTCCTTTAGATTTCTGTAATACCTGATTCCTAAAATCAGAATGTATGAAGATCATTAAGGAGATGTGTCTTCTCCTACTCAAAGCATCTACAACTCAGTTTCTTTTCCTTGAATTTATTTAATCTCAAAATCATAATCCGAGATGAATTCCAACCATCTTCTTTGTCGAGCATTAAGATGTGGTTGAGTAAACAAATATTTGAGTCCCTGATGATCTATTTTTTAATCAAAAGGTTTTTCAAGCAAGTAGTGTCTCCACATTTGCAATGCATGAATGGCTACTGCCAGTTCCAAATCACGTGGGGCATAGTTTTGTTCATAATTTTTTAGTTTAGGCGATTCATACGCAATGACTTGTCCATCCTAGACTAGTACACCACCTAAGCCCTCCCCTGAGGCATCGGTAATGACTACAAATTGACCCTTTGAGTCGGTTACCTTCAAAATTGGTGTTGAAGTCAATTTTTCCTTCAGTAGGTCAAAGGCCTCCTAGCACTTTTCTAACCACTCAATTCTCTTACCTTTTCTCTACAAGGAAGTTATAGGGTATATGCAATTTTTGAAAAGTTTTTCACAAACTTCATGTAATAACCTACAAGGCCCATGAAACTTCAGACCTCGTGAACATTTCTTGGTATCGACCATTCTAAAATAGCCTTAATCTTAGCTGGGTCCACATCTATTCCCTCAGCTAAAATTATGTGGCCCAAATATTGCACTTCCTTTTGAAAGAAAGTACACTTAGAGAGCTTGTCATACAGTTTATGCTCTCTCAACCTCTGAAGAACAATTATTAAATGTTGTAAATGCTCTTCCTCATTCTTAGAATAGATTGGAATGTCATCAAGAAACACTAGGACAAACTTGTCCAAACAATCCCTGAACACATTGTTCATTAGATTCATAAATGTTGCCATTGCGTTTGTTAATCCAAAAGATAGGACAATGAACTCATAATGCCCATACCTTGTTATGAAGGTTGTCTTATGGATGTCCTCATCCTTTAACCTGAATTGGTGATACCCAAACTGAAGATCGATCTTGGAAAACATGGTTGCACCCCTCATTTGATCAAAAAAGTCATCGATGCGAGGCAACAGGTATTATTCTTAATTGTTGTTTTATTCAACATGTGGTAATCTATGCATAACCATAAAGTGCCATCTTTCTTTTTCACAAATATGACTAGTGCTCCCCAGGGTGACACACTGGGTCTAATCAACCCTTTATCCAACAATTCATGTAATTGAGCTTTTAGCTCCACTAGTTCTGTAGTGGTCATTCTGTAGGGGGCTTTAGAAATGGGTTTTGACCCTAGAATTATATCAATGGAGAAATCAAAGGCTATTTGGTATCAAATCTTTAGGTGGTCTGTGAGGTGACGTGTTTTGAACAAGTCTGTGTATGTCAGCAAACGAGAGTGAAGGAGAGGCTAGCAGCATGCCTCCAAAGGGGATGACAACAGAAGTGCTTAAGAAGTTCCAAGAGATGGAAGAGATGATCAAGGTTGGAGTCAAGGAAACACTCCAGGCTGAGTTGAAGGCACTGAAGATAGGAAAGAAATTGGATGGTGAATCTGATGAAGAAGAAGAAGATGGGGAAGAGGAAACAACCACAGAACAGGCAGATATTTCTGCAGACCAAAAACAATTTCTGGAGGCCATAAGGACGCTCGATAAGGAGTCGTCTGAATAAAAAATGGAGATTCCGATGTTCAGTGGAAAGATGGACGCAGAAGAAGTCATCAAATGGGTCGAGGCTTTGAACAATTACTTTGAGTACAAGGAGGTACCGGAGAATAAAAGAGTCAAGTTTGCAAAGACGAAATTGAAAGGTGCTACATTAATGTGGTGGAACTACACCCAGGGAGAAAGGGTGAAGAGTGGCAAGAGCATGATCTCATCCTAGAGTTAGATGGTATAGAGGATCAAGGCTCAGTTCCTACCAGTAGATTACGAAGTGCAAATATACAAGAAAATGCAGAATCTTAGATAGAAGGATATGGATGTATCCACCTATATAGAGGAATTTCACAAATTATCTCTAAGGTGTGGACTTGCCGAGGACGGGAAAGGAAGAGTTGCCAGGTATATTAATGGCCTGAAGTATAGTATACAAGATGAGATTACCATCTTGACACCAGAAACCATGGACAAGTGTTTCCAAGTGGCGCTAAGCGTAGAAGAGAAGCAGAAAAGAAAGGGAGAACAACAGAACAGAGGTAAAGGTGGAAGAAATTTCAGGGGCAGAAATAGCTTTGGTGGCAGAAATTAGTTCCAAAAAAATTAAGGGGAGTCCAGTCAACAAGAACATAGTGGAGAATCTGGTTCCAGAGGGGGTTTAAAAGGAAGGAGACCCAATGGAAGAGGCAGATTTGGTCGACCAGGTAGAGGTCCTAATGTCTTCATGGGAAGATGTTATAGTTGTAACCAAATTAGGCACACAGCAGGCAAGTGTCTGGAGAAAGCCTCAAGCTCTCATGGAGGAGAGAGAAGTAGCCAACTGATTCAAGAAGAAGACTATTAGTGTGACTTCACCTACAAGAAGCGCAGCTCCAGCACAAGATGGAGAGAATCTCATGATGAGAAGGACGATGCTGAAAGTGCCACAGAACAAGGAACCACCCAAGAGGAAGACACTATTCAGAACTCTCTGTAAAGTTTCTAGCAAAAGGTGTAAGGTAATTATTGATTCTAGCTCAACTAAAAATTTAGTTTTAGTAGAAATGGTAGAGAAATTGAATTTGAAAAGATCGCCACATGTTAGTCCATACAAAGTGTCATGGCTGAACAAAGGGCAACAAGTCTTGGTTGATGAACAAGCTTGGGTAGAATTTCAAATAGGGGAATATAGGGACAAACTGTTGTGTGATATAATTCCCATGGATGCATGCCATTTATTGTTAGGAAGACCTTGGCAGTATGATGTACAAGCCCAGCATGATGGTAAATCCAATTCCTTTGTTATCACCAAGAATGGTAGACAGTATAAGATGGATCCTTTACCAGAAGAGGGTGTAGACAAGAATGTAGGCTCAAGTGTCATGTTAGTGAGTGGGAAAGAGTTTCTCCATACTCTGAAAGAAGAGGGAACCCAGGGGTATGCTCTGATTTTGAAACCTAAAGACAATTCTGATTTGTCTAAAAACAGCGAGGAAAAAGTCCCTAAGGAAGTGTAGGAATTGTTAGACAAGTATAAGAGTATCATGGTGGAGGATATGCCCAATACACTACCCCCTGTGAGAGATGTAAGTCATCAGATTAACTTCATCCTAGGATTCACATTGCCAAATAAACCAACTTATAAAATGACACCTAATCAGAATGAGGAGATTGCTAAACAAGTACAAGAACTATTGGATAAAGGCCCGGTGAGGAAAAGTCTTAGTCCATGTGTTGTACCCACAGTTTTAGCTCCCAAGAAGGATGGAAAATGGAGGTTATATACTAATTTGAGAGCCATCAATAAGATCACCATCAGATATAGGTTTCCTATGCCCAGAATAGAGGACCTCATGGATTGTTTGGGTGGAGCTCTGTACTTTTCTAAAATTGATCTCAAAAGTGGATACCATCAGATCAAGATTAGACAAGGGGATGAATGAAAGACAACCTTTAAGACTAATGAAGGTCTTTATGAGTGGGTGGTGATGCCATTTGGACTGTCCAATGCTCCAAGCACTTTCATGCGTCTAATGAATGAGGTATTGAAAGATTTTAGTGGCAAATTTGTTGTTGTCTATCTTTACGATATTCTAATTTTTAGCAAGACAAAGGAAGAACATTTGTAGCATTTGGAACAGGTGTTGAAGAAGTTGCATGAGGAGAAATTGATTATCAATATGGAGAAGAGTGTCTTCATGAAGGAAGAACTCACATACCTTGGATTTGTGATATCCCAGGGCAATTTGAAAATGGATCCAGAAAAGGTAGATGCTATTCTGTCTTGGCCAACACCTAAAACTGTAAGTGATGTAAGAAGTTTTCACGGTTTGGCAACCTTTTATAGGAAATTCATAAGGGGATTCAGTCACATTTGTGCACCTATTCTGGATACCATAAAAGGAGGGCAGAAATGTAAGTTTGTTTGGAATAGAGCAGATGATGAATCTTTTGAGATTCTTAAACAGAAAATAGCAGAGAAACCCATTTTAGTTTTGCTTAATTTTAATAAGTTGTTTACTGTGGAATGTGATGCCAGTAACCTTGCCATTGGTGTTGTCTTGAGTCAGGAAGGCAGACCTGTTGCTTTCTTTAGTGAAAAGCTCAATCATGCTAAAAGAAAGTATTTCACATATGATCTAGAATTGTATGCAATGGTGCAAGCATTAAAAAAATGGAGACATTATCTCTTGCCCAAGGAATTCATTGTTTATACTGACAACCATGCTTTGAGTTTTCTAAATTCGTAGAAGCTAAATCATAGGCATATGAAGTGGGTCAAACAACTCCAGGCGTATACTTTTTCCATCAAACATAAGAAGGGACAAGCCAACAAGGTGGCATATGCTCTGAGCAGAAGAGTGTGCACTATACAGGAAATCCAGTTGCAAAGTGTGGGAGTGGATTCTCTCAAGAATATGTACCAGGATGATGAGGACTTCAAGGAGATATATGCATTTTGTTCACAATTTTCAGATTCCTATCATTCTAATTTTTCTAAATTTTTCCTACAGCAGGGGTTACTATTTAAAGGCAACTAGTTGTGTGTGCCTAGGTGTTCCATGAGGGAGAACATCATAAAAGAGAAACATTGCGGTAGTCTTGGCGGTCATTTTGGATTGGACAAGACATTGGAGCAAGTGAGAAGGTTTTACTTCTGGCCTAAGATGCAAACAGATGTCAAAAAATTTGTAGACAGTTGTCACATTTGCCAGAGAGCCAAAGGGACTTCATCCAATGCAGGTCTCTATCAACCACTTCCAATTCCTCAAAGGCCATGGGAGTGTATAAGTATGGATTTTGTTTTGGGTCTTCCCCAGACTCAAAGAGGTTTTGATAGTGTGTTTGTTGTAGTTGATAGATTCAGGAAAATGG
This sequence comes from Cunninghamia lanceolata, assembly GCA_027924645.1. Lineage (NCBI taxonomy): Eukaryota > Viridiplantae > Streptophyta > Pinopsida > Cupressales > Cupressaceae > Cunninghamia > Cunninghamia lanceolata. Next base: position 143,073 of record BSBN01001636.1, on the reverse strand, counting down.
CTCATTTTGTGCCATGCAAATGTACCAATGATGCTTCACACATTGCTAGTCTATTCTTTAAGGAGATTGTTCAAATTCATGGTTTGCTATTGAATATTGTCACTGACAAAGATCCCAAGTTTGTGGGACATTTTTGGCACACTTTGTGGAAGAATTGGGCACTCAATTATCTTTCACGTCAGCCTATCACCCTCAGACAGATGGATAAACTGAGGTGGTGAATAGATCACTGGGTAATCTTTTGAGGTGTTTGACTAAACAACATGGAGAAGCATGGGATATAATCATCCCACAAGCAAAATTTGCATATAATGACTATGTTAATCAGAGCACAGGAAAGAGTCCTTTTCGAAGTTGTGTATGGGATTCACCCAAGGGGAATTTTGGAGTTGAGAGATCTCCATAACATGGAGAAAAGGAGTGCACAAGGAGAAGATTTTGCAGTCAGCATAAAGGATATCCATGATACTGTAAGGGAAACTATCTAGAAGAACACAGGGAAATACAAAGAGAGAGCTGATCAGAAGGAAAGGGATGTCCAATACAAAGTTGGGGATCTGGTAATGGCATATCTGAAGAAGGAAAGACTTCTGAAAGGGCAGCCCACAAAACTTCTTATGAAAAAGATTGGTCCATGCAAGATTGTTCACAAATTTGGGCCTAATGCCTATGAGATTGAACTTCCTCTGGGTTTAGCAATATCACCCATTTTCAATGTGTCTGACCTATTTCCATTCAGAGGAGACAATGTTGATGTTTCAAATGTGATAGAAGTAGGGGATGCAGAATGGATTTCTGATCTTCCACCAAGTCAGCTAGTACAGCTGGAATGTATTTTAGACACAAAGGTTCAGAAGAAGACTCGACATAAGACCTACAAGCAGTATCTAGTCAAATGGCGTGGTTTACCTGATGAGGATGCAACCTGGATGAGCGAAGAAGATATCATCAAGCATGGAGTTACCATCGCAGATCTAGTTCCTCAAGGGACTTGAGTTCTGTCAATCCCAGGAGTATGGTGCAGGGGCACCTAGATACTTTAATTAATTTCATGTTCATTTTGATGTTTTGGTGTTGCATAAGGTCCAAGTGACCAATTGTAAGGCCTAGTGCCATGTGTGAGTCCGAGTGGAATAAATCTAGGACAAGTCATTTTGTCTAGTAGTTGAAGAGCAAACACGTTGTAACTGAATGGATTGACAATTGCAGAATGGTTGGCATTCCCACCGATGCAAACTATCACGAACAGTAATCCCGGTAGCTCATCCAGAAATATGTCCTCAAAATCTCTAAGGATACCTGTCTATATTTGATCTTCCCTGATCTATGGACTCCTTCCTAACTTCACTAAGTTTCTGAGATTCATAAAACATTAAATCATCTTAGAAATTGGTTTCCTTGATCTCATTTAGTTTTTCCATTTTGACAACAAAAAGCTGGCATACTTTTCTTTGAGCTCTTTTCATTTTCATAGAAGAAATTTATCTTAGTTTGACTTCCCTAGGGTTCCCTTGTAGAAAGACTTTGTTTCCTAAGTCATCAAGACACTCTATTATTTTGGCATAACAATCCATTTTGGCTCAATGTCTCCATAGCCAATTTATCCCTAGGATAACATTGTACAAGCCTAGTGGGGCTACATAAAAATTTACTTCCATGGAGAAACTCAGAAGTTCAACCCTAGCCTCAAACATGCATTGCTCTACATGAGCCTTTGTTTCATTTACATATTCTATAGACCATGTGTTTTCCATGAATCCATCCTTTCTAGGAATTTTATTTACAATTTTAGGGGAAACAAAACATTCGGTAGCACCAGTATCAATCAAAACTAAAATCAGAAGACCAGATAAAATATCTATTATTTTAATGGGAGTTATTTGGTATTTGGCTTGCCTATAGTCTAAGGCTGCATGAATGCGTTGCTGGAACATTGCTTGTTGAGAGGGTAGAGGGTTTCCTATTGGTTGTACTCCCCGTGTCTTGTTAGGACACTGGTTGGCATAATGATCTCCCCCACAAGTGTATCACCCTCCCACCGGTCCTCACCTCTCCTGAGGTTTTCTAGAATTGTCCCCATTCTTCTTGAAGTAGTTATTGCCCTTTTTCTCTCCCTTGGACTCAATTTGTTTACTCTTTGTCGCTTTATCATTTTTCTCAATAAAATCTTGTTTCTTCCCCTTTTTCTTAGAGGATTGAGAGGATTGGGACCAATTGTATCTCTTTCAATTCCTTTCTCTATAAGATGACATAGATTTTAGTTTTTGTCCCTATTTGATGGCCTTTTCATAGACTTGATCCATTGTAGTAGGACCGTGAACATCAACCTCGCCCCCAATCTGGGTTTTCAACCCCATTATGAACTTCTGAATGCAGAATCTCTCATCTTGTTGGTACTACAGCACATACTTAAGTAGGCGGGGGAACTTTTCCCAATATTCATTCACAGAAAAAATCAACCTATTTCATATTCTGAAAGACTATAAGCTTCTGATCATAGAACAGCCGAGGCAACCATATTTGCCTAAAGAGTTCCACAAACATGTCCTAGGCAAGGCTTGTGGACCTCAAGCCTACTTCCATCTTTTTATTCATCCACCATGTGGATGCTTCACCTACCAGATGGAATGCTCCCCATACCGCTTTAGTGATCTCATTATAATTCCTAATTTCAAAATACTTTCCCATCTCCGTAAGCCATGCCTCTGTAGTATCTTCGCTTATGGATCCATTGAATTTAGGAGGCATAACCTTTTTCATGTCTCGGAATAGTTCCAAAGCCATATGGATCCTCCTATCATCTCCTTGTCTAGTCTTAAAGTTATTATCTTCGTGCTCACTTTGGGTGTTGTCATTATGACATTCCTCGTCATCACCCCCATCAAGGCATCCCACCTGGGTCCTTGTCGACCCATGACCTTTTGTTTGAGAGTTCCTACCCTCATTCTTGTCTCTTTTAACAAAGCTAGGATCTGGTCAAGCTTAGATTTGAAGTGCTCTAAAGGTTGCCCTTCATCCTGGCTATCTCCCATCCTGGTTCTTAGTTAAACCTTGTTGCAATCTACTTCTTCCTGAAGTTTGCAAATTAATCATGGATTAGTTTTCTTATCAGTGAACCCATTCATAACATAAATCTATTCTCATTCATGTAATCTTTAACAAGAAAGGAAATATTGCCAAATTCTCATTTGCTTTATAGTTTCATCAAATTACATGTAATCCTTCATATTTACAAAATTTTATTCACACCTTACTACTGCAAGTCATTAACAGTTTGGGATAACTTCCCATATTCATTTCTCAACCTTGAGATTTATCATTCAAATTTCGGGAGGTGGAGGTACACGCAAGTACTCTTCCACAACCTCCTTGGGTACACCACAATCCCTAGGATTGTTTTCCATAGCTGGTGTTTTAGGTGCAGAGGGTTCTACTGATGCATTAGTAGAGTCAGGGGCAACAATTCTAACTGCTTGCCTTAACTCTTGCTTGATGCATTTCACGGCATCTACGAAGGTCTCCTCATCAGTCAATAACCATGCTCCCACTAAGCAGCCAGTCCGTTCAAGTCTTTTCATTCTTGAGGCTCGTTCCCTCAAGACTTTTTGATAACATAGGTAATGTCCATTTTTTGTTACCTTCTTTCTTGGCGTTGTTCTAATTCTTACCATTCTAGCATAGAACATCCAAACATTAGCATCTGTAAATGTTGTTGTAAGTATGTGCCTAACCAGTGTTGTCGTTGATGTCAACATATTCTTGTTGTCATTGGTGTCAACTGTATCCTATTCCATTACTTGTTTAGAAGATTTGTATGTTGAGGATATTGAGAAAATTAGCCTCTCCAGAAGAAACAAGTAAGCCACAGAGAAGTGCAGTACAGACAGTGAGTTGTATGCTGAAGAACAGTCCAGTAAACTACTCCGCATTTATTCCTGCTTGAAGATCGTCATCTGCGGATTGGAAGTAAGTTAGACGTATGTCTCAAGATGCTACATTTCAGGTCTGACCCATCCGCATGAAGATTTGAGTAGGTTGTGTTCACCAGAGTGAAGCCTACTTTTTTTGTATGTTTAATTGAGATAGGAAGACAGTATTTGGCTCCACATTCCTCTGCAATAAAGTTTGCTATGTGGTTCTAGAGGGAAGTTTGAGATGATGATAAGTGCCTACAGTTGCAATGGTTCATGGTTCGGTGGTCTGCAAGCTATCATTCTTTTATGACTGTTGAAGACAGTAAAATTCATGTACTTCGGTGAGAAGATTCCTATGAATAAAGTGGTTAAGGTTCGTGCAGTTACTCCTGATGATTATAGCATGCTTGTGGATGTCTCATAATCATGTTATTATCTGGACTTTGGTATGCGCTAAGAAAGTGAGATGGTGTGTGAAGATTGTTCCTAGATAGCGTAGCGTGTAACCAGTCTTGGCCGACCTGGTTGATCCTAGTGATTGCGGAGATCTCTAGAAGATTGTGGAAGTGTGTTGTGGAGTGGAAGATCATGTTTAAGTCCCAGCTAAGGCATGGCGTGATCCACATTTCATTCCCTTTGCATGATGTTGCAATAGGTCAGGACCTATTTTGTAAATGTTTGTAATACCGACCTTGGAGATTGTTCCAATGGTTGATGCTGACCTTGATGATCATTCCAAGGTTGATGTAGTGTATAAATACTTGTAGTTGAGTCATGGAAAAGTTGTCCTTGAGTGGAAATGATAAGATATTAAGAAAGGTCCAAAGGCAGGGCAGAGAAGATGTAGAGGAAAGAAGAGGAAGAGTAGGGTAGAGGAAGAGTAGAGCTGAGGAATTGTTTGTTCACAATACAAAAAGGTGTTGATCATGGTAGTGAGTCTGGCAGTAAGCCACCAGTAGGGTTTAACAACCCTTATTGTAATCTTTCTAGGTTTAGGGTTGAGGCAGTGAGTTTGCTAGACCTAGTTGTTCTTCATGGCAGTAAGCCAATATGTTTAGGCCCATGGGTGACCAAGTATGAACATCACTATTTCAAGATTGCAATATATATTGAGAGTTAATCCTCTTTGTGGTTTTTCCCCACCTTGGAGTTTTCCACGTAAATCTCATGTCTCTTGTGTTTGATGTTGTGTCAGTGGTTAAGTTTTTTATTTCATGTACTCATTGTTAAATCATAATAATTATGGATAAGTGATGAATGTTTAATTGCAGAAAGTGTTTAAGTTTTTGTGACAACTGATTCACCCCCCCTCTCAGTTCTCTGGTGCATATCAACAAATGTTTGATACAAATAATCATCAAGTAGTGAGATCGTAGGTCCATGTATTAAACCCGGTAGCTCTGATACCATATGTAACATCACATTCCATAATGCTCAATAATTAACATAAGTATTCATCTTAACCAAGAATTAGAATACATCATGATTATCCAAATAAGAGTTAAACAAGAATGAATCATTATCATTTTAATAATTAAGCGTGTTATTCTAAACTAGAATATAACAAAGCTTTCAATTACAATATCCAATTACATCTCATTAATGAATAACCTTCACTATGCATGTACACAGTTATGCTCAAAGCATCAAATATCAAATTATACATAATAATTGACTATCAAGTCATATAATGAGAAGCACTGCATCTGGAACATATGACACATGTCTTCATAAGCCTTGGCTTGTCTCATGCTTAGGAAGGAGAGCATCATCCAACTGCTTTTCCTCTAACCACAGACTGACGGTCCCTCGCACAACTTCCTACCTGGAAGCGACCCTACCCTTCACGAAAGGTATATATATAAGGAGCAGTTAGGTTAGCCATCTGAGTATCTGGTGTTGTGTCCTTCATAATGCCTCTTGGTCACACAACTATAGATCCACTCTAACTATATATGACACTACTGGAGACATTGTACCATCTGGAGCACTCTGGACCGACAATGCATGCAGAGATGGATGCATTACTTTGGCCAAATATTTGCATACATAAATGTTACACAATGAACATTGTCATATGTCCACCACCTCGACTTAACTTATAAGCTGTCATGTCCTACAGTAAACATAATTCAACCCTTCTCAGTCTAGAACAGTTAAGTTCAAAATGTCTTAGTCAATTCCTTGGACATTCAACTCCTTTCTTGATAACCCATTCTTAAGATTCTCATTGCCTAATAAACTGAGGACTAGTGACTCCACATCAGTTTGTCTCATATTTGTTTCCAGAAAAAAGGTTTAATCATGTTCTCAACACTTAACCATACCAGCTTGGTGTTTACTTGTTTGCCTACTTTCAAGATTTACATTCAGGTCATAATGTCTATGGGTGAACTTGTAGTGACTCATAGAGTCGATTCCCTCTATCAAGGTTCTATCTCAAGAGACCCTCTTGATTCCAAATTCTTAAAGAAGAAACTTAGCCATAAGAATAACTTTCCCTTAAAAAGATATGGCTCAAACCCATATGAGTCAAAAGATAACATGTCCACAAGAACCTTCTCGTTACCATGAGAAATTATTATAATATGAAAATACATTACATGCACAAAGGTATGATTACATGCAGTCGAAGGTTTACATCTTCTACTTTGAGGTGATAAGTTTTAATGTTAAGAACACCAGTTCCATAAAGAATTTTCCATCAAGACTGGAACAATCTTCATCATATTATGGTTCAGTCTTAATTATTATCATAACTCCATAACATAATATGGTTTGGCCTCTACTTGTTATCATATGCAAGGCTTTGGTTATCGAGAGCATGAACCGATACTCTTAGCTATCACAGTCATTAAAATTACAGTCACCCTATCGGGCTTTACAAATAACACATACCTTAAGCCTTCGCGACTGTCATTGAAACATTATGAAACGTCATAACAAGTTTCATGGCTCGAAAGCTGTTTAATAAAAGTTGATGACCCTATACAGGTTTTAACACAGGTATGCAATGATAATATCTATCCACTAAACACAATCATCATACGATGACATGATAAAATAAAAGCTTAAATGGAGTTCAATTCTTTGCCATACGGGACACCGAAAGATTCACATATGCATAATACACATACTACAAACTCCAAGTTGGACAAGGGTTTACTATATACACAGTAGGGTATATGTGGCGTTAGCAAAGATAGTAGTAACAGTTAACATCATGATAATACACAACATATAACTTTGTGATTAATACAACTTTGTAAGCCATGGCATAATAATGCATGAATAACGTGGGTCGACACCATTGACACCCACCTTTAAACAATTGAAGACGCAAATCAAATATGATTATTGAGTGTAAAATGATGAGCTACAGCTCATACCTATAGCTAAAGCTTATTCGAAGGTAGCAACTATGCACAAAGCATACACAGTTCCAAGCTCAGCTCCTCCAAGCTTTTGTTGTAGCAACGATATCCCTGAAATAGAATACCCTATCTCCCCTACTCAAGAGTCATTCAAAAGCATAACCAAAACATAACACAATGCCTGCCAATGACAAAAGCCAAGACTCTCTATCTCAATCGGTATTAACTAATTCTTTGCATGCATGCCCTCACAAGAACCGCTCCTTGCTGAGCTTAAAGCTCGCCACCTTTTCAATCATCGATAGGTTGGCTAAGATAATGGCTTGAGAATAGGGTACACTTAGCCCCCACTCTTCTTCCCACTTCTCGCAGGTGGTGACTGGCCGAGTGCCCCAACAAAACATAAACAATAATTAAATAAAAGCATTATGTAGTTATTATACATATTCGGCCTCTAGGAGAGTTTAGACAAATGTAACATATATATATACTCCCTTATATAAGGTTTAAGGATTATAAATATCCAAGGTGTTAATAATATCAACACTATTAGATAAGGACGCATTCTTACGATGCGACTACGGGGTCGAGCACTGCTCCCCCGAAAAACATCGTTCACCAAAAGACATAAATATCCAGATAAATTAGTCACAATACATAATGTAGAAAATAAACATGGAACCAAAGGGTCCTCGACAACTTTGTCAAAATTGACAAACGACTAAAAAAGAGACATTCTTGCGAACATCGTCATTTCGACAAATCGACATTGAAAACATTGAGAAGAGTCCAGTTGACCAGTCGAAAAGAGAAAAAAAGACTAACACGGGAGACGTAACTCACCCTAATTGCAAGGATTCAAAGGATAAAGTTTGATACTCATATGGTTGTTTAACCCCTTTTCCCGACATCTATCTCTTCCTCCTGGATGATACCCTCCTTCCATCTTCAAAGGATGATTACTTTCCTGATTAAACTCGACATCATAAAATCATGATTAGTGTATCATCATATGTTTGATAAATTATAATAATTAAATAATCATTTCAACTTGAAATCTCATATCTAACTAGCATTAGTCAGTTTCCTCATAAACAATGATTAATCTGATATTTTCCACAAACATCTAATCATTCAACTCTAGTTAATATTACCATGCAAAATTAAGATTAAGCTAAATCATAAGTTGGGGATGTAACAATTGGGATGGAGTAAATTATAGCGATGTTTATCTATGTTTTAAAACATTAACATTTATCTTTTGTATGATTCATGTAATGTGTAAAATCACCTTTGAAGTGTTTATTAATATTCACACATGCAAAAAACTTGAATAATTTTTTTTATATTGTATTGGTAAATAGTTAAATTATAATAAATAAATTTTTATTACACCCAATTTTTTTATGTGTAAATATTTGATGTAGTTTAGCTTACTAGGGATTAATTAAAATCTACCTAAACTAGTAGCCATTCAGGAAACAATTCAAAAACATACAAATTGAAAACAATACACCATTGAAAATTTTTATTCATCTTCATATAGCTCAATATAACATGCTTAATAATTACAAATGATTTAGGGAGCTTGTCTCTCTTACATTCAATATTCAAACATTTTATCTTGCTACCCACATATCTACCAAATATAGGCCATACCCATGTAGCACACTCTATTTATTTACTACTCAACCTCTATGGAGCTTTTCTTTGTTTTCTTCCTCAAGATATTCAACCCTTTTTTCCCCTTCTCTATTCCCATCATCTTCTGCTATGTTCTATTTTCTTATTCAATAAATCTTCCCTTCTATAAATCTTGTTGCTTCCCACTATGCATGCACATGTAGACCAATAAATAAATAATACAATCATTTTGATGTGCTTGAACAACAAGAGGAGAAATACAACATACACGTCTAGCAAGAAAAATGTCCATTTTAATTTTTAACAGCCAAGACAAGAAGGTGGAATAAACCCCACATAGTTAGATGCATTGGTATAGTTGGTTTCAGTCTCACAAGTTGAAGAACGTAAATTATGGCTCTTGGCAACATTATGCTGAACGTAATGAGACATTTTGTAAAAATGCATTCCTTGTTGGTACAGTCAAATGATTTTGAGTTGATGAAAACTAAGAGAGGTTATTGTGGAGGGACCCAACATTCAGCTGTAAGCGCAAATGGAACATTCCTAGGCACCATGAATTTTGAAAACTGCTCCATCGAAGTTTAGTAGTTTTTTTCTCTTAGGTCTTTTAAGAGACTTTGCCGAAACCGTGTAGGCCAGAAAGATTGGGACATTTGTGAAGTGAAATGAGGTCTCCTCTAGCATTCACCCACCCACCTCGATGTGTTAACATAGTTGGTTCAGTTTCATGAGGTGAAGAGAATAAAATACGGCTCTTGGAAACATTATGTTCAACACAAATGAGGCATTTTGTAAGAATGCATTGGTTGTTGACACGGTCAAATGGTTTTGACTTGAAAAAAATTGAGAGAGGTTATTGTGGAGAGAACCAACATCCAACTATGGGTTCAAACAAAATATTCCTAAGCACCAAGAATTATGAGAATTACTTCATCAATTTTTGGTAGTTTTTTTATATTAAGTCTCTTAAAAGACTTTACCAAAACTGTGTAGTCCAGAAGGATTAGGACACTTGGGGAATGAAATGGGGCTTCCTCTAGTATTCACCTACCCACCTCAATGTGTTGGCACTATTGGTTCGATTCCATGAGGTGAAGAACATAAAATATGGCTCTTGGCAACATTACGTTGAACGTAAATGAGACATTTTGTAAAATACATTTATTGTTGGAACAACCAAATGATTTTGAGTTGATCAAAACTAAGAGAGGTTATTATGGAGGGACCCGACATTTAGTTATAGGTCCAAACAAAATATTCTTAGGTTCCATAGATTTTAAAAATTGTTTTGTCAAAGTTTGACAATTTTTTTCTCTTAGATCTCTTAAGAGACTTTGCCAGAATCATGTAGCACATAAGGATCAAGACACATGGAGAATGAAATGAAGCCTCCTCTAGCATTCACTTACCCACTCTAACATATTGGTGCAATTGATTTGGTCCCATGAGGTGAAGAATGTAAACTATGGCTCTTTGCAATATTATGTTGAATGCAAATAAAACATTTTGCAAGAATGCATTCATTTCTGACATGGTCAAATGGTTGAGTGAAAAAAATAACAGAGTTTATTATGGAGGGAGATAGCATCCATTTGTAGGTCTAAATAGAACATTCCTAGGCACCACAGATTCTAAGAACTACTCTGTCAAAGTTTGATCATTTTTTCTCTTAAGTCTCTTAAGAGACTTTGCTAGAACCGTGTAGCCTAGAAGGATTGCAAAACTTAGGGCATGAACCAAGATATCCTCTAGCATTCACCTACCCACATTGATGTGTTGGTATAGTGATCAATTCAGTCCCACGAGGTGAAGAACACAAAATATGGCTCTTGGTAATATTATGTTAAACACAAATGAAGTATTTTGTAAGAATGCATCTGCTATTGGCACAATAAAATAGTTTTATCAATTTCAATTAGATGCTTTGGTTTTTTATGAATAATTTTATAAGGTGTTTTTATTGGTATGTATTATCGATATGCATTAGGTAAATTTGATTCATTATTTCTTATTTTAATAGGTGATTTTGGACTTGTTTCTACATTGATATCAATTGGTATTGATGATGTATCTTCTCTTCCAACTTTTCTCATTTGATGAAGCATTTTCATGCACTCCCTTCATTTTTCTTTCTCTGCTTCAATTTTCTTGGGTGTTCCCCACTTGTTCCTTCCTATGGTAATTTTTAATTTTTTTAAATACAAAAATGTCAATATATCTTAATTGAAATTTTAATTACATAAAAAGAATAGAATGATCATAAAATAAAACATATTCATCACAAAAAGACTCTTAAACTACAAGTGATTATTACCTACAATAATTAAAAAATTGTCAATAGTGACCAAAATTGACAACTAAAAGTCTTAAACAAATAAAAAGTATGTAATAATCTAGGACTTATTGATTTCCAATGAAATTCAATAATCTGTACTCATAAAATAAAAAGATCTCATGAGATGTCATAGCAAAGAACATAGAAAGCATGTGTAGAGTTATAGTGGGACCAAATTATGAGTTTCATGCATTTTCTACCCATTATGAAACATTTTAGCCTCTTATAAAATGCAATGGCAGTTTGAAAACATGAGCACGTAATGTAACATGCTCAAATTTTTTACTCAAAATTTCTCCTTCTCTTTTTGCTTTAGAACAGGTTTGGATAACAAGAATAAAGGGTCAAGCTTTTAATTTGTCCCCATTTGACATGTTTTTTAATCTCCAATAGCATTTTTCAACTTCAAATTCATCGAACTTGCTTATTTGATAACAATATTTGACAAAATTACCACCAAAATGTCGTACGTCTTCTTAGTTTTCTAACCATATACTTTTTTTCTATTTGTAATAATTAACATATTTATTTTTATTTTCTTTTACTAATGTTTCTATACTCCTTAGATAGATATGTATTGATTTTTCTTTATAAATTTTGATACACTTATCAAAAATTTTAAAAATATAGAATTGTTCCATGCTTAATTCTTTACACACTAAACAAAATTATATTTTCTATTATTTTTGTGCAAGTTATGTGACATGCACACTTAGTGATGTAATTTTTAGGATGCATCCACTTTGGAAAATCACAAAAAAAATTAATAAAAATATATTAAAAAATACACAACTTCTAGTATTCACTCTTAACTATATTTCTACCAAGCAGTTTTAAATAATATTGAATGCAACAAAAGAATAGGGGGCACACACTAAACACTATGTTATATTTTAGTGAAAATTAAGAACACTTTTGTGTGCACATAACATTTGACGCTCTTAATATTAACCATTTTTTTTTAAATAGTAGTTTAGAAACTAGATTTAGAGTACTACAATTCTTGTTCTTGTCGTATCTTCAAATTTTGAGTGCATGCATCTCAAATTACTCATCTAAATTTAGGTTTAATTGATTTCAAGAAAAAAGTGGCCGCTTTTGACCCCCTTTTTGTCCCCCATTTTCAAGCACTTACCCTTGGATGGAGTGAGCTATTGCTAGCGAGAACCTCATTGGTGCAATCCAAGAAGAAATTGTCAATAGCTCAATGTGAGTGATTTTGTATTCACCTTGCTCACCCTTTGTAAATAAGGAAAAAAGGGAATATGGAATTGAGCAGGAGGTTTTTTAGAATCCATTTCAATTCTTTTGATTCTAGTTTGGTAGAGAGAAAATGGAGAATGGACAAGAAAGAAATATGCTTCAATGAATCTATGGGTAGGGTTGTTGGTAATGTTCAAAGCTCTTTAGATATGTATGGCTTCAAGCCACCTTGAGTCAATTAGTCCCTTATCATTTTATGTGGTATACCCTATGCTTCTTGTTTTTTTCTCCTTTGATGAGGTGATGTTTGGTGTGGTTGTTGTTGGTTTATATCCTTGATGCTATTTATTTCTTGTAGCTATCTTTGTCATGATCATTGGGCTTATTTAATATATCTTTCTTGGTCTTTGGAAAAGGGTTACAACCCTTTCAAAAACCCTTTTTTACCTTTAATCAAAAAAATATTATTGTTAATTATGTTAAAGAGATATTAATTTTTACAAGTATCAGTATTTATAATTTTTTTTATTATAATTTTTTTTAAAAAAAAATTGATGCTAAATATGTGTTTTTTTAATTCATTTTGCATTTAACCAATAGGCTATTCTTAGGATGAATTATTTTCACTAGTTGGTCATCCTTGATTACTATAAATATTTGATTATCCAAAAATCATAATTTTTTAATTCTTATTGTCAAAAATAACTTCTTACCCCTTTTTCTTAATTTTTCTAATTCAAATTTAGTAATTTGGTGGGCCATTATTTTTCTAATTCAAATTTAATACTTGCCATTCTTTGTAACTCCTAAATTTTATTTAGCTATTATCACAAAAAATTTTGGACATAATTTTATGACTTTTGTTACCTTATCTTTTCAAATGTTAACGACATGATTTATAATTTACTAGTTATAATGCTCATTTATGCTTCAAGATTCTCTTTGAAATAGATAATGGGATAATTTAAATTATTGCATGTAATAGTGATTTTTCTTATGCTGCAATAAAGTTGGAGCCTACATATTCTTGTGATGTTTCATTTGCAGGAGCCATAAGGAGCCAAATCTAGCATTTTGAAGTCACACCCAATATGTTTTCCTATAGAAAAAAGTGGATGTGAAGTGAAGGATTTGTCATTTGTTGTATAGCATTCTTTTTCTAGATCTAAAGAGTTGATAACCAAAACTGAGTGAAAGCCAAGTTACATATGCATGATGGACACAATGCTCTAAAAGTGAGGATAGAATTCTATGAATGGTTTTTTCACTTTTACATAGCAAATGAAGATGTCCAACTAATGGCCGTGATGGAGGTTGTGAGAGCTTTACCTTTATTATGTTATCATTTCTACTTCTAAGAGAGTTTGCAAATAGCGAAAGGGCAACCATTTCTATAGCAAGAGCAATGATGGAACTTGATTCCAACTCCATAATTCATGGCCTACCTCCTACCAAGGCACACTTTAATCAAGTTTTTGGCCTATTTCAATTATTAAATTATCCCTATCTTGATATAAATTATATGGATTAGTTAATGGGTACTAAGTGAACCATTCAATGTCATAAGAGATGGATTCTCATAAAATAAATGTGTTGTTGAAAATTGACCCAAATATGGAGTTAAATCCTAAAATACTTTAAGCTTTTAAATACATTTTAAAATACATTTTTTATTTTCTAATGGCATATTTTCTTTTACATTATTTAGTTTGGGACAAGGAATGTTTCGAAAGCTACTCCATAATTCATATGTTTTTATCTGTTGATCTTGAAGGAAAATCTTGTGATATTCAATATTGCAATGGTTACATATCTACCTTCTCGAGTAAAGATCATGTTACTATTGGTAACCTTGTTAAACACTAGGTCTGTAATTTTTTCTTTAAAAACTTTTGAATTGCATTTTTAGAAATATAGACAATCATGTGGAAGTTCAATTTTCATGGTGTAGGTTCTTATTGAGAAAACAAGAGAACAATGGTTAACATTCTTAGTGACTAATTTTGATGGTGTTTTGGGCTTTGATTTTAGGAAATTTCTATTAACAAGGTTGTTTTAGTTTGGTTAGTGTTATTTGTCTATTCACTAAAATGAACTGCTGATCAAGTGTGGGTCTCTTAGTTTGCTCATGTAGTGTGGCACACACCAAATGTTGTCAGGTAATTCTTTTATCCTCTCTAACAAGACAAAGTTTTATGATGCTTGACCTTATGTTTAAAAATAAGTGTCAGTATTTCATGAATGCAAAGTTTGTGTAGTTTTCTAGTCTTTTAACTAAAATATTTTATCCATTTATGAATAGGTATAACATGGTTGACCACGACCTTGCCCAAGAGCCAATCTTCTGTTTTTGGATGAATAGGAATACAAATAAAGAGGAGGGTAGGGGGATAATGTTTAGAGATATTGATCCTAAACACCTCAAGGGAAACTAATGCTTGTTATAAGAAAGGGATATTGGCAAGCAAGGTGTAGGATGCTTTTTCCTTTCTATTCAAGGCTTTGTGTATTCTTTTAGTAGACCATATTTTGGATAGAGAGTCATAAATTCTTCTACTTTTCTAACTCATTTTTTAAATTTGTTTTAATTTACTATGGAAGATTTTCTTATCAGCAAGGAATCAATAGGTGACAATATGCTCTTTGGACCTTTTTGTTTTGTTATAAGAGATCAATATTAGTATAATGACATTTTAGAAAAAATGAATTACATTTTATTAGAAGTTTCTGTGTTATTCATTACACTTAGTCAACTTGATTGCCTAAAGAGAATCCATTCAAGTTATATTTGACTAATTAGTTGGAATGACATATGGTTTGTAAATTGCTTATGCTAAAAGTTTTGTGTTGTATTATATGGTAACAACTATAATCTAGACAAGTTCAATAAGTGATGACTCTAACACACAATGTTAATACCCTATAGGAGGAGGATATTAATACATTGCTCCTAGGACTCTCAAACTCCAAAATTAATGTTTCCATATTTTAGGTATGCATGTGATTCTCATTTTATGAAATCTTATCCATTTTTTCCTCATTTACAATTATTATGGATTAATATCCACAATTTGAAGTAAAAAATAGACATACATTTATGTTTAAAGTGGATCCCTTTCCCCACTTAAACAACCACAATGTATCATCTATTTAAGCTCTTCATGCATCCACTACTTGAAATATCTACTATTTAATTTTATGAAAAAATTTAAAATAATCTAGACAATTTTCACATAGAAAGTAACTTTATTTCTAGTTGTAGAAATGGTGGGAGATAGAGGTGGTAGAGGTCTGCAAGAAAATGGTGGGGAAACTGAAGGTGGAATCTTGACAGAAGGTCGTCTTGCTGAGAGGAAGCAGTTAGATGAAGAGGACCCAGTTGACAGTGTGGTCTAGGATGGAATAGGGAGAGAAGGCAATCCCTCGAACCTAGGAGGTACGTCAGCAGGGGAGAAATCCAAGGCAAAAAACCTAGAGTTGGGTAAGAAGGGTCAAAAGGAATCAGACAACTCGACAACGAACTTGCTTTCTGAGAAGCAGAACAACCATTGGTCTGTACTTTTTGGAACTCATCCCAAAGGTAAAGGTACCTAAGAGTTAACCCGGGCCTATCTTTGGATCCATTATCAGGTGAGTGCTCTCTTTCTGTTCCTGATAGTAGAGTTGAGAAAGGGGCCTCTCATATGGAAATGACCCTTGTAGGTAAATTTCTCTGCCCTAGACCAAACATAGAGCTGGTTAGGTCTTGGGCTTCTAAGAAATGGAGAAATAAAGGGCAAGTTGACATTACAGATTTAGCCAAAGGGTTTTTCTATTTCTCCTTCTCATGCGAAGAAGACCCGTGTAACTGTAAGCACAAAAATTAGGCACTGCCTCCACGAGGACCCCTATGATGATTCAAATCCTTGTCACGTACATGTAAGCATGAAAATAAATCCTTCGAGCAGCAAGCCTCTTGATGACGTGTCCTCTTTTCTTGTCTTGTGTCATTTCTGCTTTGTCGATTCTTCTCCCTCCCTGTTTGCGATGTTTTTTGACACTTGTTGTAACACTTGTCAACTTGCATTTTTTGGCTTTCAACTTTGATCCTAAGCCTTGTGAGTGTCTTGTAGGTGAGTTTTCAACTCTCCCCTTTGTTTTTCCTCTGGTGCACCTCATAGAAGCCTTCTAAAGGTCCCTAGATCCATCTCCCAGTGATAGTTTTCATTTTCGACCAACCAATCCAAATCTCCCCCTATTATTTCTAGATCTCCCCTGGAGATCCTGCAGACACAAATGGAGATTTGGATTCTTCCACATGACTGACCTATTTCTTGATGCAAAACCTGCCCTTTTCCTCTCTTCTACCATCTCCCAACCTGCTTTTTCTGCATCTGACCCTGTCTAGCCCAGATCTCCCCGAGCGACCCTACTGGTAAAAGGGGCAACCTTGCCATTTTTAGACCCATAGAAAAACTTGAGTTTCTCTCTCGTTTTTGCTCTATTTTCACCAATTTTTCTTTCTGTTTGCATAATTTTTGATCCTTGATATAGAGTTAACTATTTTATGCACCCACACATGCATAATTAGCTCTATCTCAAATTAACTCTCTAATTAATCTCATGCATTCCCTCACCTCCATTTCCTCTTCAATGATAAGCTATCATTGCTTCATCACTCTCTAATCAGCTGAGTTCATTGGGTAATCAACCTTGTTAACTCCCCAATCTATTCTTCTTAACTCATCAATCAAATGAGTTAACTCTTCAATAAATTCCACCTCTCATCCCTTCTTCAAACCTATAAATACCCCTCACCTCTTCATTATTTTCCAAGTTGAGCAAGTTGGAGAATACTCTTCTCATCTTCACAAGTTTTTTCAAGCTTCTTCACAGGCCTTTGAGCCTCTTTCTTCATTTCTTTCTTTATCTTTTCAAAGCTTCAAAGATTTCATTGTTGCATAGCTTCAAAGCTATTCCATAGAGGCAAATTCATTGTGCACATAGCTCTTGCCAATTTTGCTCTCCAACTTAGCATTCGAATGCTCTTACAAGACGAAGGTGCCTTTTACTTTTATTTTTCAACCAAGTAGCATCACGTTGCTTCAATCTATGCCATTGTGCTCAATCCAAGCTCTCACTGAGCTCATACAAGCTTCATCAAAGATTCTTTTTGCTTCTTTGGGTCATTTTATTGTAAAGAGGATCACCTGCTACCACAAAAGGATTCGAGTTTCCTACACAAGGATTACTACGGGTAGTGGAGTCAACAAATCTTCGTTTCTCTCAGGTTCCTTCATTGTTTTCATTGCTTTCATAGTAATTAGATAATCACATTTGCTCTTGGGAATAGTAACAGATTGCTTTTTCCTTGATAGGTTAGATCTTGCATGTTAGATTAATCGCTTTCATATTTCTAGATCTACATTGTTAGAAGAAGCATTTCCCCTTTTCATCATATTAGATTGCATTGAAAACACCAAAAACCCAAAAAACATAGATTAACTTTGCATTTGAAAAGTCATATAGGATTGCATACATATTCCCTTTTCATAGGTTAGAAGCATTTCTATTTCAAAAATACTCAAAAAAACACCAAAAAGATGTTTTGCATATCATCTAGCTTGCATTCATATAGAAACATTGGATTAGACAACATTGCAAACCCTCGATCCCATCACGAGGTAACCATAGTTAAACAAATTCAAGCCCTAGGTCAACAAAACCCTAGGTCAAAACCCTAGATCTAGTTAAGGTTAGCAATCACAGGACTACCTCCACCCTGATTCACGAATGTGCTTAGGAGTGAGAGGAGAGTGGGTGAAGGCTATCCGTGACGAGATTGAGGAGATCCATCCAAGACCTCAACAACAAACATTTATCTTACCACAAGGAGACCCATTCGTCCTCTTATTGTTAGAAGAAACCAAACAATGAAATATACAACACCTCTTACAATGCATACAAAGACAATGGCACATCAACGAAAACAACTGTTTACCCATGCAAAGGTGGAATTTAAGGAATCCAAATAGAAGAAGAGAAACCAGTGACCCTTCGGGTCATAGGGTTATCTCAACTACAACAACAATTGAGTGAAACATACAACAAAACGCACAACAACAAAGGCCACAGAAGTTGCTGACCCCTCTCCGCGAAGTCCAGCTCTCAAACGAGCCAGACCCCCACTGTATCTCGCCTCCTCTCAACTGGCTACTTCCACATGAGCGAGAGTGATGTGGCAAATTGCCAAAATCTAACCTGACAACCCTTAGGCAACCGGAGTCACGATTTCAAGTGTACATATTTTGGTGAACCTGACATGAAGAGTAGAGCCTCTTGGTTATGATGTTTGCATTCCCATTGCAAAACATTTAAAACACTTCACAAAAATTCTTTCATTGCTTCTCATAGCCGCTTCGACTTCCATCGTCTGCACCATCATCCATTCCATTTATTCTACGGTGTCTATGGCACGCCCGGATATGACGGAACTGGACTTGAACTAGGGGAACATTCCCTCAACTGAACCTGAAACCCCTTCCTTTGAGAGGTATGTGCCACCTTATCCAGATGCATCCATTACCAATTGTTATGACTATGAAGACTCTGACTATGAATATGGTCCAAAAGAGTCCAAGCGTTCTCTATCCTTCAATAACCCAACTTGGGAAAATGACTCGGCCATACCAAATGCGCTGCATAAAGCAAGAAGGGTGAGGTCAGAAATACATTGACCAGAACAAACTTCCACAAGTACATCGAATACTCACCTTGACGAAGAGGTCAAAAGGTTGGCAAAGCACCTGCAATAAACCAAAGATGCTCAAGAGGCATTGAGGATTGCCTTAGAAGAAGAACAAAAAGAAAAGGCTGCATGAGGGGAAACCCATCACTATGAAAATAGTCAAAGAAAACATCCTAGAAATGAAGAAACCCCTAGAGCTGTAACTACTGCAGATTTAATCGCAACTCTAGTGCAAAGAATCAGGATCCTGGAAGTAGAACAGGTTGTTCCAGAGAGAAGACCGAAGTCTCACAAACAGGACCAGGGGGCATCTCAAAATCCCCCTACCTCAATTATTATTTGTGACATGCTAGTAATGACACCTGTCTAAATGGGAACCCTCCTATTTAGAATAATCCAACGAATCTGACAATGGGTTATCAAAACCCACCTACAGGGTTATTATTAACAACCCCACAATCTCAGAGTGCCTTCTTAGGAACGTATCTCGAATACTTGAAAGAGCCTCTAGACCAAAACATAAGAAATGTGCAACTACCTCGGCCGTTACGAGATCTCCCAAAGTTCAAAGGAGAAGGAGATCCAAATTCGCACATCAAAGCCTACACCACAGCCATAAGAGAACTCCTTCCTTGGGATGGGGTCGTCGCAATTTTTTTCCCAAAAATGCTTGAAGGCATAGCCTTGGACTGGTATTATCATCTCCCAAAAGCTTCAATCCATTCATTCAGACAACTAATCAGAGAGTTTGTCATGGCATTTAACATGAACAAACTCATGAAAATAGGGATCAGAGAATTCCTTACAATGAAACAAGAACCAAATGAATCCGTAGCACATTTCATCAGCCGATGGAGGAAAGTGCTCTATTCTTCAACTAGTGCTCCAAACATGGATCATCAAGAATTGTGCGATCTTTTCTTGCATGCCCTTAACAAATACATGAGAGAAGATGTCCAAAAACTGCCATATAAGTCTTACGAAGAACCATTGGAAAGTGCTTTAAGAATTGATCAAGCTGACATCGACATTGGTCAAAAAGTCTATGGTCCAAATGGAAAGCTAACAAAGGAAGACATAGGAAACAATGCCTCTATTGTTAAAATCCTAAAAAATAATAGGAGCGCAACCACAAATGGGGTGACATACCAACCCCCAGTCAAAAGGATAAAAGATGACTATAATGGGAGAGATTATTATCCTCCTAACGTAAATGCCATGGATCGACCAAGAAATAATGGGTACTACCCTCGAGACAACTACCAAGGTTGGAACCGCAACGGAAATGGGAATGGGAATGACAGAAGATATGAAAGACCTCCTTATGAGTTCAACCAGTTTTGTTCTTTTCATAGAATAAGGGGGCATAGCACGGAATCTTGTAGAGAGTATAACAGATTCATTGCAAGACTCCCAGAAGACCAACAATGATTATTCATAGAAATGTTCCTAAACCCACAAGAAGTCACACCGGATAACAAGGATACAAGACAAAATCAAGCTCCAATAGTGCCACAAAATGCAAACATGAGAATTTATCAAGACTTGTTCCCTGGGCACCGAGATATAGAAGCGACAAATCAAAACAAGGCTACTCAGAGTAGTAACCCCGAAATCCCACCACAATTAGGACAAAAAGGAGAAACTAGGTTAATGGGATTGGTTGAGATTATGCATAATGAAGAACAAGAGGAAGACCATGAGGAAGAAAATGAGCAAGTAGAAGCACACAAAGGCACCATTTTGGTGGTAGAGTCGATGCCAACTCCAATTGGACCTTATAATCTCATAGAAGACTTAAAGAAAACATATGCACATATTTTGTTCATTGACTTGCTTAGGAACTCCCCCTCACATCGATCCGCATTGCTACAAGCAATAGACCTAAAATATCTTGACCAGATCACGTTGCCGCCTAGTGAACAAATCAATCATGTGGATTACGATCTTAGTCCACCGAACTCAAAACTTAAAGATCCAGGGTTCTTCTTTGATCTACAACAGATGCCCTCTGAGGCAGAGTTAACAAAGAAAGGAGACCATGCACTATATCTTCAAGTGTGGATCTATGACACTTGCATCAAATGAACATTAATCGACGATGGAGCTAGAGTGAATATAGTTCCTTTCTCCCTCTTAGAGAAAATGGGCTATGGACATACCAACATTACCACTTCAAGAGACATTCTAAGTGGATATGATAATCTGAAAGTAGCCACCATAAGAAAGGTTGCCCTTCCGGTGACCTTGGGACCCAAAACCATTCCAACCACTTTCTACATTATAGATAAAGACATGAGATATAACTTGATTCTTGGGAGGCCATGGATACACAGGATGAAGGCTGTGCCATCTACACTGTTTCAAGAAGTCCACTTTTTACACTTAGGGAAAGTGTATGTCGTACAAGGAGATCTAGAACCTTTTAGCCTGTTAAAGTCAAATACTTCAAACAAACGCATAGGTATTCCTATAGACTATGAACTCCCTACCAACAAGTTAACCATCCCACGTCCTATGCCTCAGTCGATATGCGTCAAACGGATGGAAACTCTAGAAAAGACAATAAACACCGCAGAAATCAAAACTCTAGAGAATGGGCCATTACCAAAGCAAAGGGAAATGGTTTCCAAGGATAAAATGATTGAAATCATGGAGTTGATCAAACGGGATGGACCACTCCAATTCCCCTTAGAAATACTCATGATCAATTTCCACAAGGCCTACAAACTCTTTCCTTGCATAGGGAAGAAGCCTCATAGAATGGAAGGACCAGTCTTTCAGACCACCACATTAGATCTGAGAAATGTAGATCCACATGCTTTCTCAGATGCAGAAGAAGACATGACAGAAGGATACACACCATTATCACCACTAAGTGAATCTCATGTCCCCGATACACCTAAAGAAATAGAATCACATGAGCCCCTCACACCAATGGAGGACTCGCATCAACCAATATTACCCATGGAAGAGGCATATTCCATGGATAATGAATCAACCAATGCTATTGGGGTGTTACCTAGGATGTTCATAGTATTGCAGCCACAAGAAAAACCAACCACCTCCGCCTCGGTTCAGTCAAATGAACTCGGTGAATGGGAAGCACTTCGGGTACAAATAGAAATGGTTGAAAGAGTTCCTAATGAAGATGAAGAAAGTGAAGGCATCTTCCATAGAGAGTGGAAGATGAGAGTGATAGTCGGTATCGATGACCCTGTCATTTTTGAACTACCAAAAAGTTATGTTGGGTATGCCATGGATCTAAGACTAGAACCCAATGGGAGGACAAGTATAAGCTTTGTCCCTCCTAATGAGCAAAGGGAGCCACAAACTCCTCTTGAGCTATTCCAATTATTACAAAGAATCCAAGAGAGACCAGAAATAAAAGTCTACATGCAAGAACAATTCGATCTATTGTTAGAATTACTGAATTGCGACGGAGTCCTCTATTAGACTCCTTCCCACCAACATGCCTTTCAGGACTTACTACGTCTCACAATGCAAGAGAAACCATCGAGTTGGAAGCAATAGATTCAAATGAAAAATATTATAGGATAGGAGAACTTATCCTAAGAAGAGGTAGCACGAAAAAAAAAAGGAGATGAAAAAGAGCCTTCTTGGAAGACTGGAAAGGCCCCTACATGGTTAAAGAAGATATAAAAAATGGTGCTTATCTCTTGTGCACAATGGAGAGAGAGGAATTTGGTGAAATAGTCAATGCCTTTCACCTCAAGAAATATTATGTCTAAAAGACCAAAAAATCATAAAACATAAAAAAAAAATTATAAAAATCAAAATGTCAAAAACAAATTGTTTCTTGCATTTCTACATCATTTTGTTCATCTTGTATTAAAGTTTGTGACTTGCTCTTGTACTATTTTCCCTTTAGTAAGGAGTCTAATGTTGCCCAGATATATGTTATCCTTTCAGGACCTAAAGATCCCCATTTTTCACAACCGCCATTATCCCCCTACATTCCCGGTGATTCTAATCAAAACCTAGCTCTTAGCTTTACACTGATCCCAATCTTAATGAGTCAAGATGATAGGTCTAAACAAGGTCAGTATTCAAACCTACAGTGTTCAAAGGAAGCTTGCAAGTAGACCTTCCCAATTCTTCCCTAGTAGTAGAGAAGTCCAACCATATTACAAAAACTTTAGGTGGCGCTCAACCCATTATCTTTCTTGGCCAAAAATGTTAGGAAGATCAAAACTCTGAAGGAAGCAATCTAAGATACGAGTGAATAAAAAAATAAGTGATCAAAATAAGAGTGTCAAAAGTGAGAATTGAGAGATCAAAAGTATTGCATAGCAAAAGTTCCAAAAAGCATTCATTTCTTGAAAAGTCGAAAAAAAAAAGAGAAAAGTCAACTGAGGAAAGTACAAAAAAAGCAAAATACAAAAAAAAAGAGAAAAACAAAAAAAGAGATACAAAAAAAGAGTGAAAGAGAGAAGATTGCTAAATATCCGTACTCTTGGGCAGAGATCAGTCTAAGCTCGAAGCCTCAAGGGTGACATTCTAACAGAGAAAGAGAGGTACTAATCACACACACGCACTAGCTGAGCAAAACCAAAGAGTCTAGTAGTCTCTAGGATCATCTTCTACCAAGGGACCCTTGTTCTTCCCTTTTTATCCTTTATCCCAGGTCAATCTTTCTTGCCATCTATGATCTAATCCTAGCGAACACCAATAAAATTTGCTACTTGTCTGAGTTGAAAGCTTGTCAGCTTGTCTCATCTAGATAAGGATCAGTGTTTAGCCTTTGGCGAAGTCTAGAAATTAGAAACACTCCATTTTCACTCCCACTCCCCACTTGAGTTTTCCTGAATCCTGTCTCACAACCTTGGATAGATTTCTTATATTAGGAAACCTCACAATCCCCTGAATCGAAAATCGTATTTAAGAGCAGTCACATTGTTTGTTCCACACTGCATTCATGCCAAAAATTGAGAAAAGAGTCTCAAAGCAATAAATTCAAATGTCATATCTCATGACTTTCAGTAAGAGTAAAAGTTTCATGTCAAAATCACTTGTGTTATTGCATCTGCATATTGTCACTTGCATTCATATATACATTCCTTAAAAGACAAAAACAAATTGCATCATCCATATGTGATCATCTCATCTATGCATTCTCATAAGCAAAATAAAAGCTCTAGCCAACCATATGCACAAAAGGGAAAGTGAAGTACAAGATGTCAACTAAAGCTATGTATGGATCTCATCAAATCAAGTCTAGTAACAATAAGTGTAAAACAATGTCTGAGCACAAGTCACTCCTCCAACAAGTCAAAAGAGCAAACCTGTGTAATCAAGGTACGCGAGTCTCCCCATGCAAGGGGCAAGGGTAGAGATTCCTTAAATAAATATAGGCATTCCAAAGACCTTAAGGAGTGTCAAATCAAAACTTTGCAAAATCTCCACAAAAACCACAAAAATTAGAAAAATCAGAAAAAACTAAAAAATTTGTAAAAACATCAAAAATCCCTAAAAATCAAATATGTTCTTCAAAATCTGCAATAAAAGGAGAACTTGTTCTCCTCTCTAGCTTAGCATGTCTTCTATTCCCTTTATGCATTCTTAGATTAGTTTTTTCTTTTATGCATCTCTTGTGCGTCGTTTTGTGTGCATTCATTCCTACAGGTCTCATCGACAAAGGCAAACAACTAGTCGAACTCGAACGATCCATGGTGAGTTCGCCATTTCAGTTTTAATTATTCATTTTGATACATTCAAATGTCTGACTAATACTAGTTATCACAGGTACAAATTATGGACAAATTGACAACAGGTAAGGCCTAGTTCAGGAACGGTATCTACCTTTCATGTAGACTACCATCCCTGAGGGGGCAAATATGTAAGCACAAAAATCATGCACTACCTCCACGAGGACCCCTATGAGATTCAAATCCTTGTCACGTACATGTAAGTGTGAAAATAAATCCTTCGAGGAGTAGGTCTCTTGATGACGTGTCCTCTTTTCTTGTCTTGTGTCGTTTTTGCTTTGTTGATTCTTCTCCCTCCCTGTTTGTGACGCTTTTCGACACTTGTTGACTTGCATTTTCTGGCATTTGACTTTGATCCTAAGCCTTGTGAGTGTCTTGTAGGTGAGTTTTCACCTCTCCCCTTTGTTTTTCCTCTAGTGCACCTCATAAAATCCTTTTAGAGGTCCCCAGATCCATCTCCCACTGATAGTTTTCATTTTTGACCAACCAATCCAAATCTCCCCCTATTAGATGCAAGTGGAGATTTGGATTCTTCCACATGACTGACCTGTTTCTTGATGCGAAACCTGTCCTTTTCCTCTCTTTTACCATCTCCCAACCTACTTTTCTGCATCTGACCCTGTCCAGCTTGGATCTCCCTGGGCGACCCTACTGGTAAAAGGGGTGACCCTACCATTTTTGGACCCACGGAAAAACTCAAGTTTCTCACTCTGTTTTCCCCCCTTTTTCTTTTTGTTTGCATGCTTTTTGATCCTTGATATAGAGTTAGTATTTCATGCACCCACACATGCATAATTACCTCTATTTGATCTCAAATTAACTCTCTAATCAATCTCATGCATTCCCTCTCCTCCATTTCCTCTTTAGTGATAACCTATCATTGCTTCATCACTCTCTAATTAGTTGAGTTCACTGGGTAATCAACCTTGTTAACTCCCCAATCTATTCTTGTTAAATCATCAATCAAATGAGTTAACTCTTCAATCAATTCCACCTCTCATCCCTTCTTCAAACCTATAAATACCCCTCACCTCTTCATTATTTTCCAAGTTGAGCAAGTTGGAGAATACTCTTCTCATCTTCACAAGCTTTTTCAATCTTCTTCATAGGCCTTTGAGCCTCTTTCTTCATTTCTTTCTTTATTTCTTCAAAGCTTCAAATCTTTCCTTGTTGCATAGCTTGAAAGCTCTTCCACAGAGGCAAATTCATTGTGCACACAACTCTTGCCCATTTTGCTCTCCAACTTAGCATTTGAATTCTCTTACAGGACAAAGGTGCCTTTTGCTTTTATTGTTCAACCAAGTAGCGTCACGCTACTTCAATCTATGCCATTGTGCTCAATCCGATCTCTCACTGAGCTCATACAAGCTTCATCAAAGATTCTTTTTGCTTCTTTGGGTCATTTTGTTATCAAGAGGATCACCTGCTGCCACAAAAGGATTCGAGGTTTCCTACATAAGGATTACTGAGGGTAGTGGAGTCAACAAATCTTCGTTTCTCTCAGGTTCCTTCATTGTTTTCATTGCTTTCATAGTAATTAGATAATCACATTTGCTCTTGGGAATAGTAACAGATTGCTTTTTCCTTGATAGGTTAGATCTTGCATGTTAGATTAATCACTTTCATATTTCTAGATCTAAATTGTTAGAAGAAACATTTCCCCTTTTCATCAGATTAGATTGCATCGAAAACACCAAAAACCCAAAAAACATAGATTAACTTTGCATTTGAAAAGTCCTATAGGATTGCATACATATTCCCTTTTCGTAGATTAGAAGCATTTCTATTTCCAAAATACTCTAAAAAATACCAAAAAGACGTTTTGCATATCATTTAGCTTGCATTCATATAGAAACATTGGATTAGACAACATTGCAAACCCTTGATCCCATCATGAGGTAACCACAGTTAAACAAAGTCAAACCCTAGGTCAACAAAACCCTATATCTAGTTAAGGTTAGCAATCACACGACTACCTCCATCCTGAGTCACGAATGTGCTTAGGAGTGAGAGGAGAGTGGGTGAAGGCTATTCGTGAGGAGATCAAGGAGATCCATCCAAGACCTCAACAACAAACATGTCTTACCACAAGGAGACCCATTCATCCTCTTGTTAGAAGAAACTAGACAACGACCGATACAACAAGACCTCTTACAACGCATACAAAGACAAGAGGACATCAATGAAAATAACCGTTTACCCACACAAAGGTAGAATTTAAGGAATCCAAACAGAAGAAGAGAAACCAGTGACCCTTCGGGTCATAAGGTTATCTCAACTACAACAATAATTAGGTGAAACATACAACAAAATGCATAACAAAGGCCACATAACTTGCCAACCCCTCTCCGCAAAGTCCAACTCTCAAACAAGCCAGAACCCCACCGTGTTTTGCCTCCTCTCAACTGGCTACTTCCACGTGAGTGAGAGTGATGTGGCAGATTGCCCTGTGGTAAGGAGGGAAGGGTCCGTGTGCATGCTGAAATCTGACTCGACAACCCTTAGGCAACCAGAGTCACGATTTTGAGCGTACAATAACATTCTAGCAGGAGTGCCTTGACTATTTGGAAAATCTACGCTAGCTTTGAAGAAGTGGGAACAAGGGTTCAACACTTCTAAAAGCTCCTTCAATGTAGGCCCAGTTTGGGTTCGGTTACATGGCCTTCCCCTTTAATTCTGGGATGGAAAAGTTTTTAAGGGAATTGCGAGTGCATTCGACTAGCTCCTAACCGACTCTATGACGGCTAATAGAATGTGTATGGTTTATGCCAGGATTTGTGTGTGTGTGTGGAACATAATGTGAATCTACCCACATTTATTAAGCTAATTTCTAAATTTGAGGAATGGGTTCAATCAGTGGAGTTTGAATCCATTCCTTTTGCTTGCTTCCACTGTAATAAGGTTGGTCGTTGGGTGAAGTAGTGCCCTCTCAAATTCAAGAAAGTCATGCAGAGTGTCTGGAGGGAGAAAAAAGACTCCCAAACCATCCCAGCTACAAAGGAAACCCTAAACATTGATGCTCCAGGGTTGGCTTCTTTGGTCATAGTTGATCTGGGTCTCGATGGGGATCAGGATGGCAGTATAGATGCAAAACCAAAAAAGGTTGGATCAGGTTCAAGGGATGAGGAAGAGATACAAGAGGATAGCAGCAAGGATGCAAAACTAGAATTGGTTGTCTCAGGTTTAGGGGATGAGGAAGAGAAACATGAGGAAAGCCTAGATTCTCTTGACCAACCTCTTGAGTGTTTGTCCCAGGAAACTTGTAGAAAGTTTGAGGATCCTCCTCAATTCATTTCTTCTCCCTCGAAGGGGATGAACAAAGCCTCTCGAGTCTCTCCTTTCCCAGAAAATAGGGAGAATGAATGCATTGTAGACCAGGCAGAGGAACCCTTCATCTTGGTCAAGGGAAAGAAGAAGAAGAAATCACCGATTACCAACCAAAGAATGACTACAAGGAATAAAATTAAAGCTGATTGTGGTTCAGTACATAAAACCCAGGGGAGGCTATCTCTTACTAAAAGCAGGGAAAGAGAAAGCAAAAAAGACATTGCAGGAGTGGAGAAAACTTTGTTTGAAATATGCCTAAGAGGCACCCCCAACCAGTTAACATGAAGATCATATCATGGAATATTGGGGGGATAAATAACTCTCACAAACAAGACCTCTTGATGAATATGGTGAGAGATCATAAACCAGACATTTTGCTGGTTCAGGAAACAAAAATGTAGGTTGATAAGTTGATGTTGATGAAGAACAAATTGTTTAAGGATTGTGGCTTCCAAGGCTCTAGTTCTGAGGGAGCTTTCAGAGGGATTGCCACTTTCTAGAATCCTCTCTACATTAAAGGAGAAGCTCTAGTGGAGGATTCTAATAATGTCTCCACCCATTTTGTCCATATTAGGGATGGTTCCTTCTAGATAATCTCTAATGTTTATGCCCCAAACATAAAAAAAATGCAAAGAAAAAATTGTGGAACAAGTTGGACAGGTTTAAAAATAGATACACCAAAGTGAGATGGTTAGTGATGGGTGACTTCAACATGCCCCTTAACAAAAATGAAAAAAGTGGAGGTTCCCAATCTTCAGAGGAAAGTAGAATGGATCTGAGAGAATTTATTGATAATTGGCAATTCAAGGAGCTAAGTTCACCTGGTCTAATCAGAGAGTAGGGGAGGACTTCATTCAGGTGAAACTGGATCGAGCCATCATCTTGTTGGATTGGTTTCAGGATTATCCTGTATCCTTAATGACCCATACTAGGATTGGGTCAAACCACTACCCTATCTCTTTTTTGGCTAATAAAATTAGCAAGAAGAAAAGGTTTCCATTCAGATTTGAAAAGATGTAGCTTAAACATCTGGACTTACAGCATAAAATAAGGGAATGGTGGTAGATCTCGATTCAAGGATTAGCTATGTTCAGAGTGACTAAGAAGTTGGCCAATGTCAAGACCAACATTCAGAAATGGAACAAAAGCTCCTTCAGGTAGATTTTCAAGAATAAGGATTTAGTCAAAAGCAAACTTGACACTATCCAACAACAAATAAGGACAGAAGGCATGGATAGAGTGCTACAGAATCAAGAAAATGATCTCTCAGCTAATCTTCACAACATTATTTCTAAAGAGGAAGAATTCTAGAAATAAAGGTTTAGGGTGATTTGGCTCAAAAGTGGGGATCGAAACACAAAATTCTTCTATTTATCAACCCTAAAGCACATAACTGCCAATAGAATAAGAATCATCCAGACTAATGACAATGAAATAAAGGATAGAAGGGGCTCCAAGAGGCTACGATGGGCTTTTATTCGAGGTTGCTTAAAGCAGATCCCCTCCCCCCCAAGACCTGGAAGATAATGTGTTGGAGGTCATTCCCAAAATCCTTTCAATGGAGGACAACAAAAGGTTAACCTGTAGTCCTACGATGGAAGAAGTTTGCCTGGCAGTCTGCTCCTGTGAAGGGAATAAGGCCCCAGGCCCACATGGTTTCCCCCCCTTCTTCTTTTAGGTGTTTTGGAGTATTGTGGCCAAAGACATGATGGAAGCTATGAGAGAATTCTTTGGCAACATGAGATTGCTTAAGGAGATGAACACCACATTCCTCACTCTTATTCCTAAGAAACCTGGAGCCAATTCCTTTTCTGACTTCAAGCCTATTAGCCTATGTAACTCTCTGTATAAAATCTTTTCAAAGGTTCTTGCTTCTTTGCTCCATGTTATTTTTTTGAAGATCATTTCTTCCAAACAAATTGGTTTTGTCCCGGGAAGATAGATTATGGACTCTATTATCACGGTTCATTGGAATATCCATTCGTTAATGGAGAACAAGAAAGAAGGGGTTTTCCTCAAGCTGGACCTCATGAAGGCTTATGACAGAGTGAATTGGAGTTTTTTATTGAAGGTTTTATCCAAATTTGGATTTAACCAAAAATTTATGGATTTGGTTTCTTAAATGATTGCTTCGCCTAAAATTTTGGTGTTGGTCAATGGTACCCCTTCCAATTTTTTCAATTCTTCCCAGTGGATTAGACAGGGAGATTTGATCTCTCCCTTCCTATTTATTATTATGGCTAAGGTGCTGGGCCATAACATCTCTAAAGTTGTTTCTTCATAGGCCCTTCAGGGAGTCTGTCCTTCATTGGTTGGTCATCCTTGTTCTCATCAGTAGTTCATCGATGATACTATCATCATGAGAGAGGCTTCAGTTGTTGAAGCTAGAAATTTCAAACAAATCTTGTTTAAGTATGAAGAAGCATTGAGCTAGAAGATAATCTTACCGAAGAGCACACTTTTCTTTATGAATACCCCCAAACTGAGACAAGAAAAAATTGCTAAAATTCTTAATTGTAAAGTGGAACTTTTTCCCTCTACTTAGCTTGGTTTACCTCTGTATGAAAAAAAGGTTCCAAAATCCTTTTGGTTGGGATTGGTGGATCGTTTCCATGCAAAACTAGTTGGCTGGAAGGGGGCTCTTTTAAGTCAAGCAGGAAAGATTCAATTAATAAAAGCTACTTTGTCGAATATGCCAGTTTATGCTATGAGCCTCTTCAAAATTCTAGGTAAATACATGGAGAAGATTGAGCGAATTCAAAGGAAATTCTCATGGAAAGGAATGGAAGAGAAGAAGAAAATATCTTTGGTGGCTTGGGACCTCGTCTGTAAGCCTAGGAAATAGTGGGGCCTTGGAATTAGGAAGATTAAAGAGTTCAATTAAGATTTAATGGCTAAGATAGCCTAGAGACTGATCAATGAGAGGAACAAATGGACTGATGCAGTGAATCATAAATACCTCATTGGCTTCCATAACTTCTACAAAGTTTTAGAAGTAGATAAGGAGACTCTACTGGTTGGCTCTAACATTTGGAAAAATATTGTAGATAGCAGAAACTTAATTAAAAAGGGCATTAAGTGGAAGGTTGGGAATAACAATTCTATTCAATTTTGGGAGGATATTTGGTATGGGGACAAAAGTTATTTGAACTGGAGTGGGCCAGACCTGTCAAGGAGCTATGCATCAAAATTGTGGGTCAATGGGTGGTTGATTATACATTGCATGGCAGGTGGAAGAACCTCTCTTAGATGAATCCCATTCTTAATGACCTTTAGGTCTTCCTCTCTCATTTCCACCTACCATGTTCGTAGATAGAGGATGAGCTAGTTTGGAAATCATCCCCTTTAGGTAATTTCTTGGTGGCGTATGGTTTTGAGTTGTTGCTTCTTGCTCAGGCCACCACACCTTTCTGGGCTAATCTTTGGATTCTGGATCTCATTTTGAAACTTAACATCATTTTCTGGCTTATGGTTTAGAACAAGATTTTAGCCATTGACAACTTGTACAAATGTGGTTTTGCCATTCCTAATAGGTGTGTTTATGTTTGAATCAATTGGAGTTGGCAATCCACTTGATGATTGGGTGTGACTTCTCAAGAGACATATGGGGTAAGATCCTCTCTCTTTGGAACTTGGAGTGGGTCTTTCCTAATTCCTTACAGAACTTGGTTGCCCAGTGGCAAGCACCTTCCTTGAATTATCCCATTAGATTCCTATGGGCCCTCACTCTCCCCCATGTTGCCTGGGGAGTTTGGAAAGAGAGAAATAACATGATCTTTCGTGAGACTTCTGTGCCTGCTGATGGTGTGACAGTGAAAATTATGAGGGCTATAAAGGAAAACTTCACACAAGGTATGGTGAACAAAAACCTGACTGGGCTGAAGGATCACACTTCAAACTATGATAAGTAGGTGTTTTCTAATTGGAGCTTAACGGTTGATATCTCTATCCCGTTTAAGAAGATTAAGAGGGCTAGAGATCAGGTTAAATGGAAGACCCCACCTTTAGGGTGGGTCAAGGTTAACTTTGACAGGGTGACCAAAGGGAATCTTGGGTTGACTAGAAGTGAGGGAGTGTTAAGAGATGATAAAGGTAGGTTTATTTCAGTTGTGGCGCTCTCGTTGGGCATCTAGTCTAATCACTATGCCAAAGCTGCGACAACATACCATAGCATCAAGCTAGCCTATGAGAAAGGTTATAAGAAGGTCTGGGTTTAAGGAGACTCACTCAATATCATAAACTACCTAAAAAACATCCAAGTTCCAAGTTGGACCATTCAAATGTTGATAAAGGACTCTATTCAAAAGTTAAATTCTTTTGAAAATTCCTTAATTTCCCATATTTTTTAGGAAGGAAATGGGCTAGTTGATGTAATGGCCAACACGGGAGTGATTTCCCATGATATCAAATGGTGGGAAAAGCTATCAAACTTGCCAAGTGAGGTGAATTCTATTATGATTAATGAAGAAAATTATGATGACAACCTTAGCTTTATTTCTGAGAGTTAATCTGATGATAACTCTGCGGAAGTTCACATGCTTTTTAGGTAGGCCGAAGACCCGTCTGGTTAAAACAAGCAAAGTTCCTTTTCTTTTGCAGAAGTTGGAGAATTTTGAAAGAGACAACCTAAGAGTGACTAAAATGGGATGAGACAGGAACAGCGTGGAGCCATGCTCTTGCAATGGGCTTCGCAGGAGGCCCCATTTGTGGAAAATTATGATGGATGGGGGGCTTGTCCCCCTTATGGAGAAATTGCACGGGTCTGATCCGATTGATACAAACATGTTTGCAAAAGGGTGGCGAGGCAGAAAAGTTAAGGCCTATGGGATAGAGACTGAGATTACAAAAGATTTCATTGCTAGAATTACAAGCCTATCGGTGGAGGGGAGAAAAGTTTTTAAGGACCGTAGAGCGGGAGAGGAAGAATTGAAAGCCTTTTTCAAAGGCAACGAGAGGAACCTACTTGTTAAATTCAACTTAGGAGGCTACAAGAGGATATCCATCAAGCCTACCTAGGGAGAAGTTGTAGAGGAAATCATGTGTTACATTACCATCGAAGGTAGGTTTACTACCGTTTATAGTTATCATTTCATGCTCTTGAATCACTTTAGACATAAAATGGTTGTATCTTTCCCATTTTATCTTTTATATTCTATAGAATTTGCCATAAAAGAGAACCAGAGAAACCCTAGGTTACCTATTTTACATGAAGGCTTAATTCTGCTCATTATGGAGTACATAAAAACCCTAGTGTGTAGTGCAGAGGTAAAAGGGAGTTTTGTGAAGAAAGGAAAGAATGCCATTGTGGACTACTCTGTTTCCATGGATGGTGATACTGGGGAAGAAGAAGAGGACCCAGATTGGGTTGGGGAAGAGGTTTCTATGGAGGTTCTCTCCACTCCACAATCCTTCGAGGCAAAGGAGAGAGAAATGTCTAAAAAAAGAAAAAGGAATAGTGATAAGAGAACCTCAAGCAAGCAGGGTAGGAAAGAGGAGGACTCCCGGTCCACAGGCTCTGCCTTTGAGGATGAAGGTGATGAAGGGTATATGGAGGAGAAGGGGGTAAAATAGAAGACGGATAAGAAGAAAAAAGGAAAGTAGAGCCAAGAGGAGATTGATGTCTCTATGGAAAAGAATACTGGTGAGAAGGGGAAAAAATGTAAAAAAGGTGAAGTTTAAAATTGGGATGGATGAGAGTCCTAAAGGGGAACAGATTAAGGGTGCTGTGACTGAAGATCCTAGGATTGGAATGTCATTTCCTCAAATTCCAGACCCATGTAGTAATCTCCCCGGGAACTTTTATTCCCTTTTGTCTTCAGCTACAAATAGGGAGGAGCTCTCATAAGCTTTGGGGATGGTGAGGGAAGTAGTGGACAGTCAACACAGGTTAACCAAGTGCTTTTTCATAGAGATAAATAGGATAAACATTAGGCTCACTGCTATTCAACAAAGGATTGGGAGAGGTGTTGAAATTGATGATAGGTTGGCTGAGGAGATTCAATTGTCCTTGGAAACCATCCTAAAGGTTAATCAATTAGAAAAGGACCTTGTTACTCACAGCCAGGAACTGTAAGCACAAAAATCATGCACAGCGTCCACGAGGACCCCTGAGATGATTTTAATCCTTGTCACATACATGTAAGCATGAAATAATGTCCTCTAAGTATAAAACCTTTTGATGATGTGTCTTCTTTCTTGTCTTGTGTTGTTTCCTCTCTCTCTCTGTGTGTTTTTGACACTTTCACGACACTTGTCGATTTTCATTTTCTGAGCTTTCAACCTGTTCCTAAGCCTTGTGAGAGTCTTGTAGGTGAGTTTTCACCTTTTCCCTGTGTTTTTCATCCTCTCCACCCCCTAGAAGCCTTTTAGAGGTCCCCCTATCCATCTCCAACACTCAACCAATCCAAATCTCCCCCTATTATTTCTAGATCTCCCCTGGGAGATCCTGCAGTGCAAGTGGAGATTTGGATTCTTGCACATGATTGACCTATTTACGGAGGTAGAACACCTCCTTTTTCTCTTCCCTACCATCTCCTATCATTTTTTTCCTCTAAAAACCCTTTTCTGTCTGGAAATCCAAGGGGTGACCCTACTGGCAAAAGGGGCAACCCTGTCGTGTTTCCAGCCGCGGGAAAACTTGAGTTTCTCACTTATTTTCAACCGTTTTTCTTCTAGTTCACATGATTTTTGATGCCTAATATGGAGTTGACTATTTAATGCACCCACACATGCATAATTAACTCCATTTGATCTAAAATTAACAACTTAATCAATCTCATGCATCCTTCAAACTTTAATCCTTCTTCAGTGATAAGCTATTATTGATTTATCACTCTTTAGTTAGTTGAGTTCACTGGGTAATCAACCTAGTTTAGTCCCTAATCAATCCTTGTTAACTCATCAATCAATTGAGTTAACTTCTCAATCAACCCCCTTTTTCTAACCTATAAATACCCCCCTCCCTCAAGCACAAAGGGAGTCAAATTCATTGTGCACACAGCTCTTGCTAAGTTTTTGCTCTCCAAATCAACATTCTAATGCTCTCACAGGACAAAGGTGCCTTTTATTTTATTCATTGTTCAATCAAGCATTGTTACGCTACTTCAATCAATGCCATTGTGCTCATCAAAATCTCTCATTGAGCTCTTTTAGGCTTCAACAAGCTTCTTTTGCTTCTTTGTGTCGTCTTGTCGTCAAGAGGTCTTCTCGCTGCTTTAAGAGGATTCAAGGTTGCCGACATCAAGAATTTCTGAGGGTAGTGGAGTCACACAAATCTTCATTCTTTTAGGTTCCTCTATTGCTTTATTTAATTGATAGTAATTAGAAATCAAAATTGCTCTTGGGAATAGTAATTCATTGCTTTTTCCTTGATAGATCTAGTATCTTAAAGATAGTTTGCATTCTTAGATTAGATTTGTTTACTTGCAATCTTCCTTTTCTAGATTAGTTGTTTCAAAACATTCAAAATTCCAAAAACATAGAGTAATTGCATTAGGTTAATATAATTCTAGTTGCATTCATATTTCCTTTCATAGATTAAAAAGCACTTTTCATTCCAAAATACTTAAAAAGCACAAAAACAAGTTTGCATTTCATTTAGTTGTGCATGCATATAGAAACACTAGAAAAGATAGATAACTTGCAAACCCTCGATACCATCACGAGGTAACACAAGTTAAAGCATAACTAAACCCTAGGTCAACTAAACCCTAGGTCAAAACCCTAAGTCTAGTCAAGGTTGGTCATTACACATTTATCTCTATCTTGGCTCACGAATGTGCCTAGGAGTAAGAGGTGAGTGGGTGAGGACTATCCTCAACAAGATTAAGGAAATCAATCCACAACAACAATAGGAGCCACTTACTTTACCACAACAAGATCCATTTGTCCTCCTTTTGATAGAAGAACATAGACAACTTCAAATACAACGAGAACTCATTCAATGAATTGAAAGAAAAGAGGACATAAACGAAAGTAACTACTTACCCACACAAAGGTGGAATAGAAGAAACTCCAATAGGAAAAGAGAAACTAGTGACCCTTTGGGTCATAGGGTTATCTCTACAACAACTGCCATCGAATGAAACATTCAACTTAGCACACAACAACAAAGGCCATAGAACTTGCTGACCCCTCTCTGTGAAGTCCAGCTCTCCAATGAGCCAAACCCCCACTGTGTCTCACCTCCTCTCGACTGGCTACTTCCACGAGAGCGAGAGTTACGTGGCAGATCACCTCGTGTCAAGGAGGGAAGGGTCTATGTGCATGTCAAAATCTGACTCGATAGCCCTGAGCAACTGGAGTCATGATTTTGAGTGTATAGGAACATGGCAACCGCTTGAACAAAACAGAAAACAAAGTGAAAGATATAAAAATTTTTTTGGAAAGGATGCTGGAGATCAACAAATACACCATCCAGAACAACACAGAAGGAATAAGAATCCTCATAGAAAAGATAAAGGAGCTGAAGGAAGAACTATTAGAAAGAGACACTGCTCTGATGAATGATTGAATGTTGTCATTGATGGCAATAAAGAAAGGAGATGCCACCAACATGGAAAAGAGATTTTACTCTCGAAGGATAAATGGCTAAGTCTGGGTAGTATACATTAAATAGTGTAAATGACAGTGTTTGTGTCAGTATGCCTCCATAGTTGAAGATCAATATACACAATTCAGGTATGTGGCTCATAGATATTTGATGATCATATGTTCAAATGTTCAAGTCTTGACTTCCTCTGGAAGTCATATTGCAAAATATCTAAGTCCGGGTGAATAGAGTTAAGTCAGGAACAATGCACAGTACCAGAGTAAAAGGGTTTGCATTTCTCTGCTATTGCATATTTTGGCCTACGGTTCTGAAGGTATAATGAGAAGTCTAGAATGAATGTTGGTTATGAATCTGCAGTGAGAGTTATGATATGACAGATGAATTGGTCAAGCATGTTCTTAAGAGACAAGCTAACAGGCATGTTATATCTCTATGCGGAGAAAATATACTATTTAAACAATCAATCTAAGTGGTTGAATGATTAGTTCTGACCTATATGAAGACTGTTGAATGATTGTTTGGGTCCGCATCATAGATTGTGCACAAGTTCAAGTCGACAAGATATAACACTTGTATACATAGTTCATATTTGGCTTGCCGACCTAATTATGAGATACATCTTGTAGCGAATATATATACGCGATGGATTTCGATGTTATAGGAGAAATGACAAGCATGTGATGTGTGTGAATTCAATGTGTATGCAATCTAAAGTAGAGTTGTGACTAGAAAAAGATAGTAAGGGCAGAAGAGCAAAGTTTATGTAGAGTAAAACATAAAAAAGAAGAGAAGACATTATGAAGACTTTTGATTCTGTATACTGAGCTGTAAATGGAACTGCACCTTAGCATTCTGTAGATGCATTTGTAGTAGTCATCTCCTGGCAGTGAGCCAATCCTTCTTCCATTTTCTTTTCTATTCTCTTGGCAGTGACCCTATTGTAGTGAGCACTTCTTGGATAGTGAGTCCTAGAGCAGTGAGCCTTCATATAATTCAGTATTGTTATCATAATATATTGTGAGCTAACGCTCACCATGGTTTTTCCCTTTTTGGGTTTTCCACGTAAAAATCCTAGTGTCTATGTGTTATGTCTTTATGGTTGTTGTTATTATTTTTATTTTGCTTTCATGTTATTGAATTTGGTAATTGGATTAAAGAACAACAAAACAAGTGGTTTTGTAGAATATTGATTCACCCCCCTCTCAGTATTCTTTGTGCTCAACAATTGTTATCAGAGCAAGGTTCCTTGGATAAAGCTTAACAGCTTGAGGAAGATCTAGGAAGGTGAACACATGGTAGCAAGAAGATATACTGCTTCTACAGAAACAAATTATTCAGGTAGCATTAATGAACAACTACAAGTTGCTCTTGAAGATCTGGACAAGTCCGAGTCAGATATTAAAGATTTGGTGGAAAATATCAAAGAAGTTGATGATTGCATTCTGAAACTAAAGGAACAAATCAAGAAGTCTTGGGATGGAAGGAAAGAGCTAAGTGAACAATTAAAAACAACAAATGAATCCATAGATAGTTTATCTATGCTAGTTCAAGAAAAGACAAAGGCTGAAGAACATCTAAATCAAGTTGTAAAGGATAAGTCAGAGGAATGTGAAAAGTTGGCAAAAGATGTATCACTTTTGGAGTATGATCTGGAAGCAGAAAATAACTATAAGGAAAAAATTAAAATAAGCTTTGCAAAGCTTGAGGAGTTGATTGCAAGCCAGAAGAGTTCAGATGACAAGCAATGCTTGGGATTTGAGAAAGGAGAAAGCTTAAAATCAAGTCAAGCAAACTCTAAGTTGAAGCAAAACAAAGGCAACCAGTTCAGGAATCAAAGAAGAAGACCTAGA
This sequence comes from Cunninghamia lanceolata, assembly GCA_027924645.1. Classification (NCBI taxonomy): domain Eukaryota; kingdom Viridiplantae; phylum Streptophyta; class Pinopsida; order Cupressales; family Cupressaceae; genus Cunninghamia; species Cunninghamia lanceolata. Next base: position 104,416 of record BSBN01001636.1, on the reverse strand, counting down.
AAACCTCTGGTTAGGCAGGCAAATGCTCAAAGTTACCCATCTTTCAATGGCCATTGTTTCAATTGCAATAAGTTTGGCCACAAGGCTACTCAGTGTAGGAGTAGACTAAATCAGAATGTTCCATCATTTTTTGGTCAATGTTTCAATTGCAAGAAAATTGGTCATAGATCAATTGAATGTAGAATTCTGGTAAGGTATGATGCAAGGAATATTGAATCATTCAATGGAAAGTGTTTTGCATGCAATAGATTTGGACATATGGCTAATCAATGCAGATCAAGAAGAGATCCAATCAATAGAAGGAATTAAGGACAAAGGAATATGGTATGCTACAATTGCAATAAGTTTAGACATGTTACAAGACTCTGCAAAAGCAAGAATGAGAAGAGAGACTATCCTACAGAGAAGAGGAAAACATAGTAGAGAGAAGATAAAGGCAAGAACAAGATTGATCTAGTGGAAATCAAGAAGGAAATGAGCAAAGTTTGGATTAAGAAGGATATAAATGAGGTCAGGAATGAATCCACACCAGTTTCCAGTGCAGATACTTCCTCAGGGAAGTAGATGGTGAACTCTATCTTAAGGGTAGCTACAATGAAAATCTTAATCCCCTAGCCAGATTATTAGTGCTAAGATCCGACATGAAGATATGTTGAAAAGATGCATGTGATAGATCTTTTGAAAGAAATTCTGGTGAAAAAGGTTCAAATGCAAAACATTGTGGAGCAATCCTAATAGATTATATTCTACAGAGATGTGTTTGATAGCTTTTTCAATAGGGGCATTTATGGCGGCTAGGTTAAGATAGATAAAGGATTAAAAAGGGGCTCATTCGATGAAAAATTCACTTTGCATTCAAACTCTGAAGTGTCTAAGGCGAACTAAAGCAAAATTCCAAGTGACTATAGTGATTTCCAAAGCAAATCAAGATAAGATCAAGCAAAACCCTAACTCGACGAAAAGAGGTATTCTTTTCCATATTCGAAACTCGACTGTGAATTCATTTGAATCTTTACAAAAAATGGCAACACCACATGTGATTGATATAACCAAAAGAGCCCGACCAAAATTCAAGAAGCATCCATTCAAATCAACAGAGGTTGATCCAAATGGTACATTTTCAGAGATTCTGTTTAGTGCAATGCATGTGGAAGACGTTAGGGCCTATATTCATGTTGCCCTAGAAGAACATGGAGATAGTAAGTTCTCAGATCTATATATAAAACATTTAAGTGGATATGAATTTGATTTGAAGGAAGAATATAAGGTATTGGAAAAGAAGAAATTCATTCAGTAAATAGATTTCTAGTTTTTGCAGAAGATAAATGGGTCCGGTATGTCTTAAATCAAATTCATGACGAGTTTATGTGGCTCAACTCTACAATTAAGATCACCAAAGATGCCATAAGGATGATCACTAGACTAAACTCTACCGGTATAGTGCCTGTATTAAAGGCTGTGAAAAATGATACAGTGATGAAAGCCACTGGAGAAACATTTGATAAAAGGGCATTGCCAATCACTGACATTGAAGATCATGCAGTTAGATTTGCATCCATGGTAATCGGCTATAAGGTCTACTTCACAAATCATGAGAACTCTATCTCCGGTACTGCCATATATTCTACCTATCAAATGGTTAAGGAAAATGCAGAGTATGACCTATGTGAACTGCTCCGTCAACAGTTAACAGAGAACCTGAAGAAGACAAAGGAAACCAAATATCCCTTCAAGTTTGGTACGTTAATTATGTGCTTGTTCTTCTACTTTATGCAAGAGTTACCTGGCATGAAAAATCTATTTTGGACTGGAGACAAACCTATTGCAGTATAGATTAGAAACCAGTCGAGTAGTATAGGAAACATTGATGCACAAACTACAGCCTATGGGGCTATTTCAAGAACTTCTAAAAGATAATGCAATCTAGAGAAAGGATCCCTAAGACCATTGTGGATAAATACAAAGATGATATATGTTTTATTGTAAATAAGGATCAATGTATGATGGAGGTTGTGGAGCCCAGAACTGTCTGGATCTTACTGATGGGATATGAAGTTGATGAAAAAATATTGGACAACTATGCACAACATATGCTGAGTAAACCCAAGGACACAAAGGAACCAAGATTTGGTACCTATGAAGAATTATATGTGAAAGTGCATCTTGAATTGAGGAAGCCTGAAACACAGAAGAAGATGAGGAAATTGGTGGAAGAATACGCCCAGAGCATAGGGGTCACAAAAGAAGAAATTGCTAAAACAAGGGCAAGAACAATTGAAAAACTGAAGGAAAGTGAACCTATGAAGGCTCCGGAAGAGCTTGAGAAGAAACCAAAGGAACCTGCAGCAAATAAAAGGAGAACAAGAGCCTCTGGTGAAGCATCAGCCACTACAAAAGCACCAACAGGAAAAGGAAGAAGACCAAAGGTCAGAGAGTGTATGTCAGTGTTGATCTAGTTGATGATGAGGAGACTGAGACCGATGAAGAAGTGAAGAAGATGAAGGCGCAAAGTGCACCTCCCTTCAGTTCACAACAAGGCAAACCCTTCAGTGCCACAAAGGGGAAGACATCCGGTAAGAGTAAAGAAAGAAAGCTAAGACTTCAGTATCCATAGAAGATTAGGCTACAATGAGTCTAGAGGAAGTATTGAAGGCCATTACTATTGATGGCAATTTAAAACCTATCGCCCAATTATATGATGATTGTAATGATGCAGATAAAAGGATTATTGAGAATGCTGTTGTAAAATATTTGGATATATATAATAAAGTCCTCATTGAGATAATTACTGATCTCCCAGATAGTTTGGGAAGTATAAAGTCTGCAAGAAAGGAAGCTGTTATGGCTAAGGATGTTGAACCTAGAGAGCATACACTAATGAATTTATGTCCAGAGATCACCCCTGAAGACAAAATAGAAATCTCTAAAGCACTCAGCAAGGAGTTCAGAACAAAGAAAAGGATGAATACTCTCATGCCATATGACATTGAGAAAGTAGTGAAGGAGACTGAGGAAATCACTTTAAGAGTGTTAAAGGAATTTCATCTTCCAACAATATATGATAATGAAGAAATAAGTGTTGGAGATGACACATCTATTTCAAATGTGAACATGGACCAAGGATTAGACAAAGAGCCAAAGGAGAAACAAGGTCAAGTTCCTGCTACTAATACAACTGTCAAGGACAAAATTGAGATAAATCTTCCTCTAGAACAACAAACTGATGATCAAACACTCAAGGAAAGTGAGGAACAAAACAAAGCAGATGAACAACAAGTTGAGATAAGCCCTACTTCAGAGCAAAATGCTGATGAAAATAAAGATATGGATTTAGATCCTTCGAAACAAAACCAAGATGAAGTCTCTAGTATAGAAAGAGATACTGCAGAGTCTATCAAGAAATTCTTGGAAAGAGAAAAACAAGTCTTGGATGAGCCTGAGTTTTTTCAAGGACCAATAAACTTGGACTCAATGTCCCTTGTACAAAAATTCAAATTAGTATCAATTGTGCAAGCAAAGGCACAGGAAGAAATTTTGAAGTCACACATGCAGGACAGTGAACTGATTAGTGAGGCATCCAAAATTTTGGAGAATCTGATGTCGTCATATCAAAAGGACACTTCAATGTCTTCAATAAATCAACTCAAGGGACCCATAAACTTTGTAAGTATGCATTTTGAATCTTTTGAAAAAACTGCAGAAACAAAAGTGAAGAAAGAGTTTGATGAGAAAAGATTAGCTGAGTTGAAGTCCTTGTTAGCAAATGATAAAACTCTATTGGACATTGGAATAAAAGAGACATAGAGCACCATCAAAGAAGCTTGTGACTTATACAAATTTTGTGTATCATGGTCAGAAGCCACAGAGAAGTTAAGAGAAAAGATCAAGGATCTGGAACTGCTATTGACAAATATTTCTAAGTCATTTGACCCAGCAGTTGAGTCAATAAGCAGCCAAGAGATACAAGTTATCAAAATTCATAATGACTTAAGTGATTTAATGAGTAAGAAGGACCAAATGAAAAATAGAATGTGTCAATTGAGAGGATTGTTAAGTCCTCAAATAGATTCAATGAATAATCTTGTAGAAGAAGCTTTGAAAGCAAAAGCATTAATTAATACACCTCCAGACGTGCAGAAGGCAGAAAAATTAGTTTTTCTGATAAAAGGACACATTCAAATCTTACAAAGAGCTAAGAAATGATGGGATGGAGAGATAGCACAATTAAAGATTATGTACAAGGACATTTTGTCACCTACAACTAATTAAGTTGAAGATTGTATTTGAACATAGGTGATAGAGTATGATAGTTTTGCAGTTTTGACACAATTTTGACCCTTGTACATACACCGTTATCATTGATGTCAAAGGGGGAGAAGAAGACCAATGAAAAATGGGCAAAACACCTGAGGGGGAGAAGAAAAATAGAGTATATTTAGAAAGAGGGAGTAGATAAGCATTTTTCACTAAGTGTTACCATCAATGCCAAAGGGGGAGATTGTTGGCAAGAGACACTGCTCTGATGAATGATTGAATGTTGCCATTGATGGCAACAAAGAAAGGAGATTCCACTAGCATGGCAAATAGATTTTACTCTGGAAGGATAAATGGCTAAGTATGGGCAGTATACATTATATAGTGTAAATGTCAATGTTTGTGTCAGTATGCCTCTGCAGCTGAAGATCAATATACACCATTCAAGTATGTGGCTCATAGATATTTGATGATCATATGTTCAAATGCTCAAGTCTTGACTTCCTCTGGAAGTCATATTGCAAAATATCTAAGTCCGAGTGAACAGAGTTAAGAACAATGCACAGTACCAGAGTAAAAGGGTCCACATTTCTTCGATGTTGCTTATTTTGGCCTGCGGTTCTGAAGTTATAATGAGAAGTCTAGAATGAATGTTGGTTATGAATCTTTGAGTCTCATATGGTCCGCAGTGAGAGTTATGATGTGACAGATGAATTGGTCAAGCATGTTCTTAAGAGACAAGCCGACAGGCATGTTAGATCTCTATGTGGAGAAGATATACTATTTGAACAATCAATCTAAGTGGTTGAATGATTGGTGTCGACCTATATGAAGACTATTAAATGATTGTTTGGGTCCGCATCACAGCTTGTGAACAAGTTCAAGTCGACAAGATATAACATTTGTATATACGGTTCATATTTGGCTTGCTGACCTAATAATGAGATAAATCTTGTAGAAAATATATATACTCGATGGATTTTAGTGTTGTAGGAGAAATGACGAGCATATGATGTGTGTGAATCCAATGTGTATGTGATCTAAAGTAGAGTTGTGACCAGAAAAAAGATAGTAAGGGCAGAAGAGCAGAGTTTATGTCGAGCAGAGCAGAAAAAGTAGAGCAGACATTATGAAGACTTTTGAGTCTGTATACTGAGCTGTAAATGGAACTGCACCTTAGCATTCTATAGATGCATTTGTAGCAGTCATCTCCTGGCAGTGAGCCAATCCTTCTTCTATCTTATTTTCTATTCTCTTGGCAGTGAGCCTATTGCAGTGAGCACTTCTTGGACAGTGAGCCCTAAGGTAGTGAGCCTTCATGTAATTCGGTATTGTTATCATAATATATTTTGAGCTAACACTCACCATGGTTTTTCCCTTTGTGGGTTTCCCATGTAAAAATCTTGGTGTCTATGTGTTATGTCTTTATGGTTGTTGTTCTTATGTTTATTCTACTTTCATGTTATTGAATTTGGTAATTGGATTAAAGAACAACAAAATAAGTGGTTTTGTAGAATACTGATTCACCCCCCCTCTCAGTATTCTTTGTGCTCAACAAGAACACATGTCAAGAATGGGGGAGGAGAAGGATGCTGAGGGAAAGATGTAGAAAATAGGGAACAAAGGAAAACAGGGTAAGAACAATGAACAGGAGGGCCCTAGCTCAAGGACCCATGGAAGCAAAAAGAAATCATTCCAAGAGGAGAAGGACAAACTTACAGGTTTCACAAAACTTAATGAAGAATTTTATAAATAGGAATTGGTTACTGTTGAAATTCTTAAAAATATGTAACCTTGCTGACGAGATCTGGAAGGTTAGCTGTATCTTGTGCTATTGTTTGTTTGTTGGTAGTATATATAATAGATTTAATATCTAGGCTTGTTTTTCTACTTTAGGAGTTTTTAATCTTTGTGTTTCTATCCTACTATGTTATATCTTTGGGATAGCTTCTGGTTGTAGGGTTTCGGGGCCCCTTAAAACCTATTTTACCCCTTTCATCAAAAACTTTATTTCTAGTTACTTAGCTTACCACATAAGTGGACAAATTTCATGTCTCACTCTCTTCATATTAATTAATGATTAGAAAAAATTAATGGATTTGTGATAATATAGCTACACAAATTTTGATTTTTTGTTACGTTATATTTGAAATAGCTAATATGATGACTTATTGATAAGTCATAGCACTCAACAGTGCTCCAAAATCCTCTTTGAAATAGCTAATGAGATTATTTCAACAGCTAATGTTATCTTTATTTTTGTGAATTTCTTTCCAATGTATTCCAAATATTAGCTTTGCATTGAAGCTAAGTCTACAAAGAGGATATATAATGGAATATAGCATGACAAATTTTAAACATAAAAAATTCCTCTATTGTTATTTTTTATTAACATCCTTTTATTAGTAACATGCAATATTTCAATAAAATAATCTTTCTTTTGTCATAGATATTTTGTGTTGAATATTTCTTTATTTTCCATGAGTTGCCTAGGATGGAGGCTACCTTGTTTAACTGTCTTTCTTTGTCATAGGTCTTTTCACCATATGTTAATGATTTATTTATAGCAAGCATTTAATGCAACTGTGATTGAGTTTTACTAGAGCTATAACTTTTATTGATCAAGATAGAGTAATAGGCTTCTTTAATTTTAATTAGTTTGGATTTCTTCCCCTAATCTCACTTCTTAAGAAATATATCCATTTCATCAAAATTTCATGCAAGTGTGGTTTTATGGAAATTAATACACTAAGCACTAAGCACAAGCACTAAAATGAACCCAAAAATTCAAATTTTCCTTATTTCCTAAACAAACATTCTATTCTAATCATGTTTTTTAATTTTTATTAATGTTTGGTGTTAGTTGGCTCATATTTTTCTCATTTGTAATGTTGAGATCCATCTTTCTTTTTGTTTATACATAAAATGATATTTCTTTCCCCAAAAATGTATATTTTAAAATACATGACAACAACTTTAGAATGAAAGTATCACAAATTTAAGAACTATGAGATATACAATGAATTATTTTTATTGTTGCACCTTGTATTATCAAAGACGAAATCCCTACCATTGTTGCTCATGTTTGAGAATATATATAGTTTGTCTCACTGCTATTTTCATTCTAGATGCCTCATGTTATTCTTCTAATTTTACCAAATATTTACTCTCATGATGGCTTTGTCCCATGGTCTAATTTGAACGCCACAAATGATATCTTTTAATTATTCTTTCTTTGATGCATGGTAGTTTTATCTATTCTATTGTTGTTATTAGTGTATGGTATTTTTAAAATTTTCTAGAAATCTAGCTACCTATCGATCAAATTTTTTAACACACTATCTTGGTGGTTGTATGTAACTTCTACCTCATTCACTCTTGTTGTTAACTTTATGTTGTGATTTAGTTATAGCCATGCTAATGCTTAATTTATAATAATTGGAATTATTCATGGATTCATTTTCTTGTAAATCATTTCCTATATAAAATATTTATGTTGGTAATGTAGAGTTATCTTCAATTTTTAGGTTTGCAAATAGGTTGGAACCTTAACCTCTATATTATATTAAGTAATTTTTTATCAATTAAATTTGTTTGTGCATTTGTAGAATTTTGAAATCTTAAGTTTCCAATATTAATGGGAAATCAAGATACACTATATCTTGTATCTTTTTTGGCTCACAAATGATCCCATGAACAATTTGATATCTACATCCTCTAAGTCCACTCTATAAGGCACATATTTAGGTAGCTTACTGTTGGAATTAGGGTAGACAACTAAGAGGGGAGGTGAATCAGTTGTCTCAAAACTTCAATACTTTCTACAGTTAATTCTTCCTTTTACCACTTAACAATAGATCAATAATTTAACCATGAAAAATAAGAATCATAGACATGAGTAGCAACACAATAACACACTTAACACCAAGATTTTTAACGTGGAACCCTGGTTAAGGGAAAAACCATGGTGGGGGTTAACCCACAAAGATTAATACTCTGTTAGAAGTATTTTACAAATGGGAATGCACATGCATTCAGGCTCACTGCCTACAAAGATGATTACAAGAGGATAAGAAGTTTGAATTGATGAATGGCATCTACTAATGCAAGAATTCAATTCTGGTTAAGTATAAAATACTGATCTTACACATTTCATCTTCACTCTGCCTTGTTTACTACTCTGCTATCATCTAAACCTTAGATCTCTGCCCTTTTCACACTTTCTCCATAATCACATCACACACACCCTAAAATCACTTAAATCCATCAGCTATATATATCCGCATCATGATATTCAATCACTTTTCAGTCGACTTCAAGAACACTTAGAACTTTGTTGAAGACTCTGCTATGTCGGCTAAATCCATGCATAACTTGTAATACAGATCAAAACTTGCATTTACAAATCATCAATCATGTCGGCCATTATCACGGACCATCACAAATCATCCAACTGACAACTTCCATTTATCCAGAACCAAGATTAATTACAAGGTCGGCTTGTTCTTCTGTTGTCTGCACTGTCAAACTGTAACCCTATACTCAGATGCAAATAACTTTTGAATCCTTCATTACTGGAGATTAAAATTCTAGATTTAGATTGCCCTGACAATCCTTATGACTCCTTCAGATCTGCAACATACTCTGATTTACCACTGAAGAGATCCGGACCAAGATACGGGACCCTGTCACATGCTCTGTTTCTGGCTACTCAGACTTAGATAAATTCTGATTCTGACTTCCAGTATGAACAAATTATGTTGTGCGGATGAGTGGAATAGTCTTAGTTGCCATCAATGACAACAACTATTATGCAAAGCAGTGTCTCTTGCCAACAATCTCCCCCTTTAGCATTGATGGCAACACTTAGTGAAAAATGACTAAGTGTTGTTCCCCCTTACTCTATACTCTTATGTTCTGCACTGATTTTGGAGCTCCCCCTTTGCTGGATTCCTCTTTTTTCACTATTCTTCACTCCCCCTTTGACATCAATGGCAAAGGATGGGGTCCGCAAGCCAAAATTCTCAAAAATTATGTATATAGTGTCGCATATGTACACTCAATCATTAAGTTATATTTACATGAACTTGAGAATATCTACAAATCTACTTTTCAATTGCTCAAGTTCAGAGGCCCAACTTCTTTTCATGCCATCCAAAATTGAGATGTGTCCACTCAGTAGAAATGTGTATGCTTCTTCCTTTGTCAGATCCGAAGGATCACTTGTCTGAACTGCAGTTTGAGCTTCTGATAATGTATTAAACATTGTTCTAACTTGGGGGCAATCAATCCCGGAGCTCACACATTCTCTTCACAATATTGCCTTTTTCTTTCACAAGCTTCTTTATTTCATCAGTCAAGCTGATTACTTGTCATTCCTGACTTATAGGAGAAACTGTTAGAGGATCAAAATTTTGAGATAGATTTGACAATTTTTGTTTTTGCTTCTTTATCTTCTTCTCAATATCCTTACTAACTTTGGGCCAGGATAGACAAAATTTGTAAATATTACCTCCATCACTTAGAGCATTTTGAATACTATTTATACTGATACCAAGTATCATCCTATCATTCCCTATTAGGCTCTTTATTTCACTAAATTTCTTATCCAAAAATTCATTCCTGACTTTAGTCTCTGCATACTTCTCAAAAGACTCAAAATGTGTACTTATAGAATTTACAAGATTCTTCAGATGTCCGGAGGGAGAGTCAGATGGATTCTTCTAGAAGGTTGGCATTATCTTCTCCAATACTCCGATTGCAAGGCCTAGCAGCTCACTGTCCTCAATGTGAGATTTCAATATCTTTTCTCTTGCCTTGGCTTGTGTGAAAGATGATATCTTCATTACTTGAACCACAGAGAGAGCATCTAGATTGATCAGTCCTTGAAACAACTCTGGTTCATCAAACTCAAGCATTTCTTTACTTAGGAGACCTTTTACTGCATCTACAGTGTCTCTTGCCACAATTCTTGAACCACTTTCCTTTCCTTGAGTTTTCACAGTATCAGGACTATCAACATTTGCACCATCTTCTTTTGCTTTATCTTCCTTACCTTTGACTTCTTCTTCTACTTCGCATTTCTCTGTTTATCTGCAGTCAGATTCTTTCCTTTGACCTCACTATTTGTAATCTGTTCCTGAGGATCTTGTGTAGCAACAGTATTCTCAACATTATCTTCTTTTCTAGATTGATCAGGAGAAGTTAGAGTATCTCCTACATCATCAGTTTGATCCACCATCTCTGTATCTTCTTTGTTTATTTGTTCTTCTTCCAAAACATAGGAGTCATCAACCTTGGTTTGTTGCTCATCAATTTTTATCTTTTCAATATCTAGGATTGATAAATCAATCCCATCATCAGTCTCCTCCTCAACAAATGGAAGATTGTGTCTCTTCAATGCACTTAGAAGTATTTCCTATGTTTCTTTAACTATTTGGTCCAATTCTCCAAGCATCAGTTTGTTCATTCTCTTCTTGCTCTTGAATTCATCCTTCACTTCTTTGAATATCATATTCATTTGAACTTGAGTGATCTAAGGGTATAGTTTTATCAATACATGTTCTCTAAGCTCCATATCCTTGCTTTTTGCATTTTCTTTCCTCAACTCCAAAATGTTTGCAAGACTTGGAGGGATCTCAGAAGTTATTTCAATCAGGGCCTTATTATAGATATTCAGATATCTAACAGTTGCTTCCTCTAACACCCTCTTATCTGTATCACTGTATTCATCATAGAATTCATTCATGGGTTTCAAATTTCCCTCCATAGTGACTGATTTTATTACATCTTCCACATAAAGTGTGGGCTTCTCAACATATGTATCTGTCTTCTGCCTTTTGCTTGCCCTTTTGCTTCCAGAGGGCTTCCCCTTAGTCACCTTGGCAGCTTTTGTTCTAGAGGCTTTCAACTCCTTTACCTCAGCATTTGAATATGTTTCTTCTACATCAACTTTTGTGCTCTTATAGGTTCTTGTGGCTTTTGTTTTTACTCTTTTCCCTTCTTCTCCTAATGATTTTCATTCCAGTTTCTCAGGATTGGCAGGTTTTGGGGGAACAGGGCCAGCAACAAAGCTTCTAGTAGTCCTCGATGTGGATGAGGATCCTGCCGGAGCACTTCCTTGTTTCTTATCCTGCTTCTCCTTCTCTATCTTTTCAGTTCTTTCGCTGAATTACCTCACAGCTTCCTTTGTGAGACCTAGATTCTCAGCCAACTGCTCAACTTCTTTCCCTATTTTTCTGTTGGTTTCAGGTTCTCTGAGGTCAGTATGCAGTTTTAAACTTAGCTCCTCATATGTCCCAAATCGCTCAACTGTTGTGTCTTTTGGCTTTCTTAGAAGATGTTGAGCATACATATTTAAGATTTTTCCATCTACTTCATACCCCATGGGCATGATCCAAATAGTTTTGGGTTCCACTACTTCCATTAAGCACTAATTAGTGTCAACCATAAAACATATTTCATTCTTGTACTTCTCAACAATTGATTTAGGGATTCTTTCCCTTGAATGCATCATACTCTAAAAATTCTTGAAGTATCCCCAGATTGTAGTTTTCTAAGCTTTATAATCACCAATGCTGCGAAGATGATCTCTAATCTGAATGGTAACTGACTCATCATTAGTCTAGTGAACACCCTTTACTCCAGGTACTTCATTCATATAGTAGAAAAACAAGCATAGAACCAATGTACCGTATTTAAAAGTGTTTTTCTTATCTTTCTTGATTTTGTTCAAGTTTTCAATTAGCTAGTTTTGTAATAGCTCACATAGGTCATAATCTGCATTCTCCTTCAACATTTGATATGCTACATATATGGCAGTTCCAGAGACTGAATTCTCTCTGCTAGAGTGATAAATCTTGTAGCCAATCACCATGGAAGCAAAATTCACATCTAGTTCTATAATGTCATTTATGGTCATAGCCCTCTTATCTAACTTTGCACCGGTTGCATCAGTAACAGTTTAGTTTTTCACAGATTTCAACATGGGTAATCCACCGGTTGAGTTTAACCAAGTCACAATTCTGATAACATCCTTGGTAATCTTGAATGGTTTTAACAGACATATGAATTCATCATGCATCTGACTCAAAACATATCGGACACACTCATCTTCATCAAATGTTGGAAACCCCATAATCTGAATAAAGTGTTTATCAAGTAGTGCCTTGTACTTAGGTTTAAGGTCATGATTTTCATCCCTGAGATGACTCTCAAAAAAATCTACATACCTTGAGTCCCCAAATTCATTTATGTTCGCATGAATATAAACCCTAATATCTTCAACATGTAGCACACCATATGGAACACTTGAAAAACCTAATGGGTCGACTTCTATTGATTTGTGAGGATGCTTCTTAAATTTGGGTTGAGGTCTTTTAGTAATGTCAACAACCAAAGGTGTAGCCATTGCAAAAAGATTACAAGTTCAAAGCTTCGCGGATAAATACCTTTTTCATAAAATTAGGGTTGACCAATAAATTTGCCAGTCACACTTCAATTTTTGTAATCTCGGCTCAGACACTATTCTTCTTGCTTTCTTTGGGTGCAAAATGACTCAAATAAGGAATGAATGACCTTTTTATGCTTCGCAAAACCTAATTTGCCTTTGTAATAAATGCTCTGCCCTAACACATCCAGTTACATTGTTTCTGCATATAGTCGATCTTCAATTGTTCCGCAAATCATCATATCCACTTTTTATCTTCCAGAAATCCTTTCAAATGATGTATAATAATCCAAATTATTTTCTCTCATTGTGCCAAATTTAGGCACCCATTTACTGGCTGGGGGAATTTAGATTTCATTGTAGCTCCCCCTGAGCCAGAGCCCCTAATTCAATTCCCAGAGGAATTATCAGCACCAAATTCTAGTGCGGACCCATTATTATTATTCAAAACACTTTTCTTGACCCATGTCTTGCTCATTTCATTCTGGATCTCATTCACATCAATTTTTCCCTTGCCTTTGTCTTGTCTCTGCTCATCCAGTTTTCTGTTTGCCGGACCTCTTCTTTGATTATTCCTACTTCTGTAGAATCTTGCAATATGACCAGATCTATTGCAATTAAACTAAACAACATTTCTTTGCTTATATACTTGATTTTCTCTTGATCTGCACTAATTAGCCATGTGTGCAAATTCATTGCAAGTAAAGCAGTAACCATTGAAAGAGTTGCCATTTCCTCTAGAGTTATTCATTATCATACTTCTGCATTCATTTGATCTATGACCATACCTCTTACATTTGAAGCATTGACCGGAGAAGGATGAACCATTTTGATTTACTCTACTTTTGCACTGAGTAGCTTTATGACCAAATTTATTGCATTTGAAGCAATTTCCATTGAATGATGGATATCTTTGAGCATTAGGCTGTCTTACCGGAGGTCTTCTAGGTCTGTTTCTCCTATTTCTTGGTTGAAAGTTTCTTTGTCCAGATCTGAAGCTTTCACCTTTCTCATATCCAAGACCATGCTTGTCATCACCCCTTTTCTGACCTTCAAGCAATGCTTCAAGTTTAGTTGAGCTTATCTTGAACTTCTCCTTGTATTCATTTGCAACTTCTAGGTCATGTCTAAGAATGACAATTTGTCTCTCAAGTTCTTTCTCATTGTCTCTGCTTTCTTGAAGATTAGACTCTAGGAGGCTAGCTAATCCGTCCAATCTGTAGCATTCTTGAGTTCTTTCTTTTAGATGTTAATTTAGGTCTTCTTCAGCTTTCTTCCTATCTTCAATTTCCTTGGTTAGCCTCATCACCTCAGATTCCATCTCATGTTTTAGGACAATAACTTCTTTAGCTAACTTTTCACATTCTTTTGTTTTCTCTTTTAGGGCCTTGTCCTTGTCATTGTCTTCATAATGATTTCCTAGTTAAAGAGGTTGCTCCTTCCTCTTTTCATTGGATTTGCTCAATTTTGCTTTTAAGGTCTCAATTAAGTCTTGAACATTTTTAAGGTCCTCTTACAGCTCTTTGGCTTCTATTCTGGACTGCTCAAGGTCTTCTAATGCAAGTTTAAATTGTCCTTGGAGGTTGTACTCATCCATTTTATTGCCTTCCCAGATCTTCCTTGAGCTGTTAAACTTTTCAAATGAACCTTGCTCTGATACCAATTGTTGGAATTAGGGTAGACAACTGGGGGGGTGAATCAGTTGTCTCAAAACTTTAATACTTTCTACAATTAATTCTTCCTTTTACCACTTAACAATAGATAAATAATTTAACCATGAAAAACAAGAATCATAAACATATGAGTAGCAACACAATAACACACTTAACACCAAGATTTTTAATGTGGAAACCTGGTTAAGGGAAAAACCACGGTGGGGGTTAACCCACAAAGATTAATACTCTGTTAGAAGTATTTTACAAATGGGAATGCACATGCATTCGAGCTCACTGCTCAATATAGGCTCACTGCCTACAAAGATGATTACAAGAGGATAAGAAGAAGTTTGAACTGATGAATAACATCTACTAATGCAAGAATTTAGTTCTAGTTAAGTACAATATACTGATCTTACACATTTCATCTTCATTCTGCCCTATTTACTGCTCTGCTATCATCTGAACCTGTTGGGTGAATATTTTGTCATTTAGCTAACTAATAGAAAAATGGTTATATCAATCGCAGTGTGATGAGATAAATCTCTCCTCTCAGCAAGGGGAGGTTCCCTTTTAACTATTACAAACTTATTTACACTAAATACTAGCTTTGGGGGTGTGTTACATTCATCCTTTTCTCTTCTTTCAGAAAAGATGTTTACAATGTTTCACGGTAATATTCAATGATGCTTCTATACTTCTAATATTAACCTAAACAATAATCACCAATATTCTTGTGAGTTGAAGCACACAGTCTTTCAACTCACTTC
This sequence comes from Cunninghamia lanceolata, assembly GCA_027924645.1. Lineage (NCBI taxonomy): Eukaryota > Viridiplantae > Streptophyta > Pinopsida > Cupressales > Cupressaceae > Cunninghamia > Cunninghamia lanceolata. Next base: position 89,288 of record BSBN01001636.1, on the reverse strand, counting down.
ACAAAAAGGTTCACGAACCAAGTGAATAATCTCAAGCACAAAGTCTTCAAATTATCCCCAGAAAGATTTTAAAAGCAACTGTATCACTAGTTGGAGCACAAAGTCTGTCAACTAACAATACCACTGATCCACGTGAATGCAATTAAAAATTATAGCACAAAGTCTACAAGTCCTCAACATGATTCATATACAAAGTGAACAACTACAAGCTCAAAGTCTTTATAATCCTCCACCGAGAAATGTTTTCAACACACATAGATTCAAGGAAATAATATAACACAAAGTTTATATAACTTATCTTGAACGTCCTTCAATTATGATAGCCAAACACCACTTTATCCAATCAATCAACAAGAGAAATCAACAAAGATGCCATATGTGCATCTCCACTCATACAAATTTGATTCAACACAAAGTTTGATATCAAAGTTCACCTTCTTTATTGCTTGGAATTGATCATACAATTTGAACACAAAGTCTCAAAGTTGAGTATCAACTTGGGCAGCACTTCGTTGCATAAGAAAAAGATAAAAATTACAATAGAGGCCCTCTTTATTTATAGGGAGAGACCTTGAGAAATTTTAGGAAAAACCTAACTACTTTGACTTATTTTACAAAAGAGTCCTATTTAACTTGGGACTTTCTTTGTCTCACATGTAACTACATTTTGGAAAAATACATGTGAACATGTCCAAAACCAAATACAAATTACATCTACAAAAATGAGAATAAACTAAGGCATGAAGAAGAATATCAGTTGCTACCATCATTCTTCATTGTAACTACTATTAAAAGGTAAGACTGCAAATTGCATGTCTGATTTCTGTCTATCACCACTATCAACACTCTTCAAAAAATTATGATACATGGCCATTACTGCTTCCATCTCATAAATGTCCGGTTGAATTGTATTGTTTGAAACATCATGAGTTTTGACGATTGTATCTTTCAACACCTTTACCACCTTTTCATGCTTCCCAAGATTGTCTCTCAAATTATCAAGGGTTGAATGATAATCTTGGAGTTTTATCCATTGAAGCAATTGAAAATGCTTCATCTTCAAAGTTCTTTTGGATCATCTTTTCGAAGGCATCAACCATCTCTTCTGTAGGAAGAAACTTGTGATTTTCAATTGTTGCTTGTAGAAATTGCACAAGTTCATGATCTCACAATTAGGGGAAAAATTGGCAAATTAGGGTTACTATGAACTGATGATCAAGAACATGGGATCATGCTTGAAAGGGCTATAGAGTGTGCAAGTCAAGAAAATGGTGAAAGCGGGCCAAAGGCATCATTTGCAGGAACTTCCCAGTGTTAGGAAATTTTTAGAGGAAGACATGCACGGGCGGTCATTTTGACTGCTCCTGCATGTGGTATATTGCATTTTGATGTATGGGCGGCCAAAATAGCTGCCTCTGTAGATAGGTAGGTTGGTTTGTAGAAGAGGTGAAATGGCAGTCAAAATAACTGCTTTTGCATGTTGGTAAGACTATTGAATCTTTCATGTATGAGCGATCATTTTGACTGCCCTTACATGTGAGTAGATATACATATCTTTAAGTGCACAAGCGGTCCAAATGACCACTCCTACATGAGGGTCTCATTTATTTTGTCATGTATAGTCGAGGGTTTTTACCGACCATGCATGAGAGTAGATAGCAAAAGTTAAAAGTTTTTGAGCGGTCATTTTGACTGTCATTACATATGGTATAAACTCATGACTTTGTATGTAGGGGGGCGATTTTCACCGCCCTTACATATTGTAAGGAATAAACATGCAAAAATGGTTAGAATTACCGCCTTTACTTGCTAAGTGAAAATGAACATGTCCGAGTGGCGAAAATCACTGCTTTAGCATGTAAGAACACAAATCATATGCATTGTTGGGGGTTTTGGCCAACTTTGCATGTGACTTACTAAAAACTTTCTAACACCCAAAAAGCTTAAAAAAATGATATTTTGACAAGATTTAAACAATCAAATTTCACAAATTTCAAGAAACCAACCTAGGGAAGTGTTCCAAGAGATTCTTAGGTGTCAAAGGACTACGCACAAAGGCAAGAAGATTTGCCTTGATTTGCATGCTTAGAGTTGTAGGCTATGAAATATACAAGTTCTGTAGGGGCCATCCTACAAAATGAGCGCAACTGATTTTGAGGACAATAGAACCTTAGATCTCTGTCCTTTTCACACTTTCTCCATAGTCTCATCACACACACCCTAAAATCACTTAAATCCATTGGCTATATATATCCGCATCATGATATTCAATCACTTTTCAGTCGGCTTCAAGAACACTTAGAACTTTGTTGAAGACTCTGCTCTGTCAGCTAAATCCATGCATAACTTGTAATGTAGATCAAAACTTGCATTTACAAATCATCAATCATGTTGGCCATTATCACTGATCATCACAAATCATCCAACTAACAACTTCCATTTATCCAGAACCAAGATCAATTATAAGGTTAGCTTGCTCTTCTTTTGTCTGCACTATCAAACTGTAACTCTATACTCAGATGCAAATAACTTTTGAATCCTTCATTATCGAAGATTAAAATTCTAGATTTAGATTGCCCTGAAAATCCTTATGACTCCTTTAGATCCACAGCATACTCTGATTTACCACTAGAGAGATCCGGACCAAGATATCAGACCCTATCACATGCTCTGTTTCTGGCTACCTGGACTTAGATAAATTCTGATTCTAACTTCCGGTATGAACAAATTATGTTATGCGGATGAGTGGAATAGTCTTAGTTACCATCAATAACAACAACTGTCATGTGAAGCAGTGTCTCTTGCCAACACTTACTAGTTTTTAATGCTACATGAAATTTAAGCAATGCACAATTTGGGTAGGAAAACCAATCTTTAATTTGTTAAGATATTCTTAAGCATTTTTGTATTATAAAATAAAATATATATTTTAAAGTTATGATGTTTCTACAATCTATTATATAGTGAATTCAAATGTTTTCAAAATATATCAGAGATACTTTAATGTGAGGATAGTTTGTAGTTTATTAATTTGTGATTTATTGGATGAGATTGCATAGGTGGTATATAAGGATTGATATTCGGGTCTTGCTCCTAAAACCATCATCAAAGAAAAACTAGAATCCAATTACATGTATGTATTTGTAGTAGGTAATAGTGAGAATGTATAAGTTCAATTATTTATGGAATACATGGTTGAAATAATTCACTATTAAAAGTATGACAAGCAAAAATTTAACCAAATAAATAAAATCTTGAGATTCCCCTTGTATATTCTTGGATAAGTAAAAATAATAATTCTAATCTAGTTATATTTATTCCACTCTTCCATATTTCATGCAATAAGGGCACCCAACCATCATCTCAACATGCACAATATTTGCAACCCCTACTATACTTATAATAGGGACTTATAAGTTGAGTAGGTTTATACTTATAATAGGGTTTAATAATTGGAGGTTATCAAAGGATGTGCAAACAATGTAGTATCTTTTAGAATTTGATGAATGATAGTTTATGATATCTCATGGGGAAAGGTGATGATTTTTTTTATTTTTCTTATTACCTTTATGCCTTTTTGGTTGCCTACAAATTTTGGTTTGAACTATTATTTATCAAAATTTAGAATAGGACCTTAACCAAGAGGTAAAACCATGGTATTCAACAAAGTACCCACTTTTGTTGGCCCTTAAAAAAAAACCAAACCAATGTCTTGAGAAAGGTTAAATATCTTTCAAATTTATGAGATACTTTTTAGAATTGGTGAGAGTAGATCTCCTAACTTTATCCATGTTGATGTGAATCCACAATCAAATGATTAAACAAAATCTTAGAGAATAATACATGATTAAACAATATCTTAGAGAAGAATACATGCATTGAATTGGGTTAGCTTGTTCCAAAGGTTAGAGATGAGATCCTAGGTGCATTGGGGTCTTCTAAGCTTTTCTCTAGGAAGAAAATATATTGCATGGATTATGTTATGTCAAGTGTAAAATAACAATCTCATTGTTGTTATGTTAAATGCAATTATTACAAAATAGAAGAATCGTCCATGTAAGAAGCTAATGTTTTATAATTTACTTGAAAAAATGTTTTTTCCTTGATTAATTTGGATTCATTTGATGCATAAATTAGCATGCACTAGTTAAATATGGTTTATGAATATTATTCAAAATGAATAAGGTTGATAAAAATGATAAATTTGGCCTTGATGGACACCTTTGGACTTAGGATGGTTAAAGTAACTTGTTGAATTTAATCAAATGCATGAGATAGAGAATTAGTAGATGGATAAGCTAGAAATTTTGTTTATATATTAGTTTCATAATTATCTCAATGGTGCTAATTTTGGTGGTACAAATTCTTTCTATATTTTGATTTTTCAATAGGTCTAAGTTTTTGATCTTGTAGGCAAGACAATAGCTCTCTATATTTTTTTTGCCAATTTATGCTCTCCTTGTTGAGCCTCCACTCCAAAGTTGATATAGGTATAAAATGAGGTCAAGAGAAGAGGAGAATCCTTTAAGATTTCTTTTGTATCAAATGATGAAGATCAATGGGCTTTTGAAGACTATTTATCAAATATGCCTTGGCTAGCTCTTCCTTTTGGAGATAAGACTAAAAAGGACATCAATCACTATTTCCATATAGAAGAAATACCAACCTCTATCATAACTGGTCCAACTAGAAAGGTTGTGATAGTTGATGTCATAAGTTTTGTGTCTATATTTGGAGCAAAGGCTTATCCTTTCACTTCTTTATAGATTGAAAAGTTGCAAAAGGAGATTAAAGACTTGACTGAGAAGTCACCCAAGGAAATTGATTGCAACCAAAATGAGCATCCTCTCCTATTGACTATAAAATATGAATTTAACTTTGATGGATGCAATAATCAAGGAAGTTGATTGTCATATTATTGTAAAAAATATGATTTTGATCTTCATCTTATTTGTGCTTTAAAGGATAATATACCTGTTGGAAGCAATAATAAGTAATAGAATGGAGGTGGAACTACTCATGATAATTGCAAGCCAATAAAAGTCATGTGTGATGAAGATGCTCATTACAGAGGTTAAGCTTTATGATAACAACATGGCTCCTTTTGTTTGGTAAATCATGTCTTTTAAATTTTATCACTTGTGGATAGAGATGAATGCATTCATCTTCCATGAAAAATACTTAGTCTCATAGATGAAATTTTACAACCATGAAAACACTTTCCAAAATATTACCATCATCTTTCATTCTAGCATGTCCATTATTTTAGTCCAGTTACTCTTGTTTATACATGTATATGATTTCAAAATTGGAAACAAGCAGATCCATTTTGGATCTAATCTAAAAGTGTTTTCATTTCCTCAAATACTTGATGTTATATGGTTGTCCTTGTAGAGAATGATGGATAATTACTTTTACCGATTTAAGAAAGTTGTTCATGTAATATATCACAAATTTAAGTACCATTTATAAATATGTTTCTTTTGACACATGGATCATTTGAGAAAATACAACTTAGCTCTAATGTCTTCTAATTATTAAGGCCAAGTCTATGTCTGACATAATATCTCTGTAATTATAATACCAATATTTTGATTTTATTTTTAAAGGCTTTTCCTTGCCTGGACTTTGGGGTGTGATGCCATTCCACCCATTTTTTGAATATGGTGTAATATACTCCATTATACAAGTAATATATATGACACTTATTCATTAAAAAAATTACTCTTGGTCATCTACATGCTCTTATAACTATCTAATTTCTTTTTAATTAAGATTAAGCTCCTTCAAAGTGTTGATGAAGAATCTTGATTATGATATTTTTTACTAAAATGTAGATTAATCCAATTCTAAAGACTAGACCTATGTGACAAGCAATCATCATGGCAATATGTCCCAACGTGGCTACATGTTATATATAAAATTTGGACTAACATGTGTACACTATACAAAAATAACACAACATTAACTATTAGGAGTTACATATGTAAGGTGTATTATCATATCTCATGAGATAGGTGGAAGATTTCAAGAAATCCTCTCAATTAAACATTCATAGGAGTTTCCTTTGTAACTCCTTAATCATATTCTATACAAAAAACTTGTTAAAATGACGGATTCATTTTATAGGTAACTTTAATTTGTTCTATATTGACTTCCTTATCCTTTATTATAACTAAATAGGCTAACAACTTTAAACTTATTCATTCACATCTCTAGGCTTATTTTTATTAAATGGTTATGCTTGAAAATCTTCACTCATATAGAATATTTTTCAATCTTTCTAGCTTCATTTTAGTTGATATTTTCTTATTAGACTAGGTAAAACACCAATTAGAGGTTTGTAATCTTTCTCAAGAATTATACACGGTCCTTGATATTTAAACCAATGTAGTAGATCCTTTTGTGCCCCCTTCTTATAGAATGATACATAACTACAATTAAATCTTTGTTTTATATCAATATTAAAATTAGAATGCATGGACCCATTCTGTTTCTAATCAATAATGTAAAAAAGCCAATTCTAGAGTGTTCTCTCTCATTGTTGCTATCGGGGTCATAGACTTAATAGAAGCCCAAAATCTTGACTTCAAGGAAGAAGGCCATCTAAGAACATGTGTAATGTTTCTTCACTTGAGTGAACTTGGAAAGACTCAACTTATTTACAATAAATGCAAACCACCCAATCCCCTTCATCAAGTTGACTGACAATATTTGTTAAATTTATATACCATAAATTTATTAGGCAATAATTAGATAGCACATATCCGAGAAAACTACTTTAAGTGGATAAGAATTCACCCTTAGTTTTATCCTTGGTCTAGAATATGAAGTCTTTTAGATAATTAATCTAAGAAAATATGAGGAGAATGTTGACTTCATAGAAATGTTTTATGTGGAGGGGAGATGTCCACTTCTTAGAAGGCCATTTTCAAGATACATTATCTCATCAATTTAAATTTGGTTGATAGACCATTCTTAAGATGAAATTTCTTGATAACTCTCAAAATTTTGGTTGATAGGCCATTCTTAAGATGATTCATTTCTTATGGGCAACCACGTTCAACCTCATTTTTGTTGCATTGTTGTTTTTGTTGCAACTCTTGTTTCTAGTTTCTAGTAACATAGATGAGCATCAAACTATGAATCATCAAATAAGTTGGTGGGAGACTTAAGGGTTTCTGTCAAAAGATGTTACAAAATAAAAATATGCTTGAGAGGTTGAAGATCCCGCCCATTTAAAAAGCAAAATAAGGTAAGGTTGAGACTAATTTTGAAACTGTGTGCAAAATTCTAGAGTGCTTCTGGAGATTAGGATATGATGATAAAAACCTACATTTGATTGGAGAAAGGGGGCAAGTAAGTAATGAAATATCTTTCTCAGATGATCTCTAATAATTTTTTTTGAATATAGAGCACTAATATAAGGCCTTAAGTTTTTGAAGGACCTTAAAGGAATTTTAAAATTTTTGGTCAAAAATTTTTTGGTTTGGTCTTTGAAGCAATGCAATATAACTACAATTTAGCTTCTACCAAAGTTGAAGCTCTTATTTATGAAGGCGAAGTGTTACGTAAGTTACTGAAAAACTCAACATATATGTGGAAAGAAAGAAGGTAAGCAATACACAGAGATAGAGAGATATAAACTAGCAATCGCACCTTGGTGTGCAATGGGTACGCCGAATATTTGTGGAAGTTTAATTAATATGTCTTTAAGTGAATGATGAGTGTCTTGTATCCCTATGGCCCTTATAATTTTTTAATTTTTTTGATTGTCATGAATTAATTTTGACAATCTTAATTGATTTGAAGATCCCTGTGTTTTGCTTAGTAGCCACTTGAAATGTGTGAGCTTCCATATTTGGTGCATGAGCATTTCCTTTCTAGATTCTTGTTCATGCATTGCACTTGGGTTCACTTGCATTTCATTTGTCATCACCTATGCATATTATTTGAAGCATGTACATGTTTGTTTGTCACAAGCTTCATATTTGACATCTTGCAAATATAAGCATGGTCACTGTAAGGGTAAAATGTGGTTTAATCAAATGAATAATGTAAGACCCAAACATCAACAGAATAGAAGATAACAAGAAAAACTGAAAGTAAATAGCAATGAATAACACAAAGCAAACCTTCCCTGAAATCGATGCTTCTGTTGTTTGCCTATTACAACCGTCCTTTTGCAGATGAAGGGAGCCCTCAGAGAGTGCACTCTTTTAGCTGTTTGTAGGAAGTCGATGGTAAATGGCTGTTGTGATATGCAATGAAGATGAGCTCCAAGGCAAGTATGTGATCTCAAGCTTGTGGATGGTAAAAGGGTGCCAAAGGCGCGCTAGTGATATTTCTGCAGAGTAACGATGTCAAAAGCTTGGATGATTAGAATGGAAGGATGAAGCTTCATTTATAGACTCAGAAGAATGAGAATCAATGGTTGAGAGGAGATATGAAGATCAACGGCTGAGAATGGTTGAGGAATGTGCAACCAGTAGAAATGTGACAAGTGTCCCAGCTCCATCATGAAAGAGGGGATGTGACAAAATTGATTGGAGAGTTAAGTCCATTGATTGATCAGTTAACAGACTTGATTGATCAGTTAGAAGAGTGGATTATGGAACTGACTGAATTGATTGAGGGATTGACTCAATTGACAGGTTAGTTAACAGATTTAATTGATTAGTTAACTAACTTCTGATTTGAGAAGAAATAGGCCATGTGGGTGAGAGAAAAATAGGTAATTAAATATTAAATATATTTAATTACATGTGCAACCGGATGAGGTGGACAAGGTGAGGTGTAAAGGTGAGGTGGATTTTTGAATTTAGAACTTAGGATAGAGGAATTTGGATTAATTAAATAATTTATGATTATTTAATTGTGTAGGACATTTAGAAGAATTTTAATTAAATAAATTGAATTTATTTAATTATGGAACAGTGAATCGATTAAATAAATTTAGAATATTTATTTAATTGATAGAAGAATGGAATAAATATTTAGAATATTTATTTAGGATGATTCATGTCATTTTTAGACGTATACATTTTGCCCCTCTTTGATGCAATGTTGTTTATAGCGTTGTTTCAAAGAAGTTGATAGTTTGATAGTGATACATGCCCCAGTTTGCCCCTGGTATAGGCTTATTGACGATAGGATGCCCCCTCGGGAGATTGGATAGGAAAAGGGCGAAAGAATCAGAGACGGACAATCTCATGAAGATGAAGGGGTTAGGATAGGTTGGAGGAAAAGGGACACGTTTCAGGGAAACGGGAAGAAAACTGGAGGAAAAACGGGCACGGGAAGTAGTCACAGTCATCACCTAGCCAGAATTAGGGTTTGGAGGCTATAAATAGGAGTTGGGTCCACAAGAATAGTCATTTGTACACTTGTTTGATTTGGATTGGATTGAGAGATCTTAGAGCAAACTTGGAGCAGCATGGCAGCCAGAGCAGCAGACATTCCATGTGAGGAGCATCCATTCGAGCGAGTCCGTCGATTCGGGCGGCCAGCAGAGGCAGGACCCCCAGTACGTGCTTCGAAAAATTTCTCCTAGGGTCGATTTAGGGTGTCATAAATGCATGTAGAAAATAGGTCAAACATATGCGCCGAAATGCAAGACAGCGCATATGCTGCGCGAAGCGACGCTTTTGTCATTTAGCGGCGCATATGCCAGTTTCGGCGGTGCATATGTGAAAACGACGCATACGTGCATTGTAGCTGCGCTTTTGTAGATAGGCTGCGCATGTGTATTAAAGCGGCACATATGGTTAATGTAGCGGCGCATACATGAAAGCCGCGCATATGCTGAGTTTAGTGGCGCTTCCATAATATGGTGGCGCATATGTTGAATGCTGCGGCGCATGTACTGAAACTGCGCATATGTGCACTGCAGCGGCGCTTTTATTGGAGTCGGCGCATATGTTGATTCTAGTGGCGCATACACCAAGAAACGACGCTTTTACCACCTGTAGTGGCACATTTGCCTTGGATAGCCAATTTACTTAGCCAAATTGATTCGATTAGCATCCTGTTTGACGCGGGAATCGATGAGCTATCTCCGAGATTGCAGGAATCTAGTCAAGAGATGTAGTGTGCTATTTTGATCAATTTTAGATGCTAAGTTGAGTTGATATAGTTCAGTAGGTATGTTGAGTATGATATATGCCGTTTGAGATTGACGCGTTGCCTTGCTTGCTTGCAGGAGGATATTCGAGACACACTGCAGTCGAGGGAGACGTTTCCCATGCCCCTATTGCAGAGGTACATGCTGACAGAGATTGACAGAGTGGCGCTTGATGCCATGGGTTTGGACTATGTTTGCTTCATGCCCGAGGTGCGGGTGAACCGAGGATTGCTAACAGCTGCTGTGGAGAGATTCTACAGTGAGGACGGGACCTTCCACTTTCCTACTGGAGAGATGACTGTGACTTTAGAGGAGGTTTATCAGATACTGCACTTATCCATGGTGGGTGAGTTAGTAGAGTACGACGCACAGCGGGATGCGGGACTCGCCGAGTGTAGGCGAGTGTTTGATGATCCCGAGCTGGTTGGATAGGTCATCCTGTGGCACGATATATACGATTGCTATGACTACTTCCCGGGGATTGTGGCTGGATTGATCGAGGGCGTTGTATGCCCCGATAGGAGATTGCATGGGTTCCCCATTGGATGGGGCAGGATTATGGAGCGGATGCTGACCGAGGGCACCCGATATGCATGGGGAGTCTGCGTACTGGCCCATTTGTACCACAACATGCATCAGGTGGTGTACCACTGCAGCACGAGTCTATCGGCTGGGGTATTGTTGCTACAGTTTTGGCTGTGGGAGCACATAGCGGTGACTAGGCCGATATGTGTTTTCGTGAGGCAGCAAGGAGAGCTATACAGTTATGGCTATGCAGGAGTGATTTCCTAGCACAGGCTGGGGAAGTTAGAGTATTGGAGGCACACCTTGGATGGAGTAGATGTGGTCGTCTGGTGACCATATTTGGATTGTGAGCCCTGGGACGACGAGGGAGATGAGCTGTTGTATTGCTTTCAGACCAGGTGGCTGATAGGCCGTACACGGCATATACTGGAGAGGCAGATGGTGGGCCGAGTGTTGAGATAGTTCGGCAGGAGGTAGGGCATGCCACAGGGATAGGCACTTTTTGCGCGGACACATGTAGAGAGGGTCCGATGGGGGCCGATGGCTTCGTATGAGGAGGCCCTAACAGAGTTCCGTCGGACTCCTTATGTGGCGTGGGATATGCGGACAGAGATAGTAGATGCAGGGGTGACACAGGATTATGAGGATTGGATGACTGCACATCCTTTCCTGAGATATTCAGGACCCAGCATGCTGGTGCCTCGTATTGACGAGACAGACTCAGAGGAGGAGGGACAGGTTGGCCCAGGGCGGAGGGGAGCTAGAGGAGGATGAGGATGAGGAGGACGGGGTGGTAGAGATGGAGAGAGGCCGAGATAGCAGAGGAGAATAGGCCAGGCCGAGCAGGCAGTGCCAGGACAGGTGGCACAGCAGCAGATACCTCAGCAGGCGCAGATGCCGCCACCCCAGCAGGTACCACAGCAGCAGGTACCCCCAGCCACAGGGGCCAGGATAGGCAGAGGCAGCATAGGGGCCAGTACAGGTAGAGGTGCATGAGAGGGCCATAGCCAGCTTGAGGGGACAGGTGCGAGCGCTGCAGGCATAGCTGAGGAGGGCCGATGGCAAGCGAGAGACAGATGCAGCAGTTATCGCTAGGTTGACTCGCGAGAGAGATATGGCAGATGCACGGGTACGTATTATCTGTGTAGAGCGGGACACTGCTGTGGCCGCCATGGGGACAGATGCAGTGAGTTCATTTTTGGTTGGGCAGGTGCAGCAGGCACAGGCACAGGTAGGCTAATTGCAGACGCAGTTGGCACAGGTACAGGCAGAGCTTCCCAGAGCACAGTCACAGGCTCAGTACTATCAGGGATTATACCATGGTGTCGTGGCATCGAGTTAGAGGGCAGGGAGCTTCAGGAGTCAGTCTGGGGCTACTCATAGAGCAGGTCCATCACAGTCAGGGGCTTCCGTGATGGGTCCCTAGTAGTCAGGAGCTGGCAGTGGTGGCCCACAGCAGCAGGGATAGACACAGACCAGATTTTGTACATTTTGGGACATGTATCACCGTCTATTTGGATGTATATTGTATATGACACTTTGATTTTTGAGAGAGATGGTGATATTGTACATTTGGACCTCTTATATGATAGTATATACGATGATGCCGCTTTGTGTATCTATTGCATGCGTTATGAGATGATGATTTACTTCTACTGCATGATGTGATGTATGTGTAGAGTTAGATGGTCTATCCGATGCTATATGAGATGCTTTTTGATATGATGCTATATGATGTCTATATGATTTAATGCTTCGAATGTATGCATATGTAACAGGATTTTTTATGTGATGATGCAGCTTTGTGTATGATGTTATGGGATGTCTATATGATCTAATGTTTCAAATGAATGCAAATGTAGTATGATTTCTATGTGATGATGCAGCTTTGTATGCGATGCACTTAGCTATGTTGTTTTTTTGGTTTTTTGTGCTTTAAGATGTGATGTAATGCTGATGTGTGGATGACCTAATGTATTGGGTGATGTATTTTACTGACTTAATCATGTTCATGACTAGCCCTACATATGATATGATATGCTCCTAAATGCTTTGTTTTTGTGAAGTCCAAATGTACTCTATCGACACAAGAATGACATGATAGATAGAAGAATGGTTGTGATAGAATGACTTAGAAACTTTATTTGAGATTGTTACTCTGCATAGTTTGGGTAATGAGGATTGCATGGGATATGGATGCATGGATGTGTATATGGATATAGGATGGATGTTTTGCTTTTAGAGTGTTTTATTTCATCATTGGGCATTTTGTTTTTGGTACATTTTCTGAGATGTTGTAAGTGAATACAAGCATCTAGGTATAATTGAACCGAGATGACCTGAGTACTGCTTACATGGATTTTGATTTAGCAAGTTAATACAAGCATCTAGTCAAAATTGAATCTAGATGACCTGAGTACTTCTTGTGTTTCAACAAACAAGGATTGCCCCTGTTCATGTTAGACCTTTGATGTCCTCGATGATCTTTTGCCGATCATGTCCTTAGACAAGGTGTTATAGTACTAAAGTTTAATCCACAAACAGCAAACAAAGAAAATAATCATGCCCCCATCATAGCGGCTCTAGCGGCTGCATCCTTGAGTAGCATAGGAAGGTATGATAGCAAAAATTCAGACTTGAATTGTTAACCATGTTTCCAATCTACAAAGCATATTTGCGTTGATATGTGTTTAGTTCTTGCCTTAATTTTCATAAAATCATTTAGGAGGCCTTGGGTATTTGCTTTGCATTGGATAGGTTAAGATGCTCACAGTCAAGTTTTCTGCTTGAGGCGCGGGTTCTGCTTGCATTTGCTTGTTTGGTGAGAAGATTGCACAATCCTTATTGGGGAGACGGACCCTAAGGGACTGACCTAGTGCCTCGGGGGTGCATTGCTAAATGGCCTTGCCTACGTGACGACGCAGAGGCAACATAGTTCAGGGTAAACCCTAATGGACCATGGATGGACTAGAAGAAAGACGACAAGAATGAAGACAAGAAAAAGGGATGAATGGGACCATGGGAGCCTCGGGGGCGCATTAGAATAATGGCTTTGCCTACGTGACGGCGCAGAGGCAACGTAGTTCACGGACTTGGACCATGGACACTGATAAGAGACCCTATGTTAGGCTCACATTGAGGAGACGGTATGGGACAGAACCTTGGTTGACAAGGCCACAAGGAGAGTATCAAGCCATGATGGGTAACTGTCAAGTGTTTATTTGTGGGATAGATATGGGTCGAATGGGGCAAATGGAGGAAGAATGGACTCAAGGTTATTGGATTCCCAAAGATGGAGAAGGCGGTTTATCACAAGTAACGCCTGTTTACCAGGTTTTCACCACTTGCTTTTATGTGTACGAGAAGCTAGAAAGTAACATGACGCCTGATTGCCAGGTTTTCATCATGATACCTATCCAAGGCGCCTGTTTGCCAGGTTTTCACCAAAGGATGATTTTTTTTGTATGCTTTCTATTTTTTTTGATTTTTTTGTATTTTCTCTTTTCAACTTTTTTGATTTTTTTAATTTTTGATTTTACTGTGCCCTCTTGCATTGGGGTTCTCCTAGGTATAGAACCGACGAAGGTGCATGCTGTTGATTGGATCATCAAACAACTCACCCTCTGAAGTGGCCAACTGATATGCCCCCGATCCGTAAGCAGCTACAATCACATAGGGCCCAAGCCAGTTAGGTTTGAACTTACCTTTCTTTTCTCTGTCTTGTTGATTGCGAGGGTTTTCTCTGAGGACGAGGTCCCCAACCTTGAAGCATCGTGGGTGAACCTTGTGGTTATAGCTTCTTGACATCATCTGTTGATATGATTTAAGATGATCAAAGGCTTTCTGGCGCCTTTCTTCGAGCAGCTCTAGTTCTTGTAACCTGGAGACTCTGTATTCTTTGTCTGATATGAGACCTTTCAACGACACCCTGAGGGATGGTAGTTCGACCTCAATGGGGAGGATGGCTTCTGAACCATAGACAAGGGCGTAGGGTGTAGCACCTATGGGAGTGCGTATACTGGTTCTGTAGGCCCACAGAGCGGGATTGAGTTGGACATGCCAATCACAACCAGCCTCATTGACAGTTTTCTTTAGGATTTTCAGAATGGTTTTATTCGATGCCTCAGCTTGGTCGTTACCTTGGGGGTAGTATGGAGTGGAGAAATAATGTTGGATTTTGAAACGCTCATAGAGTTCCTGGACATCCTAATTTTTGAATGGTCTTCCATTATCCGTTATGATGGATGAAGGGATGCCATATCGGCAGATAATGTAATTCAGAATGAAAGAGGAAATTTGTTTTCCTGTGACGGTGGTTAGGGGAATGGCTTCAATCCACTTTGTGAAATACTCAGTGGCAGTTATGATGAATTTGTGGCCGTTGGAAGAGGGTGGATGAATCTTTCCCACAAGGTCAAGTCCCCACTGGCAAAAGGGCCAGGGTGTCGTTAAAGGTCTCAACTCTTGAGCAGGTGCATGGATCAGGTTCCCGTGTATTTGGCACTGTTTGCACTTTTTGACGAACTGGTATGAATCCATTTCCATGTTTGGCCAGTAATAACCCAAACGCATGAGTTTCTTGGCTGAGGAAGGGCTGCTAGAGTGTGTTTCGCATATCCCTTTGTGTACATCTCGCAAGGCAGTTATGGATTCTTCTTGTTCCAAACAACGGAGCAAAGTACCATCCAGACCACGTCGACAAAGGGTATCGGCTATGATGGTGTAACAAGAGGCTTGTCGGATGAAAGTTCATTTTTGGTTGGAAGAGAGGTCTGGTGGGAGAATATTGTCCTTGAGGTAAGTGTAAGTCTTACCATACCAAGGTGAATCAGATTTGACTAGGAGGCAAATGGAATGGGTTTCAAGGAGATCATAAGCCGGTTGCCGGATGGTTTCCACTAAGAACTCATACCGTGACTCATATTCAGGAATTTCTAGAAGAGAGGCTATGGTAGCCATTGCATCTGCTGCTTTGTTCTCTATCCTGGGTATTTGTGTGAAGGAGATGGTCCCAAAGTGTTCTTTGAAGTCATCGACCATCCGTTTGTATGGTATGAGCTTCTCATCTTTGGTTTGATACTCATCGTTGACCTGATTTATGATAAGCTGAGAATCACCGTAGACATATAGTGCTTGGATTTTCCATTTAGTGGCCATCTTGAGACCCATTATCAAGGCTTCATATTCTGCTATGTTGTTTGTGCATGGAAATAACAACCGGTAGGACTTTAGAATTGTGTCGCCTTGGGGAGTGATAAATAGGATACCTGCCCCTGATCCATGGTTGGTGTAAGACCCATCGAAGTAGAGTTTCCAAGGAGATGTTGATAGAGTGAATAAAGACTCATCAGGAAACTCAAACTGCATTGGCTTGTTATCTTGTAACGGTGCATCTGCTAGTTGGTCAACGATGATTTGTCCCTTGATGGCTTTTCTGTCCACATATTCTATATCATATTCGCTAAGAAGCATAACCCACTTTGTTAGTCGACCTGTGAGAGTTGCTTTGCTGAGAAGATATTTTAGTGGGTCGATCTTGGCAATGAGTTTGACAGGATGTGCCAACATGTAATGTCAGAGTTTTTGTGAAGCAAAAACTACCGCAAGGCATGATCTTTCTACTTGTGAGTATTGCAACTCGTAGCCCACTAAGGTTTGACTAATGTAGTATACAGCTCTCTCCTTGTTCTCGTAATCTTGCTGCGCTAGAAGAGCTCCAAGAGCAGTGGGTGTAGCAGATATGTAGAGAATTAAAGGTTTTCCTTGGATCAGAGGCATGAGTATGGGAGGATTCATAAGGTACTCCTTTAGCTTGTTGAATGCCTCTTCGCACCACTCATCCCATTTAAATGGAATGTTCTTATGTAGGAGATGGCTGAAAGGTTGGCACTTGTCTGCCAGCTGTGAGATGAACCTACGGATGGCCTGCAGCTTGCCCTGTAGGGATCTCAACTGAGTTAGAGTCTTGGGCGGTGGCACGTCCATTATAGCTTTGACCTTGGCAGGGTCTACTTCTATTCCGTTTGCCAACACGATGAAGCCTAGCAGCTTGCCTGAAGTTACCCCAAACACACATTTCTTCGAGTTCAGTTTGACTTGGAATTGGTCCAATCTCTGAAAGACTTTTTCTAATATGTCCAGGTGTGAGTCCCTTGTGAGAGATTTTGCTAAGATCTCGTCAACATAGTCCTCCATAGTTACATGCATCATGTCATGGAATATAGTTGTCATGGCTCGCTGATATGTAGCACCTATGTTTTTCAGCCCAAAAGGCATGACATTCCAGCAAAAGGTACCCCATGGGCAAGTGAAAGTTGTTTTGTGTTGATCCTCTGGTGCTATTTTGATTTGATTATACCCTGAGAATCCGTCCATGAGTGATAGCATTGTATGTCCTGTAGTCAGGTTGACTATGATATCGATGTTTGGCAATGGAAAGTCAGCCTTGCGGCATGCTTTGTTTAAGTCTCGAAAATCATTGCATAGTTGAACCCTGCCATCTGGTTTAGACACTGGCACAATATTAGATATCCATTTTGGGTAATCTATGGCTCTAATGAACCCCACATCTAGCAATTTCTTGAGTTCTTCTTTGACCAAAAGGGCTATATGAGGATGCATCTTTCTCAGCTTCTGCTTTACGGGTTTCACCCCTGGATCAAATGGCAAATGATGTAGAATCAGGTTTGGGTCTAAACCTGGCATGTCGGCATATGACCAAGCAAAGCTGCCTCTCTTCTTCTTAAAGAATGGTACAAACCTGGTTTTCTCTGGTGGTGTAAGAGATTTGGCAAAGTGGATAATCTTGGGCTGCTCTTTGGTTCCAATATTCACGGGCTCGGTCGGCTCTACCACAATCTGTGACCTTTCCTCGTACATATCACTAGGGAGAGTGTCAAGCATTCCATCGTCAGGTGCCACAGTTGGGTTTTCACCGTCAGATGCGTCCTTTCTTTTTACTGTTTTATGATCTGACACTGCTGCAAGGCAGTTTTCACTGTCAGATCCATTTTTGATCTTGATATTTTTGTGACTGGAAGGCTTGGCACCCTCCCCGAAGTAAGCCACGGTGTTCAGTTCGATAGCAAAACTAGTTTTATGATCTCCTCTTGGCAAGTGGTCCCTAAGTTCCATATAATCGATGTAAGCATCATCGTTCTGGAAGATATCTAATTGGGGGGTTCCTTAAAGATCCCAGTCAATAAGCTCAGGGTGTAAGAGGGGAAGGGAGTCGGACGAGAGACCTGATTCATTGATGGTGTGAATGGAAATGTTATGGGCATTAGCGGGGGTAGTGTTCAAGGTGGTACTTTCTTCCAAGTTGTTTATCGCAATGGAATCTAAACTTTCCTCGAAAGCCATAATCTCAGGGGTGGGCAAATCAGACTCCAGTGGTCTGTCCCGTTGCGTTTGTCCCTCATGGTAGGGGCTAAGAGTTTGGATGGTGTCAACCTCTTTGTCGTCGTAGGAGTGCTCTGTTAGCTCGTCCCACTCATACTCATTTGAATCATCTAAATCTGTGTCGCTGTCCACTTGGAGCGTTTGGATTGTCTCCACAAGGTAGGCATTTTCCTTGGCTTTACCCTTGCCTTTGTACTCTAGGCCAGTTGTGTTTCTAGCCGAAGAGGATGAAGAAGGTTGTATAGGTTCAATGATTTCTTCTTTTCTGAGGCCAATAGGGCCTTGTCCTTCATACCCCATCCTGTGCAAAATAGTCTCACCCCGCCCATAGAGTTCTGTAGGGAGTCTAGGCAACTCTTGGGGTGTGTTTTCTTCTTCAGCATAAAGCCATTGCAGGAGATCTCGCTCCTCTGTTTCATCAGATAAGGTCCCCCATTTTACAAAGGGATTTGTGGGAGCTACAGGAGGAGCAGATGGCTTTGGAAAATGTTTGGGTGGATGTTTGGGTTGGCCAAAAGAGCGAGGAGACAAAGGCATCTTGGCAAGGTTGAGGCTGTGCTCAATGGAGTACTCCCCCATGCCACTTTCTTTTATGGTAAGTTTCAGTGGTTTGGGTCTTGAGGAGGAAGCTTCAGCGGTATGGTCCTGTTGCAGGGTAGGGGAAATGTAGGCTCTGTTGTTGGGTATGACACATTCAGGTTTTGCACGGAAATAATTGTAGTGCTGGTAGGGGTCGGGGTCGCCTTGAATGGTGACCTGCTTGCCATTGTGCGGGAACTTAATGCATTGATGATAGGTTGAGGGGACAGCCTTCATGGCGTGGATCCATGGTCTCCCTAATAGAATATTATAAGCAAGCTCCCGATCAAGGACTTGGCACACCACATCTTTAATTACTGGTCCCACTTGAATGGGTAGGACAACCGTTCCTTTTGTGGTTCTTTCTTCCTCGTCATATGCCTTAATGGTAATTTTCCTCCTTGGATCAACTGCTTGTTCGGAGAACCCCAGTGCAAGGACTAGCTTCAATGTGCAAATATTTAAACCGGCACCCCCATCAATGAGAACCCTCTTGATGCGGTGCTTGTGTATGAATGCGACAATGTGCATAGGGGTGTTGTGGGGTTGAGATACAGAAAGGTCATCTTGCTCAGTAAACGATATGGAATTGGAGGATGTTAGATTGCCTACCATGGTCTGGAACTTCTCTTGAGCTAGGTTAGTGGGGACAGTGGTTTCCACTAAGGCTTTCTCAAGAATCTCCTTATGAGAAGGAGATAGACGCAATAGCTCTAATATGGAAATGTGAGCTGGAGTTTTCTGTAACTGGTCGATGACATTGTACTGATGGAAGGTGGATGGAGATGGTGACGACCTTGGAGGAACGGTATTGAGCGTGACTTTACCACTGCGGGTAATTATACTACAACCAGTTTGGTTAGGTCCTGGTTGTTGGTTGGGTGAGATGACATTGACCTGCGGAATATGTTCAGAAATGCAGTTTATGGTGTAGTCAAATGGAACACTTGCATAGTTAGCATTACTCGTCCCGCTGTTCTGATTTGGCCGGTTGCGATTATTGTTGTTGTCATTACTGTTGTTGCCGTTGTTATTGTGGCCATGGTTCTTGTTGTTGTGGTTGTTATATGGCCTGTTATGATTTAGAAGTGGATCCCTGTAGGCCACATGAGTTTGATTGGAGGTATGCTATTGTGTCCCTCCCTGATTCTGATCCAGTATATCCTGTATGACATTTTTGAGGTGGATGCAGTTGTTAGTTGTATGCCCCCTTCCTCGATGATATTCACAATAGTCTGTGTCCTTCCAGTAGGGAGGTTTGACTATAGGCTCGTAATCACTTGTTGGCGGTAGAGAAATTTCGTTGTTAGCCAACAACTTCCTTAGTGCAGATTCTTGAGACTCACCTAACGGTGTGAATTTTCTCCTTGGGTTTGAATTGAACCAAGGTCTAGGCTCCCGAGAGGGTGGTTTGTTGAGTGCACCATTGTTTGTTTCTCTCTTAAGAGTGAATATGGGTTGTTGTTTAGGAGCTGCCGCCTTGGCGTCAACTACCCCATCGTTGACCACATTCTTGTTCTTGGTCCAAAACTTTGATTTATCCGTTGTGTAATTGGAATTAGGCGTGTCCTTGTATAGCTTGATAGCTCCTTTAGTGATCATAGCCTTTTCGATGAATAAGCCCATTTCGATGACTTTTGAGAATGATGTAGGGCATTGTATCTGAATTTGATAGCTAAGATCAGTATTCAAATTGTGGACAAACATTTCCAATAGTTGCTTCTCAGGTATATCATAAGAACACTTACTAGCTAGCTGTCTCCATCGTTGTAAGAAGGTGGCGAATGACTCACCACTCTTTTGTTTGGTGTTGCATAGATCTAGCATAGATAACTCGTGTTCTATGTTGTAAGAGAAGTGCATTATAAATTTATTGACAAGTTCATCAAAAGTTTTGATTCCTGGTGGGAGGTGCGAGAACCACTCCATAGCTTGACCACCTAAGGATCTTGGGAACAGTCTCATCAAGTAGGTCTCGTTGTGAGCTACTTCTAAACATGCGACATTGAATTCCCGGATATGATCTCTAGGGTTCCCCTTCCCTTTGTATTTGTCAAACTTTCAGACTCCGAACTGAAAGGGGAAGGGTTTCATGACCAAACTTTTGTCAAAAGGATACGGAGCTATATCTTCCAAAGAGTAGTGCTTGGAACTTGTACCGGTCTTAAGGTTAGATATTTCTTGCTTTAGACTTTTGATTTTTTGTCTCACGTCCTCCATAGGAGCATTTTGATCTATGGGATTCTTTCCTCTATCATTTGCATGCAGGACTGTGTCATTCGTGCCTCTCTCATGATCATCACATCTCCGCTCATGATCATTGTCTACATTTTCCATGATGGAGCTTATGTCAAAGTCTGCGGGGAGTTTGACTTCGAGATTAGCAAGATGATGGAAGTATTTATGGGGGTCTTCAAGGAGCACCCTCTCTACCAGGCGTTGGAATTTTCTATCTTGGATGTGCGCTACTAATTCTTCATGAGAAATTTCTTCGTCACCACCACGTGGTGGGGCGAGGTGATCAGATGAGTCAACCATTTCAATTTCTTGTTGTACTGGGATCGAGTAAGAACCATGCAAGGTGAGGTGGGATGAAGTGGACCAGGACTAGAAATTTGGGTAAGGTGCCGACTGAGACTGTTGTGAATGGGATATCTAGGACAAGACTTGGACAAAGGATTTTCTCGCTCAATGACTTCAAGTAAGACAGTTGACACAAGACGCTAGCCACTAGTAAGGGTAGTCAATACCAGTCTTACTGTGTAGGGCTTAGTCATTCAACAAGACTACTAGAAAAGGTATTGTGACCTACTAGGCTTACGTGAATTCACTAATGACACGAAAAAAGGACCTATGTCGAATTGGTATGGGATAGATTGACTTTGGGACAAGAGGCGTTTGGACAGAAAGCGAATGGGATGATGGACGAAAGAGAGACTTGGGTGAAACGGATGAGGACTAATTGCAAGGTTGAATTTGATCTCAGAAAGTGAAACTAGGCTGAAATGGGTGCTCCAATCAAGTGAAAATATTCTCTCAAAAATAGGGCAAGTGCTCACTGTCGCATATGCGCCGAAACAAATGCGCAGTAGAAAAGGACAAATGCGTCGTAAGTCTCAGTATAAGCACAGCTCTGGTTAAGTACAAATGCGCAGCAACAGTGTGTATATGCGCAACAACAGTGTATATGCGCAGCAAGTCGTTACAAAGCGCAACAAGTCACTACAAATGTGCAGCATAAAGGAGTATATGCGCAGCTCTGATATTTTTGGCAAAATTTTTGGATTTTTCTTCTGTTTTTGGTATTTTTTGGCTGGAAAAGGTCTTCCTAATCTGATATTATGAATTAATAGCAAGAAAACACATCAAGCACACAGAATATTTTGTAGTTTTTCATTGTTTTTGTAGTTTTTTTGACTTTATTTTGGACTAAACTGAACAAAAGCAAGTACAAAAATCCTAGGCGAGAAATGGATTATAAGGGATTTGGGCCACTAGAACAAGAGGTATTTAATGCGGGCAACCGTTCAAGTGGTTACATGTGCGGCGGCACTACTCTTCGTTATGGAGTCTCCCAGCCTCAAAGGGTTGCGCTTGAGAGGGTTTTGGGGGAGGTTGGCCGTCGGTGTAACATAACAGCACTTGTTGCAGGAAGTTTTCACCTCAAGCACAATTTATTTTAAGTGGCTTGGTAGGGCTTGGCGTTAGCCTGTTACCACTCAAGGTCGTTCCCACTTGGACAAGCGTGCATCCAAGGGCAGGCCCCTCCTAAAGGTTAAACAAATAGAATGACAAGTCTGGCACTCTGATCACCCAGAAGAGGGGAGAGCATAAACCTATTGTCATTTGTCAAGCACAGAATACACTGATTAATCCAACCTAGTTAAAAGTGAAAAACTAAATGGGCTAATCTACTCAAACACAGAACTTTGAAGTGATTTTAGCAAGATAGCAGTGGTTGAGTTTTAACCCCAGAAAGCAGTGGTGAGTTCAGTTTTAAACCGCGTAGCACGAGATAGTTAACTTTGAAGTTTTGGTCTCACGATATAGCAATAGTTCATTTTAACTTCAAGATCAATGCTGAGTTCAGTTTTAAACCGCGTAGCACGAGATAGTTAACTTTGAAGTTTTGGTCTCACGACATAGCAATAGTTCATTTTAACCTCAAGATCAATGGTGAGTTCAGTTTTAAACTTAGATAGCAATAACTTGGAAGGTGTTGCAATGCAAGCAAGAAATAATCCAGTTACTTTCTCCCTAGTTAGAGCTAGATGAGGATTTGAATGAACATCAATTTTACTATCTCTTAGAAAGTGAAATGTGAACTATTTAGATGCAACTACATGGAACTAAACCTGAACCTATCCTGCAAAACAGCTCCAACAAACGCCTGCAAAAAGGTTAGCGTTAGCAAATTCCCCTAGAAAAGTACTAAAATCCCAGTCTATTACGGAAGCGCAGCTTCAGTGATTAGATGCGCAGAAATAATCAACAGAAGCGCAGCAACTATGAATGCACAGTAATATTGCACGTATGCGCTGTGAAAAAGAATGAATGCGCAGTAACAGTCTTCAAAAGCGCAGCACAAATGAATATATGTGCAATAATGACAGAAGCGCCGTAACAGTGCGCAAAAGCGCCGTAAGAACACACAGAAGCGCAGAAATAATAAAAGCGCTGCAGAAAAAGATATATGCGCCGTAGAAATGTTCAAATGCGCTGAAATAACCTGTGTGTGTCTGTGCGTGACCAGTACCGACCTGCCTTCAAAAAAGCTTAGATTTTGATGAGATAAAGGGGCAAAGGCCCCACGGTGGGCGCAAAAAATGTAAGGGTAAAATGCGGTTTAATCAAATGAATAATGTAAGACCCAAACATCAACATAATAGAAGATAACAAGAAAGATTGAAAGTAAATAGCAATGAATAACACAAAGCAAACCTTCCCTGAAATCGATGCTTCTATTGTTTGCCTATTACAACCGTCCTTTTGCAAATGAAGGGAGCCCTCCGAGAGTGCACTCTTTTAGCTGTTTGTAGGAAGTCGATGGTAAATGGCTGTTGTGATATGCAATGAAGATGAGCTCCAAGGCAAGTATGTGATCTCAAGCTTGTGGATGGTAAAAGGGTGCCAAAGGTGCACTGGTGATATTTCTGCAGAGTAACGATGTCAAAAGCCTAGATGATTAGAATGGAAGGATGAAGCTTCATTTATAGACTCAGAAGAATGAGAATCAACGGTTGAGAGGAGATCTGAAGATCAACGACTGAGAATGGTTGAGGAATGTGCAACCAGTAGAAATGTGACAAGTGTCCTAGCTCCATCATGAAAGAGGGGATGTGACAAAATTGATTGGAGAGTTAAGTCCATTGACTGATCAGTTAACAGACTTGATTGATCAGTTAGAAGAGTGGATTATGGAACTGACTGAATTGATTGAGGGATTGACTCAATTGACAGGTTAGTTAACATATTTGATTGATTAGTTAACTAACTTCTGATTTGAGAAGAAATAGGCCATGTGGGTGAGAGAAAAATAGGTAATTAAATATTAAATATATTTAATTACATGTGCAACCTGATGAGGTGGACAAGGTGAGGTGTAAAGGTGAGGTGGAAAGGTGAGGTGGATTTTTGAATTTAGAACTTAGGATAGAGGAATTTGGATTAATTAAATAATTTATGATTATTTAATTGTGTAGGACATTTAGAAGAATTTTAATTAAATAAATTGAATTTATTTAATTATGGAACAGTGAATCGATTAAATAAATTTAGAATATTTATTTAATTGATAGAAGAATGGAATAAATATTTAGAATATTTATTTAGAATGATTCATGTCATTTTTAGACGTATACGGTCACCACCTACATCATTTTTATGTGTAATCTAGCCTACCATCATGCATCCTTTCATGGCATGTTACACGATACGAAGATCAATCAAACTTAGTGATCCTCGTTGCTTTTATAATTTCACACCTTTGCATAATTTGGAGCTCAAATGGATTAAAATTCAATTTTGAAGGGAAAAACTTTTTATTTGTTTGAATTTGTAGACGATATGGGAATGATCTTGAGACCTAAAAAATGGTGTGCATTGTATGTCATGGGAGCCCGTTGTGTGCAAAATTCATCCAAGGAACAACTGTCATGGAAAACTAACAAATACCTATAGAGAAGGAAAAAATGTATTTAAAAAAAATATCAATGTCCCAAAATTTGTATCTTGTCAAATATAAAAAATGTATATAAGCATGCTATATTTAAAGAAGGCAGGGGGAGTGGTTTAACACTAAGCACCCATTTATCTCTATATATCTCCCTCTTTATCTCATAATCTATATCACCTTCTCTATTTATATTTGGATCATTGGCATGAAATGACTAACTAGTTTATTAGTATTTGCATATGCTCTTTCCTTTTATATCTCTTATCTCTATCTCTCTCTCCCACTCTAGTGGAGCTAGATTATTTGGATCAACCCACGCTAAGTCACTCTCTTTTCTTCATCTCTTTCCATTTCACGAGGCTCCAGTGGAGCTAGATGATTTGGATCAACCCATTTCAAGATTGACTTTTTACATTGTAAAAGTACCATAGCTTGATCATTAATGTATGGTTTTCCATTAGAATGCTTGGCCATAGTCCTAACTGTATCACACAATGGAACACTTTTTGCCACTATGTCTATGTAGTTTTAAAGCTTAGTTTTGTAGCCCCATGATGGCCAATGATTTTGTGTTTTAGGAAATGTCCTTACAATTGTCATGGGTGGTAAAGGTAAAATCTAAAAATAATCATTCATAGGAAGGTTATGCATGTAGCCATGTTCTCTACTTAAAACTAAAAGGTACTTTGAATCCACAAATTTTAGTTCACCATCATACATAAATAAGGATATGATTTTCCCATACACCCTTTGGCATACTATAGGCATATTAAAAGTAAAAGTTTGGTGGGACTTTCTCAAACTCTTTAAGTTTCTAAAATCGATCAACAATTTGGTTTGGAACTCCAAATCCAACCAATCCTTAACATGTTGTGGTAAATGAAAATTTATCTTTATCATCTAGAGACAAACCTTTGGAAGTCATATTTTCTTTGAGATTTATCTTTTGAAATGGTTTCTTGTGATGGGTTTCATAGTATTTGATTTTCTACACATCCTCTAGGGTTTCATTCAATCCTTACAAAAATGCAAAAGATGGATGACTATTGATCACAATCCAAGATAGTATAGGGAAAGAATGGTGATTCTAGTACTTTAGTGGGGAAGGAACCAGAGCTACGTGTTCACCAATGGTTGGAATCTCTTTGTTCGTAACATGAAACTTATTCTATGGGACATTGTTTCCTTCCACAAGGCTTCTAATGCCTAAATTGTAGAACGTTTGGTCTACAGTTGTCAACATCCATACCCGCAATTAGTCCCATGTTGATTGTGCAAACAAATTTTCTACAAAGAATCCAAATAATAATAATGTCCATAAATTCCAATACTTGTTTTTGGTAGCCTATTCAATTTGGACAGGTACCTGGGTATGAAAAAAAAGGAATTTATAATCTATTGAAGTCTAGATTAGTACAAAATGAAGGTTTCATTATTCTGTCAAGTTACACTTGAATGCATTGCATGGTTTACATAATTCACAATCCATGGAAATTTAGATAAAATAGAGGAATGCTTCACTACTAGCTCATTTCTTGTGTTCCACCTCAATCAATTTACCCTTTTGATGTGTTTTTTTCCACCCAAAGTTTGAGGATAACTTTGTTTTATATACAATTTTTTTACAGATACAACATAATTGAATGGTACACCCAAACAATGCAAAGAAACTTTTGTACCCCCATTTA
This sequence comes from Cunninghamia lanceolata, assembly GCA_027924645.1. Lineage (NCBI taxonomy): Eukaryota > Viridiplantae > Streptophyta > Pinopsida > Cupressales > Cupressaceae > Cunninghamia > Cunninghamia lanceolata. Next base: position 62,797 of record BSBN01001636.1, on the reverse strand, counting down.
GAGAGAACAAAGAAAGGATATTGATCATGTTTAGATAAATAAGCTTCAAAATAGAAAGATGGTATCGTATTATGAACAAATCAAAATGATACATTTTTCCTCTTCTTCCATTTTTTCATCTATAGAAGCTAGTTGACTCACTACTACATGTGAGACATTTAATTGTTTGGTTTCAAAGTCTCCTCCATGCATTTTTAAAGAATACAAATTTAGGCACTTAGTTTGATATAATGCAATTTTATCTTGTAAACTCTTAACAAAATTTTGAACAAAAACATTCATTAAAATTGAATTAGAAAGACATAACCTAATAGTAGATCTATCTCATCTATCCAAATTCTCCCATTCATCTTGAGCCATTGCTAATGGTAGAAAATTGAGTGCAACAATTATTATTAAAATATCTTCAACCTTCAATTCCCACAACTCAAAGTTTTACCTATTGAACTTCTTAATCTCAATTGTGAAAATTAGATAGTGTCATATAATGTGCAATGGGTACGTCGAAGAGGTATTAAAGGTAAATTTTTGGGTCCTTAATTAAATGACATGCTATGTTTAACATAGCTCCCTATCAACATTGACATCTTTGGATTGTTGGCATAAAATGATTGAGAAAAATCCAATCACTTTGAGTTTAGGTGGAAAGTGCCACCAATGAGATGCACATTCATAATATACAAACCATTTGATCACACTTTAAGTAGCATTAGCCTCATGTTATAAAGTTTCATGACTTCTTATATAAATTTGACAGGTAGAGTCCTTAGCATATGATGTTCAAAGCTTGGAAGCATATGATTCTATCCATATGGATATATAGGTTGACACCTAGGTATGGTGGCTATACCTTTGATAAATCCTAGACCAATGGTAATAGTTTAATGAAATATTAAATTATTTTTAATGGACACATGCACGTCCTCTTCTTGATTTTTTAGAGGCACATATGCACCATCCGTTAGTGCCCTTATCCTTCTCAAGGTAGAAGACATATGAGGGTTTAGAACATAAAACAAATGGATAATGAATGTGAATCTGCACTTTCACATTTGTCAAAGGAAAGTTTGCATAACCACTTGGAAAGAAGGTACGGAGAATGACACTATTTTATAATAGACTCACTTTTCTCAATTATTTTGTTGAGCACATTTTCCTTTTAGTGTAAAGTATATTGATAGGCTTTAGTTAGAGTTATTTTGAAATGAGTTTTATTGTTTATATAGATTAATAGTATGAATTACAAGACCAATTTACCAAATTTCAGCATAATTATTGGTTTCTCATTATAGCTTCTTAGTATTTATGTGTTTCTTTTGTTCAAATTTTTGTTACTATTATTCTTTTGTACCTAGCCTTATGTTTACTTATAGTCATTTTGTATTCTCATTGAGCTTATAATTTTAAGAGGAGAAATTTTGTGCATTACCTTTGGATACTTCTGATTTTCAAATAAGAACACAAGTCTATATATATATATATAGACTTGTGTTCTTATTTTATATATATAGACTTGTGTTCTTATTTGAAAATCAGAAGTATCCAAAGGTAATGCACAAAATTTCTCTATATATATATATATAGATAGAGAGAGAGAGAGAGAGAGAGAGAGAGAGAGAGAGAGAGAGAGCCTTTACCCTCAAGAAGAATCTTGTTTCACTTAGCTCCTGGTGAGTGAGGCTCGCCAAGAATGAGAGGGGAGGATAAATCTTAACTTTGATTTCCTCATATCTATCTTCAAATGAATAAGCTTTATGTAGCCATAAAGTGGAAATGTTATATTTGCACCCCTTCATTCTTCATCATGATAAATACCCAAACAGGTAAATAGTTGTAGAGGCTTATAAATTAGATAGAGCTTACAAGACAAATTAGATACAACTTATAAATCATTGTAAAAATATTTTGTTGTTTAATTTTTTTGCATTGTCTTCCATATGGCAAATTTACATCAAACTATAGATATTATTAATATATCTTCTATGCACAAATCAAATGTACTCTCTCACCAAATGTTCAGAATCCTATCTCCCTAACCATTACTTTCGGGCAAGTGAATTTATATTATATTAATTATTTAATATATTTTTAAAAACTAATTTAATATAAAACTATATATTTATATTGAATATTGAAATATATATTTTATTTTATTGTCCGTAATATATTAGTATTAATATAATATATTTTAATAAATTATAATATTAAAATATTATTATGAATATTAATATTATATATTGATATTAATATATAAATTAAAATAATGCTCTAAATTATATATTAATATATTATATTAATTATAATAATAATTTAATATATTAGTTATTGTATCATTTCAGTTTTTATATACTTAATAAAATGCAGCAAACAAATTTTACATTTCATTTCAAACGTGGATGAGGCGTTATGAATGCGACAACCGTAAACAACGAAAGCGGTAGATTACGGGAAAATATTGTATGGGGAAAATATCGCATGCCAACGAAATAATCCATCCAACGGCGGGTGGAAGTTCAATCGTCTTGCACGTTTCTAATACAACTTGGACCGTGGATCTGTCAAGTCAGGGATTCAAATGACAAAGGGAACGCCTTCGGCGTAATAATAAAATGTAATAAGGTGGTAAAAAAAACATTTTTAAAGATGCTAGGGCCAATGATATGGTCTAGTTGGAGGCCAATTGACTGCTTATATAGCAATAATTCTCGGTATTGTATGCAAGAGCATGTGGCCTTTATCAGCATAGAATCAAATGTTGTGGACTTAACAATTGAAGTATGCACCAGAAGATGAGAACTCAATCGCTATTGAAGTTTAACAAATCATGCTATATCTTTGGATTTTGGTATGTTGCAGGGCATGATTTGGACATGTCTAGAACAAGAAACATAATTGTTAAGAGTCAAGAATCCCCATAAGATTAAAGCAATCTTGATTGGAAATTGCAGGGAGGAAAAGTTCACAATCAAGGTTTCCACTTGTTGGCTTCACGGTTGATTCAACAAGGGAAGAAAAGAATATTGGTGCGGCTCGTGAGAGATCATAGCATCCGCCAAAGCATGTATCAGACGGAAAATTCAATTCCGCAAATGATAAATAGGTGTGCTATACCTTGATATGTCTATTGGAATATAACAGTGTGATTTACACCATGTGAGATGTGTGACACAAGATCATAGAGGGAAAAGGTAAAGGTTAACTTTAGGTCTTGACCAAGCTGGACAGCAGCTTGTGATACGAGAGATCCCTCATGGAAGCTCAGAATGGGATTTCTTTTTCAATTTACTTTATATATTGCCTATGTTGCTGGTTTGGGTTCAGGGTTTAGGTTGCCGAATTTTTTTTACCTGGGTTTCGTATGGTTGGGTTCAGCTGTACTATATATAAACCATACTTTACACAAAGTGTAAAGAATTTAATACAAAATTTAGGGCACAGCCTTTTTTGAGGCATCAGCTCCATGTTTTGTAGAGGTATAATCCCCCTCTAAGAAGCCAAACAAAAAGCAAGGCCCAACAATTAATCTCTACAATTAGTTGTCAGACCTGATTTCCCATACAAATTCTAAACTCTGGTTTGCTTAGCTTGGTCAAGAGATCAAAACCAAAGGATACAACGATGATACCGGATTTTTTTCTTCTAAAGTTGTAACTAAGGTTTTTTATTGCTCTTCTAGCTAAGATGTGTTTCTAGAACTGCTTTGAGTTCTATTTGTAGAGATTTAAGAATTGTCCTTTTTGCATTATTATAAAAATTAATTTTGTATATCTACCTAAATTCTTGTATTATTTCACTTTTTCCTCTATGTGTTGTTTCAATTTGATGCTATTTTTAGCTGTTTTACAGTTAAATTCATACTAAGAATTGGTTTTCCATTGATTTTGATGAAATGCGAGTGGGTAGGAATGCCTTTAATACAACAGTAGATAATCTAGAGGTAAGGGTGTTGTAAATGTTATTGATTAAATAAGCAGACGGTCAAACCCGTGACAAGCAGGTGGAGAAACCTGTGAAAAGTAGATGCCCTCAGAAGTACTTCATCAATCAGAAAGAGAAGTGGAATGCATTATGCAATAAAAATGGCATTGACTGTCCATCTTTGTGATGCATTATGGAAAAAATATAGCATTGGCCATCCATCTAGGCTTGACACAGTTCTACACTTTAGCTGAAGGTTGTTTATACTTTATCCTACTAAATATATTTCACTATTAAGTTTTGTAGGTTCAAAATTGAAGTGGAATGCATTATGCAATAAAAAATAGCATTGTCCATCCATCTTTGGAATGCATTATGGAATAAAAATATTATTGCTCATCCATCTAGGTTTATTGTAGTTTTATAGTTAAACTGAATGTATTCTACCCTTGCAAATATATTTTACAATTAAATTTGTAGGTGAACATGAATGTACTTCTGTACTTATTTCATATATTTAGATTCTCTTAGGATCTTATGATAATTTATGGAAAGAACCGTATGTCGAAGAAAAGGGCTATAAATTTGATACACGAATGACATCAATCTGGCCAAGAACACACCTGTCATTTACAAAAAAATATGTAGGCTTGAGCCTTTTGCTATTACTCTGTAAAATAGACAATGGAGATAAATAAGAAATGTCCTTCAGACATTCAAGCTTGATGCACATTACAGACAAAATTGTATGCACAAAATATTAATCATTAGCTTTTCCAAGCCATCTATGTACTATCTACTTCTCCTCTTTAATTTGTTCCACCTTTTCTCTTGGGCCATTGCTACAAGATCTTCATGCTATGTTCTAAATAGGAGCCCAAGCCTGAATCATTAAATGGAAGATTGATAAGCAATGAGCATTTTAACAAACTGAACATTTCTAATCAGGGAGTGTAACAAATAAGGTCATTGTTAGCAAAGTTTGTTTTGGCAGTTCTTTTACCCGTATTTTTCCATCTTCAGAAGCACCATAAAGGACATCTTCTCCAAATGCCAATGCAGAAAGCCTGCTTTCTGTACATATCACTGCTACTTTCTGCAACTTCTCCCTCAGCCATACCTTCAATAATATGTGTCAACAACTATTAAGAAAACTATGCTACTAATATACCACTGCCCATGATGTTTTGTTTATGCTTAAAATTAATGCCTTTTGAAGCCATAGCTAATGCAAATGAACTTGGTTTTCTTATGTTTGTAGCTTACGTAAGTAATTGAAGTTTGCTATGCAAACATTAATATTGATTCACACTTACCTCAATCAGCCCAGTAGACGCATTACATCCAAGGTAAATGAAATCCTCATTAACTGCCATTGCTATAACATCTGTAATTGTGGATATTTTGGCGGCAAGGTTCTTGTTTTTCAAATTCCATACCTTCAGTACATGTGTTTACTTATTAATATGAAATCAGTCCCTATAACAGAAATAAAATGCTAATAAAAATGCCCATGGATAAGTAAGATTTAATTCTAATTTATTTGGGCTAGAAAGTATCTTATCCCCTAAATGGTTATCAGAGGAGTTGGGTCCTTGTGCCCATCAATGCAGTTAGATATAACTTTCCACCAAATTAAATGCAATTTTGTTAAGTTTACACAAACTTACTTCAGTAGATACACCTTCAATAGAGTTACCAGCAATGTATAAGCAATCTTTGAACACTTGCAATTCACAACTTGTTGATCGTCTTCCTTGTAATATACCCTGTCCTGGCTGCAAACTCATTACTTCTCCAGTTCGTAGGTCCACCTCCTGCACACCAACAATGTGTCAGCTTCATGTATTTTGTAATTTGTACAACTATCAGATGGAATCCAGAGTTGAAATTTATCATTTAGACACCAGGTTTCTTTTGACTGATTGATTGGAAATTTTGTATCTGCCCCTGGACATGCATGAATTTTAGATTATCACCTTCAGGGGGGCTTCACTACCAATATACCTTGTGTATATAATATATTGCCATTAATACTTGAATAATTCATATCCTTTGATGAATAGTGGACTGTATACCTGTATGCTCCAATCTGAACAGCCACAGTAAACTTTATTCTCAGCAACTGCAACGCCCTGGACATGCTTATTTCCATGTAACATTTTTTCCATTCCAGAGTTGTCCAATACCTGTCAGTATGAACAATATTTAAGTTGACTGCAAGTAACACCAATCCATTCTCAATACATGGAATGTGCGATAGCTCAATTGTTTATATCATATTTGTTATTTGTTATTTTTCAATGATTAGACTAGGAAACTGATACAGTATAAGGTTGAAATATACATGCATGTTTATCGCCAAGATAGATAACTTGCTTTTCTCAAAACTAAAAGGATCAATCTAAATAAATATAAGAATAAGTTATTCAGGGAATTTTACAAATGAGACTAGAGATGCCATCTTTGAATCATTGTCATCATGAAAATTCTTTCACCCTTGTGTGACAGCGATCTCCTTCTCCAAGGTAGGCATGTTGGGATTAGGTGTGTCATACACCTTGCAATCGCTAATGTTCAAATTATTTAATTATTTATTATTCTATATGTCCTCATGAAATGGGATGTCCACTTTATGCTTTGGCCATTATGCTATGTGTAATTATTGGCATTTACGTGTGTAAATATATTTGTAAAAGAATATCTTGTCATGAATGAAGCGTAAGAGCATCTATGACAAAGATAGTGGTTATGAAATGTAAGAGCATGATTAAGAGGGAGGTTACAAAGTGAACTAGGAATCTTGACCCACTTATGACAAGTCATAAAACATCTTTCTAAAGAAGGTAAATGACAAATAATGTAGTGTTGGTCGAATGGATTTTTACCATGGTACTTTGGGACCTTGTTTGGGCCCATGGTAATGTCTTATGGTGGTATTTTGGGCCCCCATGAGTCTATATATTGAGGGCTTGAGATGGAGGCATAAGAGGATTTTTTGCAAGGTTATATTGTCGGTTTTCTACTAGAGGAAGAGGATGCTTATCTCCAGGGAGGCAAGAGCTTGATATTGTATTGTAATAGGTTTATGTTGCTAAATAATACATTGGTTCAGTGCTTTGGAGGCTGGGTTTTTCTTGAAAGGGTTTTCCAGGGTATATCTGTGTCATTTTCTTCCTTGTGGTTGATTTCCCATCCATCTCTCTCATTCTCTCTTTTCTAAATGTTGTTTACATGCCAGAATGTAGTTGAAATTTTTGTAGATTTGATTGCTACAATATTCTCCTCAAAGGGTTAATGTGGAAATGCTTGCAATACTTAATAATTATCTAAGTTGCCGGTCCTGGTATGGGTTTGGGTATGAATACGGGGTTCGGGTACGCGGATACGACAATTTTTTTGGCCCGGGTACGGAACGGCAATATATATATATTATATACACATACATACATACATATACATATGTGTATGTATGTATATATCTATGTATGTATGTATGTATAATACCTCATAACTTGCCAAAATGGAAATATTCAAATTCATAACTCAGTGATTTGTCAAATGTCAATACACAATAAAAATTCAAAATTACAATCATTATCAATATTTAATATTCTTCATGTGTGTTTTGGCCTTTTGTGTTTGTGAAATGAGTGAGAAAAAGTTGTTATGCCCTCACTTTAGGGTGAATTTGTGCTTTTAGAGGTTTTTTTGTATAAAAAATTGTAAAAAAAGTTTTTAATTTTTTTTAAAAGTTTGGGTGCCCAGGCATTGCAGGTCTCTCTGGGTTCTCCTGGGTTTTGCTCGGGTTCTCCCAGGGTACTGCCTGGGCACTCAGGTTCCCTGTGTTTCCTTCTGAAAGGACCCATAGGGAACCTGGGTGCCTAGGCAATGCCCTGGGAGTACCCAAAGAAGAACCGACCCAAGACCAGGACTCGGACCGAACCCATACCGGTACGGGGGGTGTTCCTGAGGAACCCGGTAACATAGATAATTATGTTTAATCTGATTTAATTGATAAGGGGTTTGTGGGTACTTTTTCGAACAAGGCATCCCACTTATCATAAAGATGGCACTTGTAGGCGATATAGATCAATTTGTATCTCCATTGAGAATTATAACATTTAGTCATTTTCTTATCTTTCCCTATTTATAGCATATTCCTCCTTGTAAACATTTATTATTTCTCATTCATATAAGAAAATTGTGCTATAGATAAAGATACACGTTTATATTTTCTCTGTGTTGAATTAAGTTAAATTTTGATTTCTATTTAATTTGATTCATATTCTTTTTTTTCCAACATTTTTAAAAATTTTTTAGCGTATTAAAATCCAACTCTCAAAGCAAAAATTTGTACAAATTGTAAATATGGAGTGCTATACATGTTTCGTGGTGTAATTTATTTTAGTTTGGGTTTTCAATGAGAGCAACCTCACCCATTTTGAAGAGGGATTTCTATCCCAAAAATGTTGGAAATTGGTAGATACCAATTCATTCACTAGTACATGCAAGCAAAGTTTGTGTATAACAACCCAGTGAACAAATCATCATGGAAGATGCCATTTCAAGTGGTGTAAGGGACACCCCCACAAGGTGTCACATATCTATTGGGAGTGGGAGATGGCAAGCACATAAATGTAGAGGTGGAAGACTTCATGTAACACATGAAGAAGGTTCATGTGCAAGTCAAGAAACAACTAGAGGAGAGTAGCACAAGATACAAGTTGCACATAGATGGGCATTGCAGGGAAAAGACTTTCTCTGAGGGTGAATTTGTCATGGCATATTTGGGAAAGGAATAGTTCCTTAGGGGGACCTACAACAAGTTAAAGCCCAAGAAGATTGGTCCATGCTGCATTGTGCATAGATTTATGTTCCTACCATGTGCTTAAGGATTCATAGGTCACACATCTAATGAAAGCACTAGGATGGAGAAGGGAGATACTAGAAAAGCAACAAGAAGGGATTACACAAATCTTGGACATGTGTGGCAAGAAAACTTGATGGAGCAAGTACAAGGAATATCTTATTCGTTGGAAGGTTAAGGGGCCTGAAGACTCGTGGATTCTTGAAGTTGAAGCAAGTTGACTTGGGGCTCAAATCAATCATCTGGACAATCCTAATTGTGAGCTCCTAGCTCACTATCTTTTTACCAAGGGTTTCTAACGTAGGAGCATCTTCGGGTTGGCAAAATCTTGCATCAACCAAAAATATTTCTTTGCTTTGGTAGTTTCCAAGCATAGGCCCAACTTCTGTGCATGTTGTGTTTGTGGTAGTTTGTTGTGCACAAGCCTAACTTGCACGCACGCGTTGTTCTAGTTGCCTGCTGACCTATTGTCACACGTAGGCATGTTTTGTTGGTTGGGTGGTCCTCAATGTCTTTGTACACCCCCTATTAGGAGGCGCAAAATGTTTGGCCTTGCATACACCTTGTTGGTCTTGGCACAAGTCAGCTTGAGCCCATATTAACTTGTGTGCAAGTTATCTTGTGCAAAGCATGGCACTAGCCTTATCTGAGCTCTTGTGCAACTCACGTGACCTCCTGCACAAAGATCCCACACGCATTCCCTTGGAAAGTCAACAAATGTCTGAATGTAAGATCACAATGTCAATATTAGGGTGACATTTGACAGATGGCAGCGATTAGATTTTCTAATTATTTGTCAAGTCTGAATGTCAGGAAAGTGTTAGTTTCAAATTAATTAAGGAATGGATCAATGTTCTACTTGTAGATTGCACATCTTTTATCTTGTAGATTGGATTTCCTCCTAGGTTCACTTTTATGATGGGATGGCTTGCATCGGTCCTCTATGTCAACGTAGATCATATATGATGCAGAGGGCTCAGTGGAAGCGTAGGTTTGATCAACAAACTGATCGGCGAGAGAGTGACTTCTGTCTTGGTGATATGTTCTTATCGGCCAAACATACCCCGTTGGCCATCTTGTTATTTATCTGGCCGATCTCTTAACTTTCCCCGACGGACGATCCTAGGTTTCTCGCCTATCGGCATGACTTAACACTGTCGGCCAACTCAAAGACCATTTCACTGACACACCTATCTCCCTGATGTCACTTTCGAGCACATCCATCGGCAAGACTTCAATCATCAGCGAACGCTTAAGGTCTTCACCTGATACGCCGATACGCTATGTAGCCTTTGGCAAGACTTCCTTCGTTGGCGAGATCTTGCACTTGCCCCCCGATATCACCACTCACGCCGATATGGCAAACTATTGTATATACAAGACATGACTTGCTACTACCGATGGACCAATGTATCTTTACCCTGTTCTCACCGTTGCTACCGGTCACCCTTTGTATCCAACGAAATGTATATTCTCACATACATTCTCAACATACATTTGCGATATGCATTCGCAATACAGCTTCGGTGAGACTAAATCCGTTTCTCACCGATGAACCTTCAAACTCATTCGTCGGTAAGACTTATATCATCGGCAGAACTTTTCCTGTATGTGCCGATACACTTGGTCACTCCGATCACCCTTCGGGTAGACTAAAACTATCGCCCCGAGGTTCAAATCTCCTGCCGACGACCACTGTCTCGCCGATGATGCCTTCACAAAATTGCAAGCCCTCAAATCGTTTAACTTCCAACCCAGACACTAGCACATGGAGATGCTAGGTCTCCTACTGTACGGATTGTTCCATTTCAATCCCCTGCACCGCCAACCTCAACACAAAACAAAAGAACAAAAACAAATATATATACACTGAAGCCATCCCACCGATCTCAACGAGAGTCGAACCAGTGGAATGCCTCAACAAGCCATTTTGTGACAAACTGCAGGAAGGTAAAATCTACAACAAACAAATTATGAAAACTTCGAACAAAAACAGGAAACACTGAACTGACGGAATAGAGTCTTATTCTTCTTTAGCACATAATTGAACTTACACAACTGAATCCAGAACCGAACCCAAATGTTCGTTCTGCTGCCAATTTATCCCAACACATTGGGAGATTAAATAGTTCATGACAGTTGGGGAAGGCCAATCGCTTCATATCCCCAAACTGTTTTTATTACAACTGAACAAAACAAAAACTAAAAACAAACAACTGGTCAGTTTGACCTCATCCAAACAAAAACAAAAGATTTGTTAGGTGCCTCTGCACCAATATATTTGAAGATGATGCTATTTATTTGGATGCATGGCTATTTGAAGAGGTTGGCCTCCCAAGGATTGAGAGCTAGTTAGTTGGGTTTTGGGTAGAGCTTTGAGCATACTTGTGTGTTTGTATTCTAGAGAGTCTTTACAAGTATTTCTTAGCGTTTGAGTAGCATGGTGGTGATGAGTATCATATATTGGTGGTCCTTTTGTAATTCTTCCATTTCTACAATTGAATATACTGTTTTCTTGTTCAATCTCCATTGTTCTTCCTAATTAAGCTTGTGTTTGTGTGTTCATTCGCCAATTGTTCATTTGACCCACATCTAGTTGTTGCACCATGTGATCTAAAAAGGATCCAATTTCTCTACATGGAAAATTAAGGACTTGTATTGTAGGTCCAAAAATAGGTCTTTTATGACATCAAACTTTGAATATTTGGCATTTTTGGATTCCTCTTGAAAAACTATGCAAGATAAAAAAAAATGACGCCTCATTTCAAGCTCGTATGCAAAAGTTATGGCTTCTAGAAGATTGGTGAACAAAGTTATCAAAAGGGGTAGTTTTGCAATTGCCAGTGACGATATTGAAATTGTCAAGGTGGTTTAGAAAATGCTAGGGTGGTTTTGAAATTACCTCTTTATTAAAAGTAGTGGTTTTGCTCATGCTCAAAAAAATGTCTCGTAATGTTCCAGTCTTCACTCTTCAATTTCTATGATGTCTCGACTTCCTATTGTGATGTAAACATTCGGTGTAGCCAATTGTAACTCGAATTGAGAAATCAAAAGGGAATTTGAAGGGATTTAGGTAGCAAATTGAGCAAGTTCTAAGTTCCTAAAGTTGATTGTGTAAGAACAAGTAGCAGGATAGTGGGTTGTGAGAGATTCTAGGGGTCATAGTAGCTGGAATAGAGCTGGTTTATGTTGTTAATTCAAGTTAGATACTTGGGCCATTTGCCCCCAAATGTTGGTTTCTTGATGGTAATCACTTGTGTTACTCTTTGTGGTGATTTGGATCTCTCTAATTTCCTACAATTTCTTTTCATTCATACGTCAAATATTTATTTAGTCAATTATGTTCTCTAAGTTAATTTGTTTATTGGTGACTAGCATATGGAATATCAATTCTAGTTTACGGATCAAGAACACTCTAAATCCTATGTGTTGTCCTAATGCCAATCAAACAACTAATATCTTCACTAAACCTCTTGACCACATAAAATTTGGGAAATTTTGGAAACTTGGTGTTTGTCCCAAGACTCCATCTAATCACAATGGGGTTGTATTGGATTGGGTTTCACTTGATCAGGTGTTGAATTTGGATCACAAGAGAGTTTTTGTTGTCTTAGTTTGTTTTGATCCAAGATTGACTTATTTTAATTCTATTTTAGTTAGTTGGGACATTGTGGCAGTTTGTACCCGAGAAGTTTAGTTGTTTCACCCTTTATATTTATAGAGGCAATGGCATAGAAGCACCTTTAATGTAGATTTTTTGAGATCAATAAAATTCTTATGCACCAATGAGGTGACAAAAAGTTCTTCATTTATTTCAACACTTATGTCACCTTAAGGATTATTTGGGTGATGTATAAGGATGAAAGAAGGTGGGGAACAAGAATAAGTGCACTTTTCTATGTCTAGAATATGATATCAAGGGGCATTTTAGCCTAGAAAGAAAGAAATTATATTAATGTCCATGGGTGACCAAAAGAAGGTCAATGGGACTCGAGAGTAGCTGTAATGGGACTTGAGAGTAGCTGTACACAATAAAGAGATCTAGGAAGAGAAACCTAGAAGGCTCCAACCAAGGGGAAGAATAAAGTAGAAAATACAAAATAGGGGACCACCAAAACAAGTGGTTAGGGAATAGGTACAAATAGCCAAGAAAGGGGAACAAAAACTAAAAGAGCAGAGAGCAGTTGTAGAGGAAAACTGAATATCATCAAGTATCACTGTTTGGACTAGAAATGAAGAAGTCGCCAATGGTGTCGTTGATCACTGTGAAGGGACCGATACAAGATCCGATAATGCTCATCGAGGGGTACCGAGGACTAGGAGAGGTACCCCCAATATGATCACACCTAGCATTCAAGGCCAAAGTAGCACGCGTATAAGTGAAAAAGCTCGTAATATGCATCTACCCCTATGGCTAGAGAGGTGGCCGGAGAGAGTTATCTAAGTCGATAAGAGGAAGCTAGGCCACACTATCAGGAAGAAACATGACCATGATGCTAAGGGGAAACTTGTTGAGGCAAAAGCTGTGAGAGATGTCGTCTCACTAGCCTATCTGCATCTATGCAAGAAGTGATGGTATCCAAATACCATTTAGGGTTGTCGGTCTCCTAAATGTGCTGAAAGGAGGTGATCAACTTGGGGGCTCTAGAATCCTGAGAAGTTGCATGTAAGGATCTGTGCTGAAGGGTGATGGCCTCTTGGAGATAAAGAGCCAAACATCGCTAGTCTGAATATCTAAAGAAAGTAAAGAGATTATTGCCCGAGTCCTTGTATAGGCAGTAATATCTCCCACAGATCTCATAATAAATGGGGCATGTGAAGATGAAATGCTCCTTGGTCTCAACCTCTTGGAGGGAGCAAAGATTATATATCCAGTTAGGGCGAGAAATATGATGATCTGTCTTGACCTGTAGTTGATGGGAATAGACCCTCATTCGACCAATGGGGAACCTCAAGCCATGTGACTAATGACGCTGGAGATAGTGAGGGTGGCAAAGTATACCATCTTTGACCTATAGGAAATGCTTAGCATAAAAAGCAAGCTTTGGGCTAAGTGGCATAGGAGGGGAGGTTCAAGTGACTTGGATCTACTAATTGTAAATGTCCCTTCTAGTAGCTTTGGTGATGGTCTCCTTCGAATGGAGTCGGGGAGGAGTATCCAAGGAATACATGAAAGGAGGTAGTCTGTTAATAGAGTTTCCAATAGAAAGGAGCGAGCTAGCCTCCGAGTACCATTGATGGCAGCAAACTGATCCAATGAGGCAATCCTCTCAGAAGAGTGAAGAGCCAAATACAGATATCTATCATAACCAGAATTAGAGTCACCCATGGATCTGAGTCTATGTATGTAGAAAGTAAACCGGAAGATAGTCTCGAGACGTAGAGGCTGGGCAACAAATTTTTCTTGGACAATGCCTTGAGGAACAATACGCTTGCACTTGATAAGATGATGTAGCATGAGAGTTTGAACCCTCTCAGCATGGGCCCAATCAATGGATCCCAAGCTAGGCCCCCAAACCTCCGAGCCATACAAAAATATGGGCATGATGATGGTATCAAAAAGACGTATCCTAGAGGGGATATCTTGGAAGTGGATTTGGAAACACTGGCGTTCAGAGAGAGAGAGAGAGAGATCCCTTACAAAGATGTGAATGTGAGGCAAGCTTCATGCTGAAGGAGGGACTAGAAAATTGCACCTTGGTGGAGATCACAAAAGTAGGCAAGGGCATCAAGTTGTCATTGTAAACCTTTGGCAGAGTGAGAGAGGAGAGCAACATCATTAGCAAAAAGAAGAATGGCAATAATAACCTCATGTAAAGTGCAACCATCATTTGGGTGAGTGTGTTGCTGAAGAAATACCTCCAACTCATCAATGTAGGTTTTGAAGAGGGTTAGGAAGAGTGAACACCCTTGTTTGACCCCAATGGTACTCCTCATAGAGTAAGAGAGACCATGAGAGGTACGAAACGACTCGATAACTATCTCATAAAGTCTCCAAGAAACGGTGATGAGAGAATCAGAAATGCCAATATCATGTATCTATTGGAAAAGCAGGTGTATCGAGATTGATTCAAAGGCCTTCTTAAAGTCTATGAAATAATAGAAGACCGGGGAAAGATTGGTGGCGAGCTTCCTTAATAATAGTTCCGAGTGTGAAGATGTGGTCAATGGTCTGATAATCTCCCCTAAAACTAGCCTTCCCACGAGCATGAAGATTACTCTTCTCCAGGTATTCAGAAAACTGCATATCCAACATTGTGGCATAAAGTTTGGCAAATGTATGCCCAATCATGATAGTCTCGTAGTTGCCAAGATTAGAGAGATCCCTAGACTTGTGGATAGGATGAATTATATGTTGAGACCAAGATTGAGGAAAGAAAGAACAAATAACCTCATTGAAAAGTTTAGCCAAAGGTGAAGCCATAAATCTACACCATATTTGATAAATTAATCTTGGAGGCCTTTGCAATCCGCTGCCCTACTGGTACATAGCTTTAGAATAGTCCTCCCAACATTACCTGTGGTTGAAATAGTAGAAATAGGTGGTGAAGTGGGGACCACAATAGAAGGTTGGTTGGGCACATCATAAAGAGAGCAAGCATAGGATACCCACGCAATGGGGCTGATGTTAGAGGTTATACCTATAGGTTTCCTTGGGAGAAGAGTGCGCCAAGAGTGTTTTGGGGAGTGGTGAAGATCAGCAAGGAGGGCAAGTCGACAAGAATCAAGAAACTCCCGCTCCTTACAACAGAGTATACAACATAGGGCAAGACCTATGGGGGCGGGGAGGTCGAGGAAGATGTAAAGTGTGGGGACAAGATTTAAGGGCAGCATCCCAAAGGGCTTGACGAAGGAAGTCATACATGGAGTCGATGGTGGGAAGAGGAAGTAGAAACCTGTCAAGAGATGGGAGAGATAGGTTGAATAACAAAGGGTATAGTCATCAATAAAATGGATAGTGGGATGCCTAGTGATAGGGGACATGGTGGAAACATGGGGGGGGGGGGGTGGGGGTGTTAAGGAGTGAGAATTGGAAAGTAGGATGAAGGACATCACGGCATGCTCAAAGGTGAAGGATTGAAGGTTGTGTATAATTTTGTTGAGTATTTACATGCAGGTACACATTAATGCATATCCCATCTTTTCTTTGTGTATGGTGCAATTTTTAGTATAGGGTCTCCACAAGAATGAAGGTCAAGGCTGTGCCAAAGTCCACTAGAGGGTCATTATAGACAGCTCTTGAGCTAAATGATAACAAAAAAATGTTCTGTTCTTTGTCATATGCGTGACCTATGCGTATGGCACTTAGTAGTTCTGATTCATTAGTAGTCTGTTGGTCTGATAAGAGCATATGACCCTATGGCCTTCTGAGGGTTTCTTTTCAAGGTGCCATCATAATTTCCCTCTTACTATCCAAGCAATTGATGTCTTATTACAAATGGTGTAAGCGCTCATCAATAAAATGGCTTCTTGTTGGACCCTCTTTTTCAGTGCATCCAATTCATGACAGGCATCCTCCCAGAATCTTGCAGTTCTATCATCTATGATGTGCCAAAATAGCACGATTTGGCAATGGGGAGTCTGCTTAAGTGGGGATCATATTGAGGATTCATACTGAGTTAGTTAATTGGACAAAGTTGCATTTTGCGTTATGGCTGATACAAAGCTATCGGTAATCAGGAAAGAATTTGTCATCAATATTCCTGTTCATTGAGCACAGTTTATGTATATTATTGCAGTTTTCTGGTACTTAGTTTGCAAATTTGAATTCCTCATACCATAGCCAGGAAGCAACATTAAGAAACATGAATGTTGTGAAACTTCAAATCTTTAAAATTAATCAGTTGAAAAGTTTGACAAGCCAACCTATAAATGGCAATGGATATCAGATAGCCAATGTGAAGATGCATCTAGATTTTGATGAGCGCTCTTAAAAGAAGGCATTATCCAGGTTTTACAAGGGTCATTCTGACTGATGTGGATGTCCATGAGGTTGAACAAATTGATTATCTGATGAGAATGATTAATGGGAGACCTAAGAATCTTTGAAACCAAAAGACATCAATATCTGATGAGAATGCTTAATTGAAGACCTAAGAAGCTTTGAAACAAAGAGACTAAAGAAAACTTTAATGGATGGTGATTATTAAGTACAGTGATCTTCAATGGGTAAGGAGATATATTATAGACAGGCAAGTCCAAAGGATGGGTAGCAGCAGAACATCTAGAAAAGTTAGTAAGAATGAAATCAAGCTTAGAATTGCTTCTAATGTCTTGCATTGCCTCAACGATAAGAAAAGTTGCTTCTAATTATTTAAAATAATAAAAAAACATATTCTATATGAGATGGAAAAGTAGTAAAAATACAAATTTATCTGAATGATGAGTGGTTGAAGGGTCAAGCAGGCTTTTTCCTTCCTTCCCAATTCACAAATGGATTGAATGCACATGTTAACTTTGTATTAGATCGGTCTTGCATGGAGGAAAAAGACTTGCTCGTTTGGCCAAGATTTTGCTCAAGAGTTGGCAAAAGTTTTGACAAAGGCTCTGCACAAATTCTGGTTTTACCTTTCTCCTTTTGTCAAATGAATTTTTTCCAAGTTTGGGGTATGTTTGGGCACATGACTTCATATCTCAATATTATTATGCATGTGTGACCAGTAGCAGATGCAAAATTCTACTTAAGGATCATCTAAGGCCATTTCAAGAATTATTAAGATCAAGTAGGCAATGTTGTCAATCAAAATTCATGCATATCCTTTGTAATTTTGAACTAATATTGAAATGGTTTATTTTTCAGATCTCAACATAATCACGATTCTAATGCAAAGTTTTGATTTCTGTGGTATTTTAATTTCATCACCTAATTATTGCATGGTACTACCTAACAATAGTTGGTTTTAAGCTTAAAGAATTCAGGTTTAGGTTTAGTTTAAGAGGTGAATTGCAGTAGCCCTTGATAAATGAAAAAAAATCCTATTGTCTTGAAAGGCACTTGAGTTCTCTTGCTGCATGGTTGGTTGTTGGTTTATAGGCCTATTGGGTTCCTGTTTGCCAATTACAGGAAGTAGTTTATGCTATACCACCTATATTCTACGATGTTTCTGAGATGGTGATGGCAGGAAACACTAGGATTAGTATTGGGGATGGCAGGGGACATGAGGCCTTTTTGGGGGGATGGCAGGAGACAGCAATTAAAAATATAGGGAAATTTAAAATATAGGAATTTCAACTATCCATATGATAAGGCATTCACCATATTCATTAAATATCCGTATTACAGTATTACATAACATTAAAGCTGAATCGAGGATTTATACGAGTCAACATACAAATTAACAAAATTTCATTGTTTTCATTGTCAATGTGCATATACAACAAAAGGCCGAAAGGCTACAACTACAAAGTGACATTTCTTGATTGGGCATTGTATTAAGTTGGTAACCATGCCTTTCTCTCTGAATCACTTTTAATTTTGTTTGAAGTAAAGTTTTTAATGCTTAGACAACTGATAACCATGGTATTACTGTGGTAATGCAATATCATTGCCATTAAAATCCTTGCAGTACTCCATTACTGATGAAGTGGTGCACTGCAGTGGAGTTTGCTTAAGATCTATACAAAGTCACTTTAATCACACACAAATTGCAGCTGTATATGAATGAACTGAAAAATCTGGTATACAATACAGAGGGAAACATTATAACTTGGTTTATGGACCTTTTTCTGCTACATTGTAGAATTTTTTGGTTTCAACTTTCAGCCATGATGACATCATATTCACAGCCATTATTAGTAGCATTATGGCAATGACAGGAATAACAATTTAAGCCAGGTGGTGGTGCATGGAGGTAGCTTTAACAAAGGCAGTCAACATTTCATTGCTCCATTTTTTAATAAATAGGTTGAATTATGGTACACAGGATACTATATACTATACTCAAATTGATCACAAATCCATTTTAGAATATTTGGCTTTTTTTTTAAAACTGTGATTGCTGTCCAAGGATGGCCAGCTGTCTCCGGATGGCTGAGTGCCATTTCTGGGACATTTCCAGACATTAAGAGGATATTGGGATGGTATAGGGACATTTCCAATGTTTTCCCATCCCTGAAACATGACAGGTATGGGGATGGCCAAAAAACCCCTTGGGACACGTCCCCATGTATCCATGTATATCACTCATTTTATTCCTTATGAATATCCTCATGAGCCCTACCTATGGGTCAATCTTCCCACCTTATTTTAGGATATAACAGCCCAGGGTGTTCTTGTCGAGTTGTTGATTTTATAAGTGGTAGGTCTAAGTTGTGGTTACATAATGTTAATGAGATGTACTAAATGCCCATCTCATCACACACAAGCATTCATTTGACTTCCACAGCACAGGGCCTTGATTCGTTGTTTCCTCGTTTTACCCCTACCTTTTAGGCATAGAGACTTTACCTATTTGCTTGTTGGACTTTGCATATTATCAGATGCTCAAACTATGTAAGTTATGGGCTATGTAACAATTGTATTTGAGTGAACTCTCTCACAAATCACTAGACACATCCTAAACTTTATCTTTACCCTTATGAATGTAATGCATACGTAATATGAAGAAAAATAAAATATCGAACATGAGTGGTCACCTAAACTAATCCCATAAAATCTGAGAATTCATGGCATGCTAAGCAAAGAGTGTTCACAACTGTGCTTTTCTCAGAAAGGACACAGTCAACGTAGAAAAGCCTGAGATCTGCTAATCACCTCTGTTTATGTTATAAAAGTTCTATGCCAATGAGATTGAACAAAATTTTACTTTAAAATCTATTGGTCACTTTATTTGTTGTTCTTCTTTAGCATGTTCTGCTGTTATCTATATACTTATTTTGACATCATGATCAACCAGTTGAGCCTGTGCTTACCTTTTTGTCCAGGAAAGCTACTTTTAGTTGCTACCATGCTAATAGTATAGTTCAAGTGTTTGAAATTTTTAGATTATCCTTCAGCTGTTTGTTGCAGCTTGGATTCATCAATAATCAAAGGGACAATTTTAGTGCAGGCCATTCAAAGCTTTCTAATTTCAGTTTTACTGACCTTTATTCCAAACCCTTCTGAAATGATGAATGTCAAAAGAGCGTTTACAGAAATTCTTTGCACCACTTCCTTCGTTTGCACTACTTGCATACAAACAAGGTCTTCAAAACCCAATCTCCAAACCTGTCCATTGACAAAGATGGATGGTGAGCACCAATTAAGTTACAGTACCTTCCAAAAACTGAATGCTTCTCATCATTTATATGAAAAGAAGATTTAGATTTTAGGAAATGAGAACCCCTGGTTTGGCTAAACACCCTAGTATGACCTCCTGTAATCTCTTTCTCAGTAATCTATCGTTTGTCATAATCATTGTCAAATATAATTCTTCCTCATATCCTGGGAAGAATGTTTCCTACCCTGATTGATTTGTCTGTAGATGCACTAAAAAGTCTCTCTGATGATTGTGAGATGGCCAGGCACACGACTGAACTTTTGTGCTTTTTGACCTCAGTAATCAACTTTGGTTGCTGGTTCCTGACATCCCAAACCTTCAAAAGAAAACATTTGCAGAAACAATAAAACATCAGGGCACAGGACATATTGAAAAGAGATATTTGTGATATATACAATATTGTTGAATGATTATCTGGAAGCACAAGAAAATATTGATTGTACTAGCTGAGTGAAACTAAAAGAATGTTAAGGTACTTTAGGAGAAGCCTAAGTGATGATAAGGGTGCTGAGCAACCTTGATTGTGCCATCTGAATGCCCGCTATATAATTTTCTTTTGCTGTATGTTAGCGCTTCAGTTCTTCCATTGGCCGAAGCATCCATTTGTGCTACCTCACCATGTACAAAAATGTCTGCATGCTAATATAATTCCATTCAACACTTCTCTGTCAGATTCACAGAAGTATCATTCTTTTCTATCTATAGTCTGAATGCCTACTAGTAAAGCACACAGAAATACTATATTTAGTACTATTTACATTTCTCTCAAAAGCATTTTGAAACTAAAAGAAATTTGAATGTAATTCTTTCAAGCATGTGATGTTTTGTTTTTGTTTTAGCTTCTAGAGCATGATATGTTTATCTATACTATATTCCTTTCCATGTGGCATCAACATACTGGTTTCAGAATAGGATCATTTGCAACGACATCAAGAAGCTCTTTTGCTGTCCACGTAACCCATTTGAGTCTTCGTAGAGGACCGATTATTTCTTGTGCAAAAGTTGAAATCAGTTGAAGGCATTCTGCACATTTTTTCCGGGTCATCAAAAGAAGGTCTATAGAAGTGCCATGCTTCCACATACAGAACTGTACACACTACTTTCTCCTTATGGACAAAAATGCGATAAAACTTTGTTCTCTAATGCATATGCTGATCATATGTAGGTAAAAGATAATTGTTCTAATTTTGATTGCACAAAAGGCATTGTGGACCATCACTCACCTGGATTTTGCATGTAACTATGAAGTGAGACGGTGGCCAATATCCTCTCTTCAACTTGTCTGTCATGCCGTAAGCATCCTACCAGCTGAGGAAGTAAAATTGAGCATGCAACAAGTTGCATACCGGTATCAGGCATTGATGCAAGTGCACAGTTGAGCCATGTAGCAGTCACAAGGCAAGGTTTTGCCAATTCAGGTATTCGACCTGATAAAGACTTGGCCAGGGCTTCAAACAGTGACTTGCCTTTAGTCAGTAGAACACTAGCAATTTTCCTTTCCCATTCATCTGTGGCCATCTTCTCTTCATTCTGAACTTGCAAGTAGTCAACAAATGATTAAATAAGTTATTCATAGATAGAAAATAATCATCAATCCACTATTTATGATATTCCAAATACAGCTGATTAGCAGTTGAAGTACAATATTTGGAATGGATTATAATATCGGAATACAGCCTGGATCAAATAGTGAAACACTGGTAAACACATAAAATAGATCTAAACATGTAACATAGAACAAAACAAAGAAGATAGAATCATTAAGTCCAAATTCCAAAGTCTAAAAGATGTGCAACTCAACAACCAAGGATTGTTTTCTATTCTACAATCTCACATATTTATACAATGAAGTTGATTAATAATTAGATGAAAGCATCTTAAGAACTAAAGCTAAAGAAAGCATAGAGCTAAGCTTTAAATAGAGGGGTCACTTAGTGAAAAAATGTTCAGAATACTTGCATTCATAGCCTTCTTACTGGTACCCCTTTTTATTGGATTTACCACCACCTCCTCTGATCTTTGGGATCTACTTTTACAATATTAGCCCTATTTTTGCCAGTACAGTGGTGCAAAAGTTGCCAATAAATCCCCCCTGCTTCTAGACTTCTGTCTTTTGTGTATGCGCACAATCTTCATTTCTATTTCTAGTCCTATTAAAATCTGATATTTCAGTGAATGTTTCCAGCATCTATATGGGAACCATTTTGGAAACTAAGATACAGTGATCATTTAGTGAAAACATGTTCAGAATACTTGAATTCATAGCCTTCTAAGTATTACCCCTTGTTTGTGGATTTACCACCACCTCCTTTGATCTTTGAGACCTACTTTTACACTAGTAGCCCTACTTTTACCAGTACAGTGGTACAAAAGTTGTCAATGAAATATGCCTCCTGCTTCTAGACTTCTGTCTTTTGTGCATGTGCACAATCTTCATTTCTAGTTTTAATCCTATTCAAATCTGATATTTCAGTGAATGTTTCCAGCATCTATATAGGAACCATTTTGGAAACAAAGCTACAGTGATCCGGTTGTGCAACCCAAAAGAGAACATTGATCTAATGCATAAAGTCACTGCTGAGCTCATTTTGAATTAGTCTAAAAACAGAGTTGTTCAAAAAGAAATTTGCTTTAATAAAGTTAAACTCCTTGGGAAAATATAGCATAAATAACATCTGAAATAGCATTTTTAGAATCATTGATGTATGATGAGCATACCCATCTCTTCATGGCATCTTCTAAAGGATTTTCTTCTTCTATCAAAGAATCCATAAAATCATTTTCAAGTCCAGCTTTTTTAAGCAGCCAAGCTTCGAGTAAGGTCTGACCCAGATATGAGAAGCGCCCTGCCAAAATCAGAAGAGCTTTGGCTGCTTGCAATTGTGCCTTTTTATCTATTTCGCAATGTAGTGCAGCTATGATGGATTCCAGTGCCTCTTCTCTATATACACTGTATCGTCGTGGTTGTACCTTCATTCAATCAGCATTGCATGAAGTAAGGTATAAATTTAATGTACAAGACAAATAATGCTTATTGTTTGTACAAGTTACCTAAGAAATTATTTTTACAAGATGATATGGGTTTCAGTTTGACAACTTGCAGAAGTTCACAAGCTTATAGAGAAAATAACAAGCTTGGTATCCTGCATAAGAAGACAGACATACCAGAAGTTCTAGCTGTAACAGCAAGGTTGAAGCCATTGGTTGTTGCTCAAGTGATGCCGTTTGGAGGTAAACCAAAAGAACATGCATAGTATTTAGAAGCCCTTCCTTTTGCAATTCACTCAAGAACTTGCTAACTAGAGTCCTCCTGATAGATGCAGACGAAAGCACATGAAATTAGATGGACACCTCCGAGAGATAGAACATTTTTGACTTAGGAGAAGTGGATGCAAGTTTTAACAAATGGGTAATATGACCACAAAGTCAAGAGGTGTGGCATGCACCAAACATCAATTCTAGAAACAAAAATATATTAACCTTATTTAACATAAGATGGCTGCATTATCAGAGAGAATGGTCTGAGATTACTCCAGAAATTTGCTATAATTGCACGTGTAAGTTTACATCCTAAATATTGAAATGCATTTAGCTGGAATACCAGCAACACATACCTGTTAAGACAAAGTAATTCAGAGAGAAAAGCAATAGCAACAGCTCTGGACATCCCTTGGTTGCAGTGTAAGAGCTCTACTAGAGAAGCTTTTTTGATGTCTCTCACTACAATATGCCTGCTGTTTCCATCTGCTTGCATGCAGCAGCAAAGAATTGATGCAGTACTTATCTTCCCTTGGATGCTTCCCAATTCCAATCTGCGCAAAAGAAATGGAATTCCTCCTAGAGATATGATTTGCTTTGCATTTTCTCTATTTTTAGTATGATCTAAAACAGTGAGAAGCTGTTCCAACAATAAAATTGCTGCTTCTTGAGGTGTACACTGGCTGAGTCTTAAGCTTTGTAAGTCGGAAGTGTTTTCTATAACTGCAAGAAGCACTGGTATCAAGTCAAGCAAAACTAATTTTGAAGGTGGGGGCTTTAACAGATGCAGTAGAACTACAGCATGTGGGAAAATGTTGCTCTTGACAATTCGCATAATAATTTCAAGGTCCGAGTCTGCCCTAAGGATTATCTTCCTATTTAAGTCACTTTTAACTGCTAGTTCTGCTAAAATACAGACGGTTTTTTGTAGCACCTCTTCATTTTCAGAATTTGAAAGCACCTCCATTAATTCATCAATAATGGCAGCCTTTGAGAGGCTTGCTTCTACTACAGGGTTACTATTTGATTCTAGCCAAATACGACCAATTGTTAGGGCAGCCTCTTCACATTCTATTAAGTTGTTTGAAGTGCATAGGATGGCTGTAGCCTGCTTTAAATTACTTAAAAGATCACGTGAAATTGGAGGGATAGAATCAAATGATTCTTTGTCAAACTGAGAAAAACGTCTGGTCAGGAAACCTTTTTGGCTTGAAGTCTCCATATTGTTGTTTGCATTCAATTTGTCTGAAAATTGTTTAGATGACTGCTCTCTAGGGCTGTTCAGATTAGCATGGTTTTCAGACATATATTGGAGTGAAACAATCTGTTCCAATTGTGCACTGGGACGACCATACTCTGTAGAAATTCCTGATTGTGATATTTTCCAAGCATCCACAGCTTGCTTGAGTTCGGAATTCGTATTTGGCAGTGTCAAACTTTCCAGCTTCTTCCAAGTTATGGGACATGTTGTATTGCCCTGATCTAACCGTTCCTGGATTGCTGCACGCTCATAAGTTTGCCCTGTCTCTATTGTTACTGGATCCTCAAACAGCTGGTCTGTAAGAGGACAGACAAGATCTTTTGGGATTCTTATATTACCTGATTGTTTAAAATATACAGTATTCTGTGGTTTGAGTCCTGCACTGCAATGGAAGACAACTGAAAGATATGAGTATTATTACCAGAAATCAAATCACATCATTCAGTTCTCAGAACATCTAATCAAAGCATCCGTTAAAACTGACCTGTCTGATACAGAACTGTTGCTCATAGACACTATACTGTTTTCTTTTGTACCTTCTTCTCCTAGGTTTGCTTTTTGAGAAATATCTGTTTCTATCTGTTCCATGCACAGACAATGTTATAAATTAGAGCATGAGGGCAATGCTTGAGGATACATTGTAAGAAATTGCCCAATCCTTTAATAGCAGCATTATTATGTGCTGTGTACATTACTAATACCTCTGAGTCAGATGGTGGTTGATTCATTTCTGAAGAAGATAATGGGCTCAAAGGGGAGTAGGAAGTTGCATTAGATTGTTGCAGACGGTATATAATTTCAGCAAACTCCTTCAAAGTCAATGCATTTCCTTTCCTGTCTGAAAGCTTGCAAATAATGGAACACTTCTCGGCAAATGTACTGTAGTTTGACATATGCTCCCATAACTGTAGCATCTCTTCCTTTTTAAGCTCTTTTCCTTCCAGAAGTATGCCATTTTCTGATATCCTTTCATCTGCTTCTTTTAGCTGGTTTCTTGTCTGTCAAAAGCAAGTACAACAGGCCAGAGGTATTTGTGAGTGTCTCAACTGAAAAAGAGACTGGTTCTATACATCTTAACAGTCACCTAGTAGGATAGTTTCTCACTTTGAAGTGCATGATGTCAATGACCACCCACATTGGAAGGTAAATTTTCTATATCCATGATGTAAAACGCATAATTATATCTGTTGTAAGCATTGCAAAATATTTAGTGGATGCCAAAATCAGATTCATTATATGCCCCCATTCGATGTCACAGCATGGATAGATATCTAAACTTGGGGATGATTTGCTTATTCTGTCTTTTATAAGATAAATGTGCACTGTTGTCTTCAATAATTTTCCACAGCTTAGAATTTGCAATGGTCATTGCAGTTTGACAAAAAGCAGTTAAGGCTGCTTGTAAGTTATCAGTATTACAACTTCACTTCAAATTGCTGTTTTTTATGAAGAGTAATAATTACACAACTTCTTAAAATGCAACTAAACAGAATTAAAGTCTATGTGAATGGAGTAACTTTTTTCTGCTTTTGAATTATTAAACCGCTTGCATTTCTTGAAGTTGCCCAAAATCAACACATTTCTATCAAATCGTATGAAGCAACAGAAACTAATCACGGAAAGATTGGATCATGTATTATAATCCATGATAAGTAGTGTTCACCCTTAAAAGATTTTACACATGTGCAATGAAATATAATAATAATCTTGGACTGAATTTTCTATTGCATTCTAGGAAGAGGGAGTTCAGCATTATGCTAACCATTCTAAGAGAGCCTTCTTTGATATACCATGCACCATTTTCCACCTGGTGAACATTAGGCCTTATTTTCAGCTCCTCAGCTTCCAAAACCACATTTGTCTCTTGTGGTTCAGGCATTGAAGTAGTTTTATTTGTTTCTGCATTATGCATGCCCATAGTTGTTTTATCAAGCTTTCCAGATCTTTTAGGCGTATCATAACAGATTCAGACCTGGCATCAAGCTTTCTACTTCTGTTGGGTGTATCAAAAACAGCTTCAGACCTGACATCACAAATCACTTTAAATTAAGACAGTACATGTATGCTAACTGCTGCCTGTAACTTATGTTCCTAGTATTTTAGCTGTGTAGCTTATTTTATACTGATTAGAAAATAAATATTATTCAAGCAGTATCTTCAAAAACTAGTCTCAAAGTTTTGATTTAAACTATGTAATGTTTATTAAAATAAAAAAATAGAACTTGTTCAATGTGAAAATTGTTCGACAAAGGCACAGACAAATGCAGGTTGATCAGGTGAACTCTATCATGAAACCCTAAAAATTATCTACTGCTCTTAAAGAAGAAATGAAGGCTATAATATTTTGGTGATTAATAACAGGTAGATGAGAAAGCAAGTGTCGAAACACTCACAAAACAGGAAGGACTAGAAGAACTTGCTTTTAGAAAACTTGCGATAAAAGGTATTTACATTAACATTTTAGATCACAGTTCATGGATCATCCTGATGATGAATCCTGCATTTCTTTCACAGGTTTCCTTGAAAGTTGATGAAACAAAGTGTTCTATTTATTATGGACTGTGCAAGTTAGGGAAAACTTACATGGAGATGACACGAGCCTCAAAAATATTCGTAAGTGCATGAAGATCCATATAAAAGAAGACACATCATCAAATGGAATTTAGCCCATTGAACTACTTGTGTGCTATGTGTTCTAGGGATTAATTTCTTCCCATATAGTATAGATTCTGTTGGATACGTGTTGTGTACTTAGTATGTTTTATAGTAGAGGGATGATCTCATCAAGTGTTTGGAATGCATTTTTCAGATTTTTTTTTTTTTGGTTTTTTGGTGCTATTTTGGTTTTTTCTATTTACGCCTATGTTTTAAAGCACTAAGGTTTATCTTTTGCATGATTCATGCAATGTGTAAAACTACTTTCCATGTGCCTATATATACCCACACATGCTTAAGGGTGAAAAAAAAAATTATTATTGTATTGAAGAGTGGTTGAGTTTTATGCAATAGAGAAGAATTATTACTGTTCTGGGATTTTTACCCATAAGGGTTTTCCCAGGTTTATCAGGTTTCTTTTTCTTTACAGATTCAACTACTACTTCTGTGGCATGTGCTATGGGAACTAGTTTCTTTTCTATGGATTAACCTCGTCAGACTTCTATATGGCATAGGCCCAATTAGCCTTTGCATGCCATGCAGAGAAGCCATTTAGAAACTAACACAATTTTGAATATAATGACCCATTGCTTGTAGATTATTGCTAGGGACAACTTGACTGTTTAAAGGATTCACACACGTGACAAATGTTTAATGAGTGAGTTAAATTCCAGATAAAATAGATCTTAACACATTATATATCCCATCTGCTGTTTTTAGATTAAGGTTTAGCATGTTATCTTTAGTCTTTAAAAACCGGCATTTCCGGTGGGGTGAACCAATAGAGCATCCGAGCTGAGTGGTGATCTGGGGAACTGTATTCTTGAGACCTGATGGGCCTGATTGTATTTGGCGCTCTTTGCGGGGGTTGGGATTATCATTATTAGTATTTTGGTCATAATATTGGTGATCTCTTTTAAAAAGAAATAAATTCCACATAGCCTACATGATTTCATGTCAGCCATTTTCAACAAATAACATCTAGCAAAAGTGTCCCAGAATGGGCTACTCTACAGAAAAATGAAATGGTTATACTAACATCTGCAAAAAGTAGAATTGTTTATGGGACCAAAATGCCGACTGCAATTGTGATGTCCCTATATAAAAACATTGTTTAAATTAAAGATTTAAACATCATGATAAAAGGTTAGTGGTGTTTAGTAATAATATTTAAATAAACATGTATTATTAATATATATTATTTATTGTTATATATATTATTTAATAATATTAAATCATATTGTTATATATATTATATAATTATAATATAATATATTTATTTTAATTAACAAAAATATATATTTATAAATAATAAATATAAATGTAAATATAAAAATAAATATTATAAATCATAATTAAATATATTTAAAAACTAATAGTGGCCGATTTCAATTAGAAAGGTGCATATGATTCATGTGAAGCATTTTATACTTAATATGCAAGTATTAAAAGGTATATGATATGTGGTGATTAGTATTAAGAGAAGGTAGCGCTCCATGTAAAATAATGATTTTTGTCTTATTCAAAATATAAGGTGAATGGATGGGACGCATAATAAGGAGAGTATTAATAAGTAAAAGTATGATTTGGTTATTAAGATGGGGGTACGATCCAAAAAGGAGAAAGGATCTATGAAATGATGCGATTGTAATTAAGGGGGCAGCAATCAGTTTTAGGAAAGTTTAAAAAACAAAAACAAAAGGGCTGTCTCTCTTCGGGCAGCGATCCCTCCAAATAGGGGTGTGACTTTATGAAGAGTCATCACCCCTTCAAAAGTGGTGGCTTCTCTTACATGTTAAGATATATAAGTAAAATAGGTAGTAGTGAATGAGAAAAAAAAAAAGGGTAGGGGTTCCGAGTTCTAATCTGCCTCAAGCATAAAAGATCAACAATCCTAAACATAGGGAAACATATATCTATAGTTCCACGGAGTTTCGGGGACGGGGACGGGGGGACGGCAGGGGACGCGTTTCGGGTTCAGGGACGGGGGGGGCCTAAATTTGGGGACGGCGGGGGACGGCGGCGGGGGGGCGGCGGGGGAGCGGCGCGCTGAAATACATATAATACTTGAAAAATTAGTTATAAAAAGATGTATAATTGTAGAAGCCTAAGGAATAAGTAAAGTTTAGAGTTTAAACACATTGCCATGATTTCATTGAACTAGTGAACATTGAAACAATGTGAAACATTGGAATGAGAACTAGATGTTTCATAATTTGAATTTCATAATCATTGTTCATAATTACAATCAAGTTTCAACAATGTTCAAAATATTGAAATAGTAAATACTAAATACTAAATAGTAATGCCAAAATGGTTAATGGCTTGGTGCCACCAATGATCTAATCATCCCCAAGCTCCATGTCGATTTCGTCATCACTGGAACTGCTGGACCCCAAATGCTCAAGCTCATCTAAACCAATACCAACCAGCCCTGTCTGTGTAGCATCCTCATCTATCTGTGATGGCTCTTCTGGCTCTACATCCCATCTGGCTGCTGGACTCTCCCTGTATGTAGTTGTGGTGCGGTCCATGAGACGCAAGGAACTATGTACAGCCACAAGCTTCTCTGCCCTCCTAGAAGTAAGCCTGTTCCTCTTAACAGAGTGGATGAAGCTATAAGTAGACCAGTTCCTCTCAGCAGCAGAAGAACTAGAAACCTGGGACAGCAAACGAATGGCTAGAGTAGTAATCAAAGATCTAGGCCCATGCATAGTCCACCACAACTTGGGGTCCTCCTGTGACATAGTCTCCAAATCTATCTGGGCTGCCTCTGAATATCCCCAAAGAATGGCAAATTTTGACCACTCAGTACGAAGCAAGCTGGCCTCTGTAGAATCATACATTTTGTCAATGGCCTTCATGAACCCTTCCTTCACCTCAGCATCCTATATAGGTGTGATTCTACCGGGCCTAGGTATGTACCACTTTGGGTTCAATGCATAGGCAGCCATGTGTAAGGGAGTGTTGAGCTTCTCCCATCTACGTTGAATGATCGGATGAATATGCTCGGTGTAGAATTGCATTGTGGGGTCCTTCTCTCGCACAATAGTCTTCATTTGATCAAGCATGGAATCAATGCACTCATATACCTCTCCAAGGGAAGGTGCATTAGAATCCCCAAATCTAATAACTGTGAAGACTGGCTGAATGATGGAGACAATATATTTGGCATCAGCCCAAAAGACATCATTCGTCACCACCTCCTTAACCCTCAATCCCTTTTGTGTCTTTGACTCAGGCCATCGGTTCCATTCTGCTGTCATTACCATTAGTTGCAATGGCTCTTGCAACTCAAGCATCCTCTCCAAGAGAATAAAATATGATGCATACCGAGTCTCTATAGGCTTCAGGAATTCCTTCTTGGAGAAGGACCTGAAAAGTGCATGTGAAGTATGGTGATTGTAGATAAACATCTGCACATCTCTAGCATCACTGACAATTAATTTGATCCAACTGATTTTACCCATGTCCTTAAGTGCATTATTCATAGCATGCACACAACAAGGAGTCCACCAAATATGTCTATAGGCTGCCTCAATCAACTTCCCTGCAGCTTTGCACACATGGGTCGCATCTGTCACTACCTGCACCACATTTTGTGGCCCAACCTCCTCTATAGCATCCTTGAGGATCTGGAACTGATAATGGGCATCCTTGCTATGCCCAGAACAATCAATAGCCCTAAGGAAATAAGGGCCCGCTGTAGATGTAACGATGATGTTGATAAGTGGACGGTGCCTAATGTCCGTCCACCCATCCATGACTATGCTGCATCCACTTGTGATCCAGGTTCTCTTCATCTTCTCCATCAAAATATTAATCTTGGAATAGTGTTGATCCAAGATTGTTGTCCTCAATTTAGTCTCCCCTGGTGGCACATATGATTGTCCTGCCCTTATTATCTTTGACACAGCTTCCTTATAATAAGGAGAGCGAGCCACATGGAATGGAATGCCATTAGCAAAGAACAATTTGCCAATGGCATCATCTGCCTCATCCTTTGCTTGCATATTGAATAAATCTGCCAATGGTTGTGAAGATGCCATCTTACGTTTCCCCTTCGGCTGTGTTGCACTTGAACTGGATGGATTTGATGGCCTTTGAATCTGCAAAGTAGCACTAGAAATTTGATCACCCCTACTCCTTTGTGGCAACATAACAGAAGGTGATGCTTCATCCTCTTTACAACCCCATAATTTTAACATTTCAGCCCTGAACTTCAAGTTACCATCCACAACTTTGCATACATCTACACCTTTGCCTCGGACAAGAAGAAGGTGAGCATTAGTTCTTGTAATGCTTCCAAACCATGTAAGCTTACATATGTTGCACTTCCATTTTCTAGTGCCCCCCCCCTTTGCTGCAGGGTTTGCTTCTATCTTAGATGCAAATTGTTTTAAGGGTGATTTTGGATCAAAGGGGCCCTTGGCCCATTTTTGAAGGATTTGTGAAGGGCACTTATCACGAGCTTTACTCCCAACGGAACTTGTGTCAGTTTGAGAGTGAGATCGAGTATTTGAGGCATGTTCACCCTCCCCTTCTAAATCAAAATCAGGATCTCGATCATCAGATTGAGATGAGTCATTTTCACTGTGAACTTCAACCTCTCTATCCTCATTGTCACTTATGCTGTGTGACTGTGAACTCATTATGATGATGATGCTGCAGCCTGCAAAAGAAAATCAAAAATTAAAATTGAAAAAAGTTAAAACAATGTACAACTTCATTGTTAAGAAAAAAATTTTAAAAATGAAAATCAGAAAAATTCAAAAATCAAAATGTGGTCTCATGGACTGCAATGATTCTAGGATATGCACAAAATGATTGCAGGATTTGTTAAAGCAAGCTGCAAATGCAATTGGCTGGTGCAAAGCCAAATTCGGAATTCCACAACCTTTGCCAGCCCAGCATCCTCCCTGCCTGTGTCAAAATGGGAGCTTTGGAATAGGTTATGGAGTTGGACATCCATCTAAAACATAAAGGATAGAGGAACTTTCAATTTTGTGACTTGTCAGATGTTGTAGTTGCAACTGCCCTGTTAGATGTGTATGCAAAGTGGAAGCATAGACAAGGCACGTGAACTGTTTGACAGAATGCCTCAAAGAAATGTGGAAGCATAGACAAGGCATGTGAACTGTTTGAGTCTTTGACAGAATGCCTCAAAGAAATGTGGTCTCTGCAGTCTGCATAGACAAGGCACATGAACTGTTTGACAAAATGCCTCAAAGAAATGTGGAACAGTGGAAGCATAGACTGTGATAGAGAAGGCACGTGAGCTGTTTGACAGAATGAGGCATTCTGTCAAACAGTTCACGTGCCTTGTCTATGCTTTCAGTGTTCACACCTTGACAGAATGAGGCATTCTGTCAAACAGTTCACGTGCCTTGTCTATGCTTCCAGCCTTCCACATTTCTTTGAGGCATTCTGTCAAACAGTTCACATGCCTTGTCTATGCGGAGACCACATTTCTTTGAGGGAGACCACATTTCTTTGAGGCATTCTGTCAAACAGTTCACGTGCCTTGTCTATGCTTCGGAGCTTCCACATTTCTTTGAGGCATTCTGTCAAACAGTTCATGTGCCTTGTCTGTGCTACTGCTTGCTGCTTCCACTTTGAGTTTGCAATGTGCATACAGACTACACTAACAGTGCAGTTGCTGCAACCACAACATCTGACAAAATTCCTCTATCCTTTATCAAAAAAATTTAAAAATAACCAAAGCTGAAAGCTCCCATTTTGACGCAGGTAGGGAGACGCAGGCACTGCAACGATTGCAGGATATGCACAAAATGGATTTGTCGAAAAGGTTTTACCGTTTTAGAACTGGAAGTTTAGGAAATGGAAATCCGAAATTAAAAACGTTTTAAAATTTTTGTTAACGCTGAATGCCTCAAAGAGATGGCATCGCGTGGGATATCCCACGCGATGCCATCTCTTTGAGGCATTCTGTTCTTCAGAGGTAAACGTTACTACAAACATTTGACTGTAAGGTATTAAAATTTAATGGCCGCACTTCCAATAAGATTGTTCACAGTTTATTATTGCAGCATAAAAAAACATGAAAAAGAATGCCTCAAAGAGATGGCATCGCGTGGGATATCCCACGCGATGCCATCTCTTTGAGGCATTCGCTGCATAATAAACGAATCACCCAAAATAAAACCCTCGGGCCTCAGTACCTGTGATTCGACGGTCAGAATTTAATCAAAGTAAACTTCAAACGCAGTAATCTCCTTGAACGCGTCGGGTGCCAGTGAGAAAACTTCAAAACAATGAAAAGTAAAAGTTAAAAGTAAAACCTAAACAAAAAAAACAAATATTATATGTTTCGAGGGGGGACGCCTGGAAGACTCGGGGACGTCCAGACGTCCCCCAATGAGAAACGTCCTCTGATGCGGCGGGGGGACGGGGGGGGGGACGTTTCCCTGACGTCCCCCCGTCTCGGAAACGTCCCCGTCTCCGAAACGGCACCTTTTTCCGGGGGGACGCGTCCCCGTGGATCACTGCATATATCTGGTTTAATACAGGGATAAGAAGGAGGAGTGAGGCACACACTTACAGATCTGCAGATTATTGAAGAGGAGTTTTATATCAGATTTGTAAGAGAATACATGCAGATTTAAAAGAAGACTATATGCAGTTTAAGAAGAGAAATTTATGACAGAATTGTGAGGAGAGTTACATTAAACTGCAGTCAACATTAAAGGAAGGATATATAGATATAATTCTGAGCTTCTGATATAGATATATATGTTGAACAACTGAGAAGGAATATATAATAGGATTTGAAAGCAGATCTATAAGAAGAGAAAATACAATCAAAAGGAAGCAATGAAAATGATAAGTAACTGTAGAGAGCATAGAAGGAAAGAATAAAATCCTTAAGAGTTCTAAGGAATACAAAGGCAAGAATTATCCTCCTGATATGAGGTATCTAAGCCTATGTTTCTTATGATAAATGCCATATGATAAATAATGACAAATGCATATAATTGAAAGATCATCATTAGTCATGTATATTATTAGGCATTATGAAACTAGCTGTGAAATATAGATCATATCCACAACACATTTGACATGATTGTTTGCAACTATGCGTTTGATTAGTTTATTATGCATTAATGTGGATTCTTGTATGAATATTATGATGAGGGAATTAAGGGCCTACGAGGAGGGGAAACGGCGTTGGGATCATTATCTAAGTACGCCACCCCATGGTGGATGGTTGAGCCCTACCACATGTGGGCCAAGAGGGCATGGGAAGCCGCTTTTGGGCTTAGATGGAGTGATTTCCAGGACACACTGCCGTAGTTGCACCCCAACCTCCCATCATGGAAATTAATTGAATCATAAGAGGAAGTAGAATGGTTCTGATAAGGGGAACGGTGATAGGACGCTTCACTAGGCACGCCACCCCATATGGATGGCAAGAGGCCACATGGCGCCAAGAGGGGTCAAGAGGGCATGGGAAGCCGCTTTTGGGCTTAGATGGAGTGATTTCCAGGACACACTGCCATAGTTGCACCCCAACCTCCCATCATGGAAATTAATTGAATCATAAGAGGAAGTAGAATGGTTCTGATAAGGGGAATGGTGATAGGACGCCTCACTAGGCACACCACCCCATATGGATGGCAAGAGGCCACATGGGGCCAAGAGAGGTGAAGTACCCGCTCTTGGAACTAGGGTAGAGGGTTTCTTGGGCACCTTATCAAGCCATTTTGTTCCAGGAATTAGAAACCCTAACCCTAAACTTGTGGGATTTGAATTTTTAGGATAAAATTAGTATTGTTCCAATAGGGGACATTACAGCAATCTGAGCACAAAAGAGCAGGTCAAAGTCAAACTTGAAACACTTCAATTTTCAGACCACCTATTACTAATTCTAATTAGAAATTTTCTTGTTTTGGCAAGTCTCGTTTTCAAAAAGAGGAGCTATCGAATCAGCTCTTAGATTCTTTCCATACTTGACTGGATTTAACTATTAGCAGAACAATCATTGATGTAATGTGAGCTCTGTTCAAAGTGCAAAATAGATGTTCTTTTTCACTGGTTTCATGAGGTGTACAATTGAATTTTACCATCGTCTAAACTTTTTGATAGTGTGAGTTTGAGTTCCTTAAAGTAGTCTTGTTGTTTCTTGCCTTGGTTCTTTTGTCAATATAGTTAATCTAAACTTTCCCCTTACATTGAGCATTCTTATAAACTAATATCTCACATATAATAAATAATAGCTGCTGCATAAGAACTCAGTGTCTTAATTCATGAGTGCTTACGATTGTATCCCCCTAATGACAATAACTTTACGAAAGTGCATATGGAAGGTGTAGTTTTTATTTTCATGCTTAGATGCACTTCTGTAATCCTTATTAGCTTTGTATACTTTGATATTATGCATTCTGCTTCAAGACTTCTTTTCTAATACCTTCATAAACTTTTATAATATATTACTGACATAGTGGGGTTTTATCTATAAAAATCCACAAAGTATGGATCGACTGCTAAAATATGGGATATGATATATTAAGAAGGATAACTGATTTTGATTTTCATATGATATATTTATCTATCTTTTCTTGAGAATTTCTAAAATTCTTGCTTATCATTTTAATAGTTTGTCTCCTTGGTGACATTTTGTCACACACTTGGCGGTTGTTCATTCTGCAGAACAAATTCATGGGAAATGAAAGCAAAAACGATTGGAAGTTTAAAACAAAAGAAAAACTTGATTTTAACGGTCCGTCAAGAAGCCAGAAACATGAGCAGGTAGCCAGATCCAAGTTTAAAGATTTTTTTCATTCATCCAATCAACCATATGATGCCTAGGGCAAATGTGGCGACAAAAGAACATGGCCAAAAAAATGCTGGAAATGTGTTGACATAGAGAGAACTCGCAGCAGGCCTTAAAACGTGGCATAGAGATTGTTTCAGGCCAAAAAAGAATGTGAAACGCCAGGAAAATGAGCAGACGGATGTGGGTTTGTGTGCAGGCCGCAATAGACTAGTAGAGGGAAGAAAAGAAAGCAAAAGACAGCAGAAAGGAGGGCGCCAGAGGTCTGCAAAACGAGTGGAATGCAAAGAAAATGAGTGTAGGAAATTAAAAAAAAGAGGAGTTTTCAGCAAAGCTGGGAGCCTGGGTGCTGAAACAGCCACAGGCAATTTTCATTTTGATGCATTTTCAGTTTGAGCTCTTTTTCAGTATGCTTGTAAGCCTTGAAAGGCAGAATTCATTAATAAATGCAAGAGATTGTTTGTGTTTCCATTTCGTTTGACTCTACTGGTGAATTTGGTAGATTTGTGTTTCCACCTCATTTGAATCTATGGCGAATTTGATTTGGTGGTTGTTTCCATTGAGCATAAAATTTACTGGCGAATGCGAGAGGTTACTAGACTTTGGTAGTTGTTAATTCGACCGCTAAGGTTAATTTGCATCAGCAACTCTCTCGAATGATGGAGATTTCATATTTTTGTTTATTTTCATATAGAAAGAATACAAAGAACAAGAAAAACGATAGGAAGAGAAATGAAGAAAACAGGGGAGGAACTGTAAATCGACTAAATGTACAGAGGAAGAATTGAATATATAAACAAGAATGCATGAATGATTTGCATAAAGAATTAACGAAGGAAAACAGAAAGTTTTTATAGATTAGGTTTAGCAAAGTAATATAAAGATTCAACTTTCAAATCTTTACATTACAAAATATGAAAAAGAGGAAACCATGATATGCAATAAAAAAATTATTTATAAAAACATGATATGCAATAAAAATACTTATTAGATGTGATTAAATTCATTTTTTTCTTTGGCTCTACACCCTGATGATGTTGGATTATGGAGTGTGATCTGAAATATTGATGGGAAAAGAAAATATTACAATTAAATTTAGAAGCATTCAAATTTAAAATTATAACTCTATTTATAAACAATATTTAATTCCATCATATTAAAAATTACATACATTTCATTGACATCAATAAAAACATTATAAATTAAGTAGTATGTCTACTCTTTATATAAATATCTAAACCTAAATCTTATTATATGTTTTTTGGCATTCAGGGCCTAAATTTGACGGTCGACTATCCATTCAAAAATACCCTTAAAATACTGACATGCCTTTATATATATATATATATCACAATTCTATTTAAATTTTGATAGTTTATCCAAAATCTCTCCTTTCACATGATATAATCTTTTTAAAAATTTGATTGTATTTTATGACAAAAATGTCTAAATACGGCCATATGGCCATCAATTACAATGATGAAATTGTTTGTATAAGAATATTTCATGGCTTTTCACCATTTACAATCTAAGATAAGTTTAGCATGTTTTTGGTCCATAAATCTCTGGATACACTTAACCATTATATTATGATGAAAAGTCTATTAGACCATTTGATGTCGCATGGAAATTGATTCATAGTGCCTTATTTATTGGTTAAGGAGTCAATGCAGTGTTTAACATGAAGTCTCATTGTTCATGATAGTGCCTTATTTATTAGTTAAGGAGTCATTGTTGTTCTAAACTACAATTGAAATCACCTGCTTTTTCATAGCCTAGGGTTCCACGAAGGATAACTTCAACCACAATGACAAACAAAGGCATCTAAGAAGTATATTCAAAATGAAACTATATCCCCCGACATCCTACCCCCAAAAGTAAGAGGACTCTCATTTACACTATAACAATAGGTATTATCCCTATTTACAAAATTAGGGGTAACACTATTGACAAGATTATTAACAAACAACTATTCTTAATATCATATGTTTAGGACTATTTTTTTACCACATTTTATTACTAGTAGACATGATATTTCCACAGTCCATGATATTTCCACATTTTATTATTTTCAAAATATTTTTTTGACCTTTTAACCAGGGAATATTGTACATCTGCCCCAATATGGAGTGTGGGTCCCCTCACACCCTACACCACCAATTCTAAGTATAGCAGAGTTGTCAAACTAGACATTTCAAAATCATCAGATTTAACCACTTCCAAAATTACCCTTGACAATACAATATTTATAAAAAACTAATATTTTCAAAAAATTAATTTTTTTTCTTCTAAGATTACCATTTACCATTGACTATAGTCTACTATCAAAATTACCAAATTTTAGCACTTTCAAAACTACTATTGACTACGTGGTTCAAATATAACCGCCTAGAACGACTTTCAAAATTACCATTGACTGTCAGTACTTCAACCGTCTGACAGTTGAATGGGAAGATATTTTAGGACAAGCAATTGTAAAGCAACTCTCACATACAAACGACGTATCCAGATATTTTGGCTTTTAATTAAAATTGAAGCAATGGAACAGTACTTCCTATAAGCTGTAAGTAGGTTGCAGTGGATAAAGCTAAAAGATCTGACTTCATATATAATGTTTGCAATCCAATGCACAGAGCATGTGGCACGACACGCCAGTCAGACGGGCTTTCGTTCATCCATCTTCTTTCAACTTTATTTCAAAAAAGGACGGCACTAGACATAGGAATTGTTTTTAGTTGCAAAAGGCTGAGCATGGCATGTGAAAATATGCGGATTTTCTCGACTAGAGTGAGAGGAATATGTACTAATGGACCGGATGATGAGGTTTGGACAAAGAGGACTGGCAGACTGGCCAAAATGTACGCAAACAAAGAAAGGCTTCGCTGGCTCTTTGCGGAGATGATACAGTATTACAGAGAATATCCTCTTCCATAATCGAAATTAATCAAGTGGACCCGTGGACTCCAGTCCGCCCAAGAAACAAATCTCACCCGAGCGTATCGCGTCTTTTGTCCAGCCTGGATACGCTCCAGTAGTGCATCTCAGCCGGCTCTCGGTTTTTTATTTTTAAAATATATAAGTATGTATTCTCTTTAATGTTCATATAGGATAGAGATTTCAAATCATCTTTTAAAAAAAAAAAAAAAAAAACAGTTTTTAAGAGAAAAAGGAGATACTTCGAACTTTTATCGTTGCGTCGATCTCTAGACCTAGAGTTTCCCACAAACCTGTTTTTACTATCCCAACCCACCATGGCTTGGGAGGCCACTAAGTTACTTAGGAGATTAAAAGTGTCGTTAGTCTATGTTTAATTGTAGTGGAAGTTTTAAAAAAGGAAAAAACCTCGCGTTTAGAGTTGTATAACCTTGTGCTCATAGTTGAGAATCAAAAAGAAGATAGGCGAAATTTAATTTTATTTATCTTTTCAACGAATATCAGCAAAAAGGGAACTCCCTCTTCCAATAGGAGAGCAGTTTATTTGTGCATAACTGTCCATTTCCAACTCGCATTCTAGAGGTGCGAATTGAAACGCCAACAATATATTAAGAAGGATAACTGATTTTGATTTTCATATGATATAATTTTTCTATCTTTTATTTCTAAAATTCTTGCTTATCATTTTAATAGTTTGTCTCCTTGTTGACACCATTTTATGTTTGACATTTTGTCACACACTTGGCGGTTGTTCATTCTGCAGAACAAATTCATGGGAAATGAAAGCAAAAACGATTGGAAGTTTAAAACAAAAGAAAAACTTGATTTTAACGGTCCGTCAAGAAGCCAGAAACATGAGCAGGTAGCCAGATCTGAGTTCAAAGATTTTTTTCATTCATCCAACCAACCATATGATGCCTAGGGCAAATGTGGCGACAAAAGAACATGGCCAAAAAAAATGCTGGAAATGTGTTACATAGAGAGAACTCGCAGCAGGCCCTAAAACGTGGCATAGAGATTGTTTCAGGCCAAAAAAGAATGTGAAACGCCAGGAAAATGAGCAGACGGATGTGGGTTTGTGTGCAGGCCGCAATAGACTAGTAGAGGGAAGAAAAGAAGGCAAAAGACAGCAGAAAGGAGGGCGCCAGAGGTTTGCAAAAAGAGTGGAAGGCAAAGAAAATGAGTGTAGGAAAATTTAAAAAAGAGGAGTTTTCAGCAAAGCTGGGTGCTGAAACAGCCATAGGCAATTTTCATTTTGATGCATTTTCAGTTTGAGCTCTTTTTCAGTATGCTTGTAAGCCTTGAAAGGCAGAATTCATTAATAAATGCAAGAGATTGCTTGTGTTTCCGTTTCGTTTGACTCTACTGGTGAATTTGGTAGGTTTGTGTTTCCACCTCATTTGAATCTATGGCGAATTTGATTTGGTGGTTGTTTCCATTGAGCATAAATTTTACTGGCGAATGCGAGAGGTTACTGGGCTTTGGTAGTTGTTAATTCGACCGCTAAGTTTAATTTGCATCAGCAACTCTCTCGAATGATGGAGATTTCATAGTTTTGTTTATTTTCATATAGAAAGAATACAAAGAACAAGAAAAACGATAGGAAGAGAAATGAAGAAAACAGGGAGGAACTGTAAGTGGACTAAATGTACAGAGGAAGAATTGAATATATAAACAAGAATGCATGAATGATTTGCATAAAGAATTAACGAAGGAAAACGGAAAGTTTTTATGGACTAAGTTTAGCAAAGTAATATAAAGATTCAACTTTCAAATCTTTACATTACAAAATATGAAAAAGAGGAAACCATGATATACAATAAAAAAAATATGAAAAAAGAGGAAACCATGATATGCAATAAAAAAAATATTTATAAAAGCATGATATGCAATAATTTTTTTTTTTATTAGATGTGATTAAATTCATTTTTTTCTTTGGCTCTACACCCTGATGATGCCTGGATTATGGAGTGTGATCTGAAACATTGATGGGAAAAGAAAATATTACAGTTAAATTTAGAAGCATTCAAATTTAAAATTATAACTCCATTTATAAACAATATTTAATTCCATCATATTAAAAATTACATTTATTTTTTAAAAATACATTTCATTGACATCAATAAAAACATTGTAAATTAAGTAGTGTGTCTACTCTTTATATAAATATCTAAACCTAAATCTTATTATATGTTTTCTTGCTTATTTACTACATTCAGGGCCTAAATTTGACGGTCAACTTTGCTGTCAAGCAATTTTTTTATGACCGTTCAAAGGTACCCTTAAAATACTGACATACCTTAATATAAGAAGAATTATATATAAGCCATACAATCCTATTTAAATTTTGACATTTATCCAAAATCTCTACTTTCACATGATATAATCTTTTTAAAATTTTGATTGTATTTTACGACAAAAATGTCTAAATACGGCCATATGAACATCAATTAGGCCCTGTATAAGAATATTTCATGGCTTTTCACCATTTACAATCTAAGATAAGTTTAGCATGTTTTTGGTCCATAAATCTCTAGATACACTTAACCATTATATTATGATGAAAGTCTATTGGACCATTTGATGTCGCATGGAAATTGATTCATAGTGCCTTATTTATTGGTTAAGGAGTCAATGTAGTGTTTAACATGAAGTCTCATTGTTCATGATAGTGCCTTATTTATTAGTTAAGAAGTCAATGAAGAGTGTTTACCATGAAGTCTCATTGTTGTTTTAAACTACAATTGAAATCACTTGCTTTTTCATAGCCTAGGGTTCCACGAAGGATAACTTCAACCACAATGACAAACAAAGGCATCTAAGAAGTCTATTCAAAATATCCCCCAACATCTTAACCCCAAAAGTAAGAGGCCTCTCATTTACACTATAACAATAGGTATTATCTCTATTTACAAAATTAGGGGTAACACTGTTGACAAGATTATTAACAAACAACTATTCTTAATATCATATGTTTAGGACTATTTTTTTTACCACATTTTATTACTAGTAGACTTGATATTTCAACAGTCCATAATATTTCCACATTTTATTACTTTCAAAATATATTTTTTGGACCATTTAATCATGTAATATTGTACATTTGCCCCAATATGAAGTGTGGGTCCCTCATACCCTACACCACCAGTTCTAAGTATAGCAGAATTGTCTAGACATTTCAAAATCATCACATTTAACCACTTCCAAAATTACCCTTGACAATACAATATTTAGTAAAACTAATATTTTCAAAAAATTAAATTTTATTCTTCTAATATTACCATTTACCATTGACTCTGGTCTACTATCAAAATTACCAATTTTTAGCACTTTCAAAACTACTATTGACTACCTGGTTCAAATATAACCGCCTAGAACGACTTTCAAAATTACCATTGACTGTCAGTACTTCAACCGTCTGACAGTTGAATGGGAAGATATTTTAGGACAAGCAATTGTAAAGCAACTCTCACATATAAACGACGTAGGTATCCAGGTATTTTGGCTTTTAATTAAAATTGAAGCAATGGAACAGTACTTACCTATAAGCTGTAAGTAGCTTGCAGTGGATAAAGCTAAAAGATATGACTTCATGCTTCACGGCATATATATAATGTTTGCAATCCCATGCACAGAGCATGTGGCACGACACGCCAGTCGGACGGGCTTTCGTTCATCCATCTTCCTTCAACTTTATTTTAAAAAAGGACGGAACAAAACATGGGAATTGTTTTTAGTTGCAAAACGCTGAGCATGGCATGTGAAAATATGCGGATTTTCTCGACTATAGTGAGAGGAATATGTACTAATGGAGTTTGGACAAGGACGACTGGCAGAG
Source organism: Cunninghamia lanceolata (assembly GCA_027924645.1). Lineage (NCBI taxonomy): Eukaryota > Viridiplantae > Streptophyta > Pinopsida > Cupressales > Cupressaceae > Cunninghamia > Cunninghamia lanceolata. The sequence goes on along the minus strand of BSBN01001636.1, from coordinate 20,011 downwards.
TGGCAGTGGCGTGTCGGGAACCGCCAAAGTGTACGCAAACAAAGAAAGCCTTCGCTGGCTCGTTGCGGAGATGATACAGAGAATATCCTCTTCCATAATCAAGTGGACCGCTGGACTAGCCGTCCGCCCAAGAAACAAATCTCACCCGAGCTTATCGCGTCTTTTGTCCAGCCTGGTATTCTCCCCTAGTACATCTCAGCCGGCTCTCGGTTTTTTATTTTTAAAATATTTTAAGTTTGTATTCTATTTAATGTTCATATAGGATAGATATTTCAAAGGAGATACTTCCAACTTCTATCATTGCGTTCCATGGTTTCGATCTCTAGACCTAGAGTTTCCCATAAACCTGTTTTTACTATCTCATTCCACCATAAGATGGAGGCCACTAGGTATTTAATGAACATAATTTCTAATATTTTTCTACCAATATGGGAGAGGACTTAAATTTGTATCTCCTTAAGTTTTTAAATAGCAAGTTGAATTTTTGTGAAAATTTAGTATGTTTTTTTAGATGAGTTAATATCTTAAACTTGTTGTCTAAGGTTTTGGGTATCAATGATGTAACAACATCAACTACTTTTTTGTTGAGTTGTTAGAAAACATATTAGAAAAGTTAAACTAAGTACATGGATCAAGACATCTATTATCTACAGCGTTTTGTGTCACCATATGTTGATTATTTCTTTGATGTGACTTGTGAAAATGGGTACTTTTTGTCTATTTTTTTTATGACAAACATAATGGCTAATAATGCTTAATGATAACTTATGATTAATAAGTAAAAGTAAAATAAGCTATTGTTGTACACCACCATAACAACTATTGAGACACCCTAATCTACTAAATCTTTTATTTAATCAAAAAGTAAAACCAAACTTTTGTTAATACGATATTTTATAATCATAATTATTATCACAAAGAAAAAAGCTATTCATGTTTAAAATTTTAAAAAATATTTTACATATTAAATGTTAGATGTAATATTATCATAAATAAAACTAAGTGCAAATTTTTTAAAAAATTGAATTTTCAATTGTTAAAAGCTTCCCTCAAAACCCTCTTTAAAACTTTTAGGATGATTATGATACTGATATTGATTATAATTTATGAAAATGTTACTAATTATATTGGTACCAATTATGATACCAAAATTATATACATAAATGTTGAGATGAGAAACAAAAGATTACTTCTTTTAAAACTTATAGTAGTATACTTTTCTCCAACATTCATAATTCCCTCCAGGACTTAAATTTGACAGTCAAGGTTGATTGTCAAGCAATTTTTTTATGATAGTTATCTATTTAATTGTGCCTTTAAAATACTATGACATACTTTAGTATAAGTAAATTATATAAAAACCAAATATATCATCATGATCCTATATAAATTTTGACAGTTTTTCCAAAATCTCTCCTTTCATATGATACAGTGTTTTCAAAATTTCAATTGTATTTTACAACTAAAATGCCTAAATATAGCTATACAACTGTCAAATTTAAGCCCTGATTCCCTCTCTTGATATGATATGACTCTTTGACAAGGTTATACTTTCTCACTAAATCTCTCTAGCATTGAATGTGGCTTTAAAGGTTAACTGTTATGTAAGAAATCCACTTTCCCTTATTCTCCATTTTTTCTATTTTATATTATTACGTATGTAAAGGTAAAACGGCTCAACAATTTTATTTGAATAATATTAAAAAATAAAATAATAATATTTAAATTAAATATAAAAACTTACAACCAAATCCTTAATAAAATTAGTATTTATTACTATTTGGTGAAAGTAATAAGAATATTAACCCTTAACTACCGCTTTATTTCAATCAATTAATATTACAGGCGATAGAAGATCTCTACCTCATTATTCAGTATGAGCCAAAACAAAACCATTTTGAAGTAATGCCCTCATACATGGTTAGAACTGTTGACTGACTTATTCTAAATCTCTACGTTTAAAATCCGGTATCTATAGATTTTAAGAGAACCATACTTCAGTTAAATTTTACGTATATATTAATCAATCTCTGTGCGTAAGGTAATACTGTTCATGGCGTCAAAATACAGAAACCAAAGGAAATTTTATTAACGCAATTAGTGTCAATTGTCGAAGACCTTAATATGACATTGCTATAATATCTATGGAATTTATTTTGGTTGATGTGTGGAAAATTACAAAGCAATTCTACTGATAAACGAAAAACCAGACGAAGATATATGATATATATAAATGGGTACTTACAGGCTTCTACTGAGTGGACTGCGCGGAACCGAAGCCGTGACGCTTTTTGAAATCACTGCAACCTCCAGGCCGTTACCGATTTCCTTAGGCAGTTTTGACGGAGGTTTTATATCAGGAGTCCCACGGGCTTTGACGCCGATCATCAGCCATTCCTTGTAATACAAAGCGAATTGCCGAGTTCCTTCATCCAGTTGCTTGTTATACAATTTCCTCAGCTTCTTCAACTTTCTCGATCTCTCAGGATTGCGAGAAGTAGTATTATCCTTATAAGCGGCATCGATTATATCATACTGCCCATTATACCAGACTTTGAGATGCATGAGATGGGGAAGGAAGAGATTATCCCAAATTTCATTACAAAAGTTCAGGCGCCCTTCAGAAGGTGATACGCAGAACACTTGAAGGACATGAATGGCAGCGAGGCGGTCATTTTTTTGGAGCTTATAAGCGATGGCGAGGTAGAAATACGAGCAAGCCGAAAGGCAGGAATTTTTGATGCCACAGGTGGAAGAATCCCTTAATCCTTCAACGTCAAGAGACGCCGCCACGCTCAACATTCTGGTAGTATTGCGAAGAGATTCAGCGAGGCCGTCCATGTTAACTCCTGCAGTGGCCATGGCAATGGCGGATTCTACTCCGTCAATACCCCAATCCAAATTCGCCACCACCGCTTGTTCTGCATGATATTTCAGCGGCTGTGGTTGTTCGTGCTCCTTCAGACTGGCACCACATTGTTGGCGGAGAGAGTCTCTTAAATCTTTCTTCTTTATGAATCGTTTGCAGAAGCCGCCAATCATGGATATGACGGCCTTTACGGCCGCCTCGTCCAGAGAAGTTTCCTTGCTCGTCTCCACAGTTGATCCTTCGATGAATTTTGTCTCCTTGATGGTATCCACAGTTGTGGGTTTGGTGGATTTTATTTCGGATTCGGAACTATATCTTGTTCTGCCCTTGCTGGACTCTGCTTCTGGTTCGGAAGTCTTTTGACGGTGGGAATGTTGTCCTCCTCCTCGCTTGAAGCTCTCGCGGTGTTTTATCAGTTCTCCTGAGGGCGGAACGGATCGGATCTGGCGCACTGGATTCATGTCTTTGCAGACGTCGAATTTCATGGATTTGGATTTCTTGATTTCGGAGCCGTTCTTTGATCTTCGCCTGAAGCCGTCTCCTTCCAACAGATCCTCCAAGGACGACCCCATGGCTTACAGATACCTATTATGACGACTAGCCTTAAATCAAAGGCTAAGGTCTTTTTTCTCTCTGTGATCGAAAGAAAGAATCGTTACGATGACAAACAAGAGAAAAAGAACCTTAAATCTAAGTCTAAGGCCTTTTTTTTCTCTGTGATCGAAAGAAAGAATCGTTGCAATGACAAACAAGAGAAAAAGAGCCTTTTTTACCTCTGTGATTGAAAGAAAGAATCGTTGCAATGACAAACAAGAGAAAAAAAATCGTTGCAATGACAACAAGAGAAAAGGAGTGTCAAAAGTAGTTTTCGGCAATTCCATGTCGCGGGAGGGAACGACCGAGGATGGGAAAACGAGGGCCGGCAACGACAAAGTGCATGCAGACAAAGGAATGTTTGGCTGGGTCGACCCGGCAAACATATAAATTAGTTTGGTATTAGATTAATCACCACAATTTCAGATCCTTCGAAAAGAAGCCCATTGGTATACACGTTGTGCCTCTCAACTTGAATCATGGAAATTCGCTACACTCACGGAATCGCATTGATTAAATCATTCGAATAGGCTCTGGGCAGATTTTTGTTTTAAAGCATGGTGAGTGTAAATTATTCAAAAATTGAATTCCATACAAGTCTCACCGGGCCCATGGTTTACGAGTGCGTGTTCATCTTAATCATCAAGGCCGCCTGTCGTTTAACATAGGTTTCATAAAATAGTTTATAAAAAAATACACAATTACTTTGTGTACTTTGGTATATTTTGAAACGCCCTCCATGTTTTTGGGCCGAACGAAGACGTGGGCATATCGTCACGTCTTCAGCCGGCTCGCTGCCTTCGTATATCCCGTGACCCCGCCTTCGTTTGATACTTACTCGTTTGACTGGTCACCAAATTTGTACAATCTATATTTAAATCTTTAGCCTTCATCTCCATTAGAAAACCAGGTTTTATCTCCATGTAAATTTGTTTTATGGGACACATTTATTTGAAATAACTTAGATTTAGAGTTAGTTTCAAGCAATTTGAGTGATAAATTCTTATAGTTAGTGGGGGAGAGGACCCCACCTTAACTTCACGCATCTTAAGTTTTTAAATCGTACATCATATTTTGATGATTTTTTTTTGGTTTCTTTTTATGTGACTTACGAGCTTAAAGTTATTTTTTTGGGGTTTGGGTATCAATGGTATAACTTAATTAGCTACATCTTCACTGAGTTGTCCAAAAATACCAACCTTACTATTTGCCTTATGTGTCACCAGATGATTGGTTTGTTTCTTTGATGTGACATGTGAAATGTATTATTACACACGTATATGTGCACATGTATTGGTTCCTTATTAAATTTTTTGTTATGTTTGTACACATGTATTGGTTCTTTTCATAGATTTAAATGTGGGCTAAGGTGCACCAAAGACACTCTACTTAAACGCCCACCGCAAACAGCGGACATGTTGTGTGTTGACTGTTTTTCGGCATTTTAGACTTGCAATTTTTTTGACATGTTTTACAGACGATTTGAACAATAATGAAGAATGTTTTCGACCTGTTTGTTGATAGGATTTCAACCTTCTTGTTTGTCAACAGGATTTCGACTGTCAGTGCGTTTACAACATACCGGCTATTTAAGCCCTTCCCTACTTAAATATCATTTGCTTCAATGGCTAAACAATCAATAGCAATTTTACACCTCATTCACAATTAAAAGTGCTAAATATTTGTCCTATTTTTATTGGCCAAAATTGACCTTTTACTCTTGAAGTGAATGATATTTAAGAACAACCGCGCCACAAGTGGGTAGCTATTGGTACATGGGCAACTACTGGGTCCTCTGCCCTAGTCAACACATCAGTTATTTATATGTGGGCCCTGCTCCCACCATAAATAGTTACGTGTGGGACCTGTTCCTACTATAAATAGTTGAGTGTGTTGTAGTTAACACATCAGTTATTTACGTGTGGGCCTTGCGCCCACCATAAACAACTAGTGCATTAGAAGACATGAGTTTTCCACAATCCATGACCGTAAATTTGAGAGTACTTTTAGATTCAACTAGTGCATTGACTACAACATACCGGTTGTTTATATCCTCTTTCAATTAAATAAATTAAATTAAACCTCAATTATTATAGGACCTCTTTTGAATAACTATTCATTTTAGACCAAGAAACCTCTTTATTATCACAAATAAAATATCTCACGATGATTCGAAATATCAATATAAAAATTGCTACACAATTCTATTCAAAAGTGCTGTTAAATTTTTTTTTGTCCTTTACAAATACCTTTATTTAAATGTTCCTAATAACCTAATCATATTTCAAATCAAAACAGCTATAAACAAATAGAATATTCTATAACATTTATAAAACCAATTTACTTTTAAATATTTTATATATGAATTATATTATATCAATATAAAACCTTGATTATATTCTAATATTGCATAGGAGTAACAAATCTAAAAGTATTTTATGGTTTAAACTAAAGAAAAAAATCATTTAAACGTCAATTTTAAAATCTCCTCTAATCTTAGATTTAATTACTTACTTTACAAGAATTGTGAGAGAGAAGACGATAGAAGCGACTAATACGATAACTCCTAAGCGAGATGTTGAGACTCCAAATTTTACAGCAACTTCCACGAGAGACGTTCGTTATTAACCCTAATTTAACTCTTTTAGATGAACTGCTTATTCGGCTAAGACGGCATCATCTTTGTCTTTTTATCTTTCACAAAAAAAGAGATTCCACTCTTTGTCTTTATTTTATTTTTATTTTTTCTTTCACCATGGATCATAATTAATTAACTAGTATATTCTCACTTCAATTAAAAGATCCATGTCAAAGACGTCGAGATATCATTTTAGTATATTCTCGAGATATCATTCTGGTATATTCCCACTTTAATTAGAAATCCTCTAAAATGATATCTCTCACATCTTTTACATAGATTTTTCTAAAGATAGGTATGCTAGTTTATTTTACTTTAAAACTATTTTATTTATCGTAAATTTTGATTTTTATTTATGAATTTTATTTATATTATTTGCTTTGTTTTTCTTCTACGACCAATTTTAAAATTTTACTTTATTTTAAATAGTATTTAATAACTCATGACAACCTTAAATCTTTTTCCTACTTTTTTTTTTCACCTCACTTTATATATCATTTTCACCCTTTATAAAATATATAATTTATAAAATTAATAGATTAATAAAATAATCAAACTAATAAATTAAAAAATATAAATATAATTAATAAAATCATAATCCAATCTATTCCTTTTCTTTTGAGGTGATTTCTAAACATAATAAACTCAAATTAAATTGGCCTTTTAAGGTGTGATAAATATGTTCATAGAAGAAATAAAAGATAAGACACTCCCTTTTTCTTCATAGAGAGGTTTGAGGCTTTTGTTTATTAGAAGTGTAAGGGTGAAAAGTGTATATAATATATTTTTAGCTTTTGTTTATATCATTTTGTGTGGGTATTTTAAGTATTTATTTTAGCATATGATTTTGATTGATTTGGTGTCTCTTTTGACCCAAATGCTCAATTAACTATAAAAAACAAAATTAAACATGCCTCCAAACATTTATCAGCGCTAAAATTACATTTTCCTCTCCCAAATTCAAATCTATGCTTGTAGATTTGGCTAAGTTCATTTTTTCACTTGTGGATTTGACCCCTAAAGTTCTAAATTTAAATTTAGTCACAGACCCAAGCTAACTCCTTTTCAACTAGTTGTTATTGTCACATACCTTCGATAGGGAAACAAATTTAGTAAATAAATAAAAACAAATTAAAAGATTTTTCAAAAGAGGGAAGAATGACCTTTGATAGGAGATAGATTAACTGCAAAAGCATGGGTGGAAGGGAAGATAGCTTGTCAGAGGAGACAAATGCCTGCAAGCTACATTAAAGTAAGTATGGCCTCCAACAACTACCATTAATATAGAATTGATAGGTGTTTGACTCGCCTAGTGGAATGAAGTGGAGAAGGATGGAAGACTAGCATGTAGGAAAGAAGGAAAAAGAAGGCAGTTTTGTGCCATTAAAGAAAAAAATGTGTTTTATGATGGAAACAACTTCCAATCAAGTTAGTCAATGATAAAATAGAGGGAGCAACCCATATTCATTTGAGAGAAGTGGCCAAAGGCTATTATAATGAACAACATCCTTTCGTCAATGATAAAATGGAGTTACTCTCCTTTCGTCCACTGCCTCTAAATAAAGAAAGGATATGAATTCATGCACATCATCTGATGCAGGAACATCCCTAGTTCAAGAGTAATCTTGCATCAACAAAAACATTTGCATTTTAGTTTATTTCTTTTCATTTTCCAGTTCAGTTCAGGCAGTCTAATTAAAAGCAGTTTCTATATTTTTTGGTCCAGTTGCATTTCAGCCTTGTGGAGCTGGACTTAGCATTTAGATTCATTCATCTACATCATATCCAGAATTCAGAGATCTACACATCATTACCGGAAAGATATTGCTGTCAGAAGATCAACTATTTTCTCAGAACAGAGCATCCTGACAGTCTTTGATAATTAGCTAAAGGAGAAGACTTGCGGAGCATTCCTCGACTTGTGGAGCTTAATGATACATGGTTCATGGCCGACCTTCCTTGAGATCCGCACATCATTCCATTCATTTGCGGAGGTGTTCTATGCATTTAGGTCTGACCTACCTGTGTACACACGTTACAACTCTTCATCAGAGTTTGTGACCTTCCTTGGCTGACGCGAAGGAATCTATTGTTCCGAAGATGATAATTGATGTAATAGATCCTTAGGAAAGCACTTATCAAGTGGTAATCATCCACATAAGTTCATAGTTTAGATTTTGTGCGAAGGAGCTTCAAAGCTATATCTTGTGCGAATTCTGTAATCAGGCATGTGAGCCCAATTGTAAGCCCACATGTTGCCGACCAATTTGTATTTGAATTCTATGATATATTGAATGATTGAATCTGCATTTGATTCATTTCCGTTGTGTTTACTCTTGTTGCACAGTCTAAACAGTTCATTCTGTGAACCCTCCTACCGTGACTGCACCAAGTGGTATCAAAGCGAAAGTTTGAATCTTTGGGAGTGAATTGAGCGAAGTTGGTGAGGGAATTCTATAAGATCTTGCTATGGAAAGATTGCCGAGTTGAGGCAGGTTACCTTTGTCGCAACCAATCATCGATTGAGAGGCAGTTGTCACCTTGTAGCCCGATCATCGAACTTGAGGTAGTTTACACTTGATCTTAGGAAGAATGCCGCTGAGGAGAGTTGCTACTGTTGGAACAATGGCTGGTAGAATGGATGAGATAATGGAAATGATGAAAATAATGCGAATTCATTTGGATGCTGTTGAAGAAGATGGGCGAAGAGGATTGACACCGAGACCTAATGTTGAAAGCGATGAGGAAGAAGAATTTCAATATGTTGAACAAACTGGCGAAACCCTAGGAGGTGATGAAGAAGAAGAATCAGATCAAGTAAAGATGCTGCGAGCTATTTCAAAGATTGGAAAGAGAACTAGAGTTGATGTGCCGAACTATACTAGTAATTTAAACTCTGAAGAATTGATTGACTGGATAAATGACATGGAAAAATACTTTGAATATGAGGAAATTGAAGATCCAAAGAAGGTGAAATTTGCAAAGACAAGGTTGAAAGGACATGTTATATGGTGGAAAGAAGTTCAGTTGGAAAGAAATAGAAGAGGAAAAGATTACAAAATGGGATAGGATGGTGACAAAGTTGAAGAATCAGTTTATACCTGTTGACTATGAGTTGGAATTGTTGAAAAGATCGCAAAACTTGAGACAAAAGGAGAAATCTATGAAGGAGTACACTGAATAATTCCATAAAATGATCATAAGGATAGGACATAGTGAAGCAAGCAAGGAGAAAGTGGCTACATATATCAATGGACTGAGATTGAACATTCAAGAGAAACTAAGCTTGGTAAGGATGACATCTTTGGAAGAAGCATATCAGTTTGCCCTAAAAGTTGAAGAGAAGCTAAATAAGAGGCATGATCAGAGACAGAGAGGTAGAGGAGGTAAATTTTAGAGAAGTAGAACATTTTTCGGAGGAGATAGATCACATCTGGAGTAGAACAAGTTTGACAACCCATTTAAGAAGGATGATAGAGATAACAATGCTTGCTAGAGAGATGACAAAATTTTTTACCGGAGAGGAAACTCTAGTGCATACCAGAATGAAAGATACAAAAGAGAAGGAAGAGGATTTGATAAGAGAACATTCAGAGGTACTTGTTTCAAGTGTGGAGGTGAAGGACATAGAGCATTTGAGTGTAATCAGGGTAGTACAAGTAAGAGGACAAAAAATAGTGGAAGAGTAGCATATGTGGAAGAAGAACCTGTTGGATCACCTAGTTCAGTTGGCAAACCTGAGAAAGGAGAATCACTTGTGATGAGGAGAGCATTATTTCAAGCAGAGACAAATGAGGAACTACCGCAGGGGAAGAGTCTATTCAGAACTAGATACAAATTAGGAGGTAAGTGTTGTAAAGTTGTAATTGATAGTGGTAGTTCAGATAACCTAGTTTCAGAGGAGATGGTGACTAAGCTGAAGTTGGAAATATTGAAACACCCTAAGCCCTATCAGATAGCATGGATTCAGGATGATCATAAGGTACTAGTGAGTGAACAATGTTTGGTGAAATTTCATATTAGATTTTATCATGATGAAGTCTTGTGTGATATTATGCCTATGGATGTTTGTTATATTTTGTTGGGTAGACCTTGGCAATATGATAGAAAAGTTATACATGATGGGAGAAAGAATACATATACTATAACGGCAAATGGAAAGAGAATTACTTTGATTCCTTTGGAGAATGATCCTAAGAGTGAAGTATGGGGGAATGCTAGAATCTGTTTGGTAGATGGAAGAAAACTTCTAGATGGTTTGAGACATGAGAATATGTGTTATGCCTTGATTATGAAGAAGCCTGAAACATTGAAGAAAGAGACTGAAGAATCACAACCAGAGGAGATAAGAGAATTGCTGATAGAGTATGAAGACATCATATCAAATAATGTACCTGAAGGATTGCCACCTATAAGGAGCATCGGTCATCACATGGATCTTATACCAAGAGCAAGTTTGCCTAACAAAGCAGCACATAGAATGACACCGATAGTGAATGAAGAACTAGATAGACAAATACAAGAGTTGTTGAGGAAAGGTTTGATCATAGAAAGCTCAAGTCCTTGTGTAGTACATGTAGTGTTAGCACCGAAGAAGGATGGAGAATGGAGAATGTGTACTGACTCTAGAGGAATAAACAAGATCACAATTAAGTATAGATTTCATTTACCTAGGATGGATGATATCATGGATTGTTTGAGTGGAGCAAAATATTTGACAAAGATAGATTTGAAGAGTTGATACCATCAGATTAGAATCAAAGAAGGAGATGAGTGGAAGACTACTTTTAAGACAAATGAAGGATTGTATGAGTGGTTAGTGATGCCCTTTGGATTGAGAAATGCACTGAGTACTTTCATGAGATTGATGAATGAAGTCTTGAAGAATTTATTGGGTAAGTTTGTGATTGTGTACTTGGATGATATTCTAATTTTTAGTAAGATAAAGGAGGAACATTTGTGGCATATTAGACAAGTTTTACAGAGATTAAGAGAAGAGAAATTGCTAATAAACACCAAAAAGTGTAGTTTCATGAAGGAAGAGTTGGTATATTTGGGATATGTGATTTCTATAGAAGGATTGAAGATGGACCCTGAGAAAGTGAAAGCAATTGTTGAATGGCCTACACCGGAGAGCATTGGAGAGGTTAGATCATTTCATGGATTGGCTAGTTTCTACCGGAAGTTCATCAGAAATTTTAATTCAGTTTGTAACCCTATGACAGAGACAATGAGAGGTGACAAAAAGGATTTCAAGTGGACATCTGGAGCAGATAAAAGTTTTGAGTTGTTGAAGCAAAAGGTGACAGAACAACCTGTTTTGGAATTATTCGATTTCAATAAGGTATTTCAAGTTGATTGTGATCCAAGTGGAAATGCAATTAGAGCAGTGTTAAGTCAAGAAGGTAGACCAGTAGCATATTTCAGTGAGAAGTTGAATGATGCAAGGAGAATATATTCAGTTTATGATCAATAGTTCTATGCCATAATTCAAGCCTTGAAGAAGTTGAGACATTATTTGTTGCCTAAGGAGTTTGTGTTGCATACAGATTATCAAGCTTTGTAATATTTGAACAGTCAAAGTAAGTTAAATCAGAGACATATGAGATGGGTAGAGTTCATGCAGAGTTATACATTTGTGTTGAAACAATAGAGGGGAAAATTAAACAAAGTTGCTGATGCATTGAGTAGAAGAAGAAACTTGTTAACAAAGATGAGAGTTGAAGTGTTGGGTTTTGATGAATTGAAGAACATGTATGAGGGAGACACTAATTTTGCAGAACCTTGGAAAGCATGTAAGGAACCTGTTGTGACAGATAGGAGTAAGTGGTTGGACTATTTCATCCAAGAAGATATGTTGTTCAAAGGAAATTAGTTGTGCATACCTCGAAGTTCAATGAGAGATAATTTGATCAAGGAGAAGCATAGTGGTGGATTGGCAAGACATTTTGGCATTGATAAGACAATGGCTTTGGTGAGTGAAAGCTACTTTTGGCCTCAGATACATAAGGATGTTAGGAGATTTGTGTAGAGTTGTAGAGTTTGTCAAGTTGCAAAAGGGAGTAGTCAGAATATTGGATTATATAAACCTTTGACAGTACTGGAGAGACCTTGGGAAGACATAAGTATGGATTTTGTAATGGGATTGCCTAAGACATAGAGAGGACATGATTCAATATTTGTAGTGGTTGACAAATTTTCAAAGATGACTCATTTCATACCTTGTAAGAAGACAACTGACGTAGTGCATCTAGCTGACCTATTTTTTCAAGGAGATTGTGAGATTGCATGGATTACCTAAAAGTATAGTTTCAGACAGAGATACAAAGTTTGTTGGATACTTTTGGAAGACACTTTGGAAGAAGATGAAGACAGATTTGAAGTTCAGTTCAACTTTTTATCCATAGACTGATGGACATATAGAGGTAGTGAATAGGAGTTTGGGAAACTTGTTGAGATGTTTGGTTGGAGAGAAGACATGAAGTTGGGATTTGATTCTTTGACAAGCAGAGTTTGCATACAATAATTCAGTAAATAAGAGTACCGGAAGAACACCTTTTGAGATTGTGACCTGAGTGAATCCTAGAGGAGTAGCAGAATTAAGAGATATCAGCATGGAAAAAAAGAGGAGTGCAAAAGTAGAAGAATTTGTAGATCATATGAAAATAATGCATAATCAAGTGAAGAAGCATTTGAAGGACATGAACAGTAAGTATAAGGAAAAGGAAGATGAGAAGAGAAGACATAAGGAATTTGAAGTTGGAGATGAAGTGATGGTGTACTTGCAAAAAGAAAGATTTCCAGTTGGGACATATAACAAGTTGAAGATGAAGAAGTTTGGACCTTGTAAGATACTCAGATAATTTGATTTAGGAAATGTATATGAAGTAGAGTTACCAGAGACCTTAGGTATACCACGTATTTTCAACATTGCAGACCTTTATCAGTATCATGAAGCAGAGTTCAGTGACAGCATGGAAGAAGACTTGAAGAAGCAATTACCACAACAAGCACCAGAGTAGATAGAAGACATTTTGGATAGCAGAGTTGGATGCAACACTAGAGGAAGACAATACAAAGAATATCTTGTGAAGTGGAAAGGCAGACCGAAAGAAGATTCATCATGGATTTCTCAGGCTGAGGTGGACTGTCTTGGTTCTCCCCTAGCCCCAACAAAGTGAGGGACTCACTTTTTCAATAACCCCGGATGTTTGATGCAGGAGCATCCCTAGTTCAAGAGCAATCTTGCATCAACCAAAAACATTTGTATTTCAATTTTTTTGCAATTCAGTTTGTTTCTTTTCATTTTTCAGTTCAGTTTAGAGTCCATTCAGAAGCAGTTTCTGCATTTTTTGGTCTAGTTGCATTTCAGTCCTTGCAAAGCTAGACTTAGCATCTAGATTAATTCATCTACATCATATCCAGAATTCAGAGATCCGCACATCATTACTAAAAAGATATCTCTATCAGAAGATGAACTATTTTCTCAGAATAAAGCATCCTGACAGTCCCTGATAATAAGCTAAAGGAGAAGACTTGCGTAACATTCCTTGACTTGTGGAGCTTAGTGACACATCATTCAATGATCCTTGGTTCGTGGCTGACCTTCCCCAAGATCTGCACATCATTCCATTCATTTGCGGAGGTGTTCTATGCATTTAGGTCCGACCTACCCGTGTACACACGTTACAACTCTTCATTGGAGTTTGTGACCTTTCTTGGCTAACACAGAGGAATCTATTGTTTTGGACATGATATATATTGATGTAATAGATCCTTAGGAAAGTAGTTATCAAGTGGTGATCATCGGCATAAGTTCATAGTTTAGAGTTGTTGTGATGTTCACAACACGCCCCATTATGCTCCTTAGCAAAATGGGGACCCCTGCTGATGTTTGCTTTTTGCTTCTGCTTGTGTTTTTCTGCTTTCTGGCGGTTTGGTAAAAATGAAGGTCACGTGCATCATCATCATGATATTGGACGAGGTAGGTCATCATCATGAGGTCAGTTTGTCAAAGTTCATATTTTGTTGCTGTGACCTCATATTTAGAAAGAGCTTGAAATTCCATGCAGGTTTGCCTTTTACTTCACTTGAAAATTCGTCCATATGTGGAAGTTATGCACAGTCAAAGTTTTGGTCAAACCTGATATTCGCAGGAGGATCATCATATTTTTATATCCTAAGTCATGTTGTCAAGGTCATCATGATCTTGGTCTATCACCCGCTAAAAATCATGCAGTCGCAATATCCAGACGTCAATCTTAGGTGGTAGTGCCCTTTACTCGTCAAATGGCCTTATGCGCATCATGAGCATCATGATTTTTTAGGAGGGTCATATGTTATAAACTCGATTTTGCTGTATCAAGGACATCATCATCATATTTGAAACGCCCCCCCGATAATATCCTGAGGTTCAAATATCATGATGACGTCAACTTTAAGTCACGATAAGTTTCCCCCGTCGAGCGGTCTTTGTATCGCGAGCATCATCATGATATTTCAACATTCCCTGATCTTATAATATCATGCTGATCACCCTGACTTAGAAAAATCCACCTTCGGCATATTTGCATGCGCATGTTTAAAATCCTATCGGAGGGTCATCATCATGATATTTGCTGAAGTTCCCGAAGATGATGATGACGACTTCATATCCTCCTGATCTCCTTTTGCATGATCATGATCATCATCCTGATCTTTCACAAGAGGGTGATTCGCTGAAATTCGCTAAGTGATGGAGACATCATCATCATAATTCGATAAAGAGGATGATCATGTTCATATCCTCCTGATCGCCTTTTTTGCAATATCATGATGATCACCCTATCTATTCAGAAGAAGTCGATATTGCATTTCTCAACAGCATGATCATATTTTACAATATCACCCTAGCGATTTATCATGATGACCTCAACTCATCCTTGTGCTCTGAAGACGAAATATGATGATAACGTCATCATGATAAATCGATGAGGAGGGTCATCATCATACTTTTTATCCTGTCATATTGTCAAGATCATCATGATCTTGTTTGTTCACCCGATATTTCGTGAAGTCCTCCTGCCGATGAAGTAAGACCTTTTTGCAAATATCCTGATGATCATCATCATCACATTTTCCCTTCGGCAGGATATTTTCCAAAACATGATCCGGTTAACGAAATATCATGATGACGTCATGTTCTAAGTTTAACGAAAGCTCCAAATATCATGATGACGTCATCCCGATCTGATAAACGAAGAAGCAAATATCCTGATGATCATCATCATCACATTTTCCCTTCGGCAGGATATTTTCCAAAGCATGATCCGGTTAGCGAAATATCATGATGACGTCTTATTCTAAGTTCGACAAAAGCAAATATCCTGATGATCATCATCATCCTGATCTTTCGAGAGGGTTGCCTTGGCCGCAAAAAGGGTCATATTACATTCATCATCCTGATCATGCTCCTTAGGTGACCCGATATCACAATTATCCCCTGATCTTAACTGAACATGATGATGACATCATCCTTAGCATTTCAATGAAGCCCGAATATCATGATGACGTCACCATCATTTTCCTTTCCTCGGCAGCATGATCATATTCATATCCTCCTATTCTTCTTCAACATGATGATGATGATGATGTTGTTCTTTTCTCCAATATGCAGAAGCAAAATATCATGATGACGTCATCTGGACCTTCAGAAGGGAGAGCATCATATTTCCAGAATATCATGATGATGAAGTGAATGTCGGCCAACATGTTTTTTTTGACACGCCGATAGCGATAGTCATGCCGATGGGCGGGAAATGAAGCGGTGGAATTTTAAAGTGTTTTTTTTTTTTGGCGCCTGTGGCATTTTCCCGGTCAGCGATAGTTGACCCGATGAATTTTGAGCAGTCTGAGCGCATTTTGGACGCATTTTGAGAGTATTCTGGATCCGATTTCCACATTCTTGCGCAGTCACCTGGGTTTAAACGGTTATTTTAATTTCCTGTTGTTTATGTGATAAATGAAATACTTATTGCTTGTCTTGTCTTGCAGGCTTGCAGTTGAGGAAGCAGCTGGAAAGTCAACACAGTGACCTCATGGAGGAAGGAAATCTGATCTCAGGAGCAAGAAGATAAGGATGAAATGCGAAAAGTCAAGGCCATTCAAGTAAAGAACAAGGTTGCAGCTGAAGGTATTACTGCAACAGACAAACAGAAGTTATTACCCAGCTGCCGGAACTTCTCAGAAGGGGCAATATTTCGCCCAGATTTGACACTGCTCAGAGATATTTTTTGAGAACTGGTTCGCCTGTATTTATTGCTGTAACCAAGGGTTTGAACCAGGGGTTCAGTTAGGTTTTTGCTGTAGTGAGGACAATCAGAATGTCTTTATATTGTGCCTCTCTACACTGTAATACTTTACAACAGGGATTTTAGGAAAACAACAGTGGCTACACAGGATTTTTTCTTTAAAAGCATACAGCAAGTTAGCATAGTTTAGAAGTAGAAGAAGGAGGTCGCTTGTTTGTCTGCAGTAAGGTGCGCGTGGAATGTCTGGCTGCCTTACTGTATCTGTAAAGCTTGTAAGTTCTCTGTAGTATGATCAATGAAACTAAGAGTCATTCCTACATTGTAAATCATGTATGACTATTCGTTTCTAATACAATAGAATCTGGAGTTCTGCATCTATCTTCTGAGTGTTCTCCTGCCCTTCTTTGTGTTTTGAAATATCTTCTTTGAGAGCTTGCAATTTTAAATGTATGTTTGTGAAAATGCTCAGAACTTACATTTAAGGTTTTTACTGTGGATTTGATCAAATTATTGTGGTATTTACATAGTGCATAACAGAAACAATTAGATCCTTCTGTAGATTAAGTGAGGTATAGATTAGATCTTTCTAACTTTTCCCAACCCATCTGAAATATTTAGCTGAAAACGTAGAAATCTAAAGGAAATTGTCTCAAATTTGAAGAAGCATGTATAACAGAGCTATAAGTAGATAGTTTTCATAAATAGATAAAGAAGAAAGCTGCAAAAAATCCAAGAAAACCATCTGAAACTTGCAGCCCGGTAACACTTGTATGCAAATGAACAGAATACTTGTTGAAATCTATGACCTCTTTGCATATTCTTAGTCCAGTAAACCACCAAATAAACCTAAACTACGTAAGGCCCCTTGAACATTACAGCTTCACATTGACCAACTGAACTTGACCAACCGAACCATTGTAGACTTGGGATTAGTTGAATCTCAAATGATTCCTTCTTATCTTTCAAGTATAGTTTCAGTTCATTTCATGTGAATTTTAACTTATTGTTATGATTGCATCAAAACAGTCATCAACAAGATTTTGTACAAAGGAGCTTCAAAGCTATATCTTGTGTGAATTCTGTAATCAGGCTCGTGAGACCAATTGTAAGCCCGCATGTTGTCAGCTAATTTGTATTTGAATTCTATGATATACTGAATGATTGAATCTTCATTTGCTTCATTTCTTTGAGTTGTTTCCGTTGTGTTTACTCTTACTGCACGGTCTGGATAGTTCATTCTGTGAACCCTCCTACCGTGACTACACCATCATCCTTGCATAAAAGGAATATACTTGTCATAATCAAAGAATGAATACATCTTAATGTATAGTAGCTTAAGGTGTTCCAATGTTATCTATAACATTTCTATATACGGAAGAATAAGTGAAACCTATCACTAAGTCTTTGGTAGAACATAGAGCCACTTGTGTGTGTGTGTGTATATATATATATATATATATATATATATATATATATATATATATATATTTGGGTATGTGTAGGATCATCGTGGGCCAAACAGTGGCAATGGAAAAAAATCACGTCTTTACATAGCTAAATTCGTGAATTGGTTAACTTTGACTTTCATAGGCATGTTAAAAATATCTGTTTTGCTTTGGATACCAAACCAAAACAGATATCAGTTTTGTGGTTTAAAAAACCATTTTTATAGTTGTAGGAAACGGATATCCGTTTCTAGAATATTCCCAAAACGGATATCTATTTTCTGAAACTATAAAAATGGTTTTTAAAAAATTCTTTTCATTGGTGTGTGTCATGGTATGATGTCTCAAGGAATGGGAAGAAAGGATGGTGATTCATAAGATAATATGAAGAATGATGGTAAAGTGAATTGGCTGTGGTAACTATAGCATGTCATGGGGTGAATCATGTGTTAATACAGGTTGTGGAGTGAGAAAGGGGTGGTATGGGTATGGTTGAATGGAGTAATGAGGTGATTTAATTAGTGATGACCTAGGTGAAGTGATGGGTAAGGTGTCTTGATGTGGGATTGCTAGAAAGTGTGATTGGTAATGGTGGGGATAGCTAAATGTCATCTTCTAAGGGTTCAAATGTGAGGAAAGTGTAAGATGGAGATATGGGATAATCCATGGTTTAATGATTATTCAAGGGAGACTCCTTAAAATGATTATCAATGATGGTGTCAATAGGGGGAATGAAGTCTATGAATGTAGGTGTGGGAATGTGAGCTATGACATTGGGATTGTATTGTATGAATAAATAGAAAGTAGGGCCACCTGTCTAGTGATGCCACACGATCAAATGATGTTTGGGAAGGGCTTTTCTTAGGAAAGTAAGGATTTGGGTGAGGGTCTAGGTTTGGTGGAGAAGAATTTATGGAAAATTTGGAGGGTCATTAAAATTGACATGAATAGAAGAAGTACAAGACATGGCTAAGGATAAATGGTAGGCTCATAATAGGATAACTAGGACTATGATGATGAAGATGGAAAGAAAATTCAATAACAATAGTATGATATATGGATAGGATTAGACAAAAAAGAGTACTACAACTAGCAAGAGGAAAGTGAGGACATAATGCAAAGTTAACATGGCATGAACTCTCTTGGAAGGCTAAGCATGGACTATAAGAAGATTAAACTAGTTGGATCTGTTAGGCTCACCAAATGAAAGAGCCTTAAAGGTAACCTTAATTAGGTAAGGTTATTTTTGAGTGTGGTTATTTGTGCAACAATGTGTAAATTAATGTTACCTAAGGATAAATCTAACTATACTAACATTTTAATATCCATGAGAGCTAGGAATAACAATTAGACTAACAACTTGGACACATGTAGGACTTGGAAAATGAAATAGAATAAGTATTAAATGTGGAAAACAATGAAAAAGTGGTATTAGTTGCACCTATGTAGGAAGTGGTCTTTATGAAAGATGCTTAGAATTATGCTCTATATCTATTTGTGAAGTTTGGAGGTGATTGGACCTAAAGGATATGATCACCATATGCAAAATAGCTTGCCTAATGGGTATGTGCATGTATAGAGAGAGAGAGAGAGAGAGAGAGAGAGAGAGAGAGAGAGAGAGAGAGAGAGAGAGAGAGAGAGAGAGAGAGAGAGAGAGAGAGAGAGAGAGAGAGAGAGAGAGAGAGAGAGAGAGAGAGAGAGAGAGAGAGAGAGAGAGAGAGAGAGAGAGAGAGAGAGAGAGAGAGAGAGAGAGAGAGAGAGAGAGAGAGAGAGAGAGAGAGAGAGAGAGAGGAGAGAGAGAGAGAGAGAGAGAGAGAGAGAGAGAGAGGAGGAGGAGAGGAGAGAGAGAGAGAGAGAGTTTTCTTGTTTTCATTTCCTTCATCGATAAGGGAGAGGGAGAGATAGGAGGGGAGAGATAGGGAGATATAGGAATGATAGGGGAGAGAGGCAAGAGAGAGAGATAGCTAGGTAGAGAGAGATAAAGAGGAGAAAGATAGGGAGAGATAGAGGAGACATAGGGGAGAGATAGGGAGATAGAGAGTGAGAGAGATGTCCAGAGAGATAGGGAGATAGAGGAATGATAGGGGAGAGAGAGGCAAGAGGGATAGGGAGAGATAGATAAGTAGAGAGAGGAGATATATTGGTGAGAGTAGAGGGAGAACAGAGGGAGAGATAG